>JAOSBK010000195.1:50890-60890 GCA_027568895.1 Erythroxylum shatona
TATCAGGTGCCCACATATATTGAGTCAAAAAAGATATGGAGTCCGAAGGGGAGGGGGGTTTTCTTCGGGGCTCGAGAGATGGAATAAATAGGGCCCCACAAGTTTTGAATTCGCCGCTGGGGAATGAACACGAAAGGGAACGAGGAATTTTCAACGAAAAAAGTGCTCTCTAAACCGAACGTGAAAGTCATTTTCCATCAGACGGCTGTTCCCGTAACTCCACTCTCGACTTGGATTATATATCCAAAAAGGTCCGCTCTCGGCCATTCCACACGCTGCCTAGCGGAGGCGTGGTTATCTGAAGTGGATTCTCTCTTTTCTAGTAGATGCCGAACCTGCTGCCCCATTGACTAAGAAGGGGGGCGGGCGCAGCAGCTACATGGACCCCTTTCTTTCTGTTGTTGCCAGCGCTTTCCCGGGCCGAGCCGGAATGATTTATTAGAATATCAAATCAAGGGCAGGCAAAGCCCGAAGGCTGCTATTCCAATAGGCCGGCGGGCGGAACGAGGAGAGGGTCCGGCAATCATACCACCGCGGTCGAAAAAGTACCTTCAGATAGCACGCACCGTAGACCATCCGCGGCCTTCTTCGTTTTCGATGAAAAACAAATCTCGATCTCCGAAAGCTTTTTCCTTCCCCCGCCGCCTCCTTCGTCGAGCCTTTCCTTTAATGGTTGGGGGAAGCATTCCCTTATCTGAACTTGGAGGGCATGATTTCCAGCCTTATTCAAATAGGGGGGGTTTGGTTTAAACATAGGCTCAAACATGATTTGAAGGTTCTAGCTACGCCATGCGAAAAATAAAAAATCTGGAAAGAGCTGCAGGGATGACAAAAAGAGGGCGCTTTCCTGTGTTGCACTGAAAAAAGAAGGACCTAAGAGAAAACACTCTTCTCTTAGTTCCTCCCGCGCCCGCCGACGCCCGGCCCGCGTTAGAGGGTAAGATTAGCAAAGCGAGAAAAGACAGAGGGAGTTTCAATAGGATCGATGTAATTGAGCTCGACTAAAAGGAGAGGAGCCCTACTTCCCTCTTTGCGACCTCATCACTTCAATTCAAGCGCAAACCCATTGATTTCTTAGTCACCGGGCCCCGCTTTGGTACTTTGCTTATAGCTTTTTTAGGTTATGCAATAGAAGGGGCTTAGCTCTGGATCCCCCCTGCTTTCAGAAATGAATGGCTCAGAAGGGGGCTGGGTTCTATTTGCGGGCCGGGCGGGGGGTGAAGGCCGTAAGAGAATCTTTCCCTCCCGGTAAGGAAGAGAGGAAAAAGACGCTGTCATCTATCTCGACCAGTTTTCCGAGGCGTTGGAAATCCAGACCGGATCAGAGAATCACTGGCGCTTTCGGCGCCCTTCGTTTCGCCAACAAATCCGTCATCCTTGACGATTTCCCATTCCTTCCCTGCCGAGCCGCCTCTCTTCGCCATTCGCTCCCTCTGCCTTCTCTTTATATAACATACCCAGGCGTCCTCCTTTCTAATCACTAAGAAAAAATCAATACCAATCAAAGCCCTATCATTGTAAAGGTAAAGCTTCGTCTGTTCTTTTTCTAGGGCAGTTTACTCGACTCATTCCCCAGTCTCACGCACTGCTCAAGTAAGTGTAAGTGTGCGACTCCGTATGAGGACCTCCTTCCCTTCTGCTCTGCCCACTCTCCGTTCACACGGTTCTCAAAGCGGAGGAGGAAGGGTGGGCAGCAGGTACCACGAGTCCTCTGTCCCACACATCTATCCAGAAGCAAGTGTAGTTCACCGGTTCCACCGAATGCTCCTATCTCTCGGCAAAGATCGTGTGAGTGTGCAGTTATGCTTCGGATGTTTCGCCATAGAATAGATCGACCCAGTTCCCATTCTTTGTAGGTGCATTCGCTTTATATCTCCGACACACAAGGAAGGACGCGGGGGGAAGGAAGCGAAGCAGCCCTAGCCTCTGTCCGGACGATCATTCCGCTGGCATCTTGCATTCACGCCTCCGTTTGACTGCCGCTCGGGGATGTAGTTGTAGATACGTTAGTCTTAGTGGATCGTTGGCTCCACCTGTTATCTCCTTCTACGACATGCTGTTGTCGTCGCCATATTCCATATGTCACTTAGTCATCTCTGCCTCGCTGCGGGTCAGCACCTCCGAAAGAAACGGAGGACTTCATTCAGTGACTCCGCGATCGCCCTCTGAACGATCAGAATAAGGTAAAGCTTGAAGATAAGTTTTGTACTCTATTAATTTCTCAGTCCCTCTAGTCGGGTGGGCGTCGGCCGGTCTTTCGACCGAATCCCCCTAAAAACCGTACGTGCGGGTCTCCCCGCATGCGGCTCACGCCATTCGAGGTGGCCTGGCCCAGCCCAGCATTCATTCGCAAATCCTGTAGTGAAATTGAGACTGCTCGACCTCGGAAGCTAATTCGCGTATAGGCAGCGCTATCCGTCGTACCGTTGACTCTATCTATTCATTGAATTGACTTTCTTACAGTTCTCTTTGAGGCTCGCTCCCTTCTTTTTCCAAGAATTCATGCGCTTCCCTTTAATTCATAGGGCCTTCTATAATAGGGGAAAAGCCTTCCATTTCCGTCAAATGACCCGGCCTACCCTGGCTCTTCCACCGTCTGGGCTCCCTTTCCTCCCTATGCTCCCCCGGCGCAGGCCTACCACGCTTCGCGCCTGCGGCGTTTGCGTCAGACGGTCTTTGCCAGTAGTGCCATCCTCCCCGCTGGCTGTATGGGCTGCCCCTCGCTGCTGCGTTCTGTTAGGCTATAGATTCAAGGAAAAATGGAGTTGAATGAGACAGCAGGCGGGTTACACGTTCTACTGTGCCGAGATGTGAGGTACAGGCGGTGATGATCACCCCGGGGTATGCGCTAGCACCCTTGACAGGCACTCCAGGACCCGCCAACGCTCATGAAAACCCGGGTCGGTCTTCTATTCATCTGACCGGAGGTGTGGATAACGAGGCCACCTTCACAACCTTCTCCCTTCTGTCCCTATTAGTATAGGGCGGTTTGCTTGAGTTGCTCAACCGCCCCTTAGCCCGGTGCTCATGACGCGCTACGGAACCCCCACCTTGCCGGGGGACCAAGCAGGGCATAGCTCGCGGCATAGGAGCCGACTCGGCGTCAGCGGCTTCGTGCCGCACTGGAGTAATCCAATATGTGGTTCCGCACGTTCCACCACTTCTCCGTTCATTTCCAATACTGATCGTGAAACACCATGAGCAGCAGGATGTTGAGGTCCGAAATTCGAAGTGAAATTTTGGATTTGCCTGTTCCTAGTTGTCATGAGAAAAAAAGGCAGAAAGAAGAAAGAGATTATTCCCTAAGAGCTTGTACAGTACTACCAACCAGTACCAGAAATGCATCTCCTTCGCCCGCGTGCGATAGCTCTACCTGGCGTGCCGCCTTGCATGCAAGCGAAGCCCTGCAATAATAAATAGCTCACTGAGCAATGATTGATGTTACCTCAGAAAGCTGAAGGAAGGCAGTGCCCTCGATTGTGATTGTTCCAGAGAGAAGGATCATGGCGCCCCAGAACCGTGACATCCAGCAGTACCTTGCGTTCGAGAGACTGATATGTCAGCCGTTATTCCCATTCCCAGTGAAAGAAAGCGGCAGACAGACTCATTTTTTGGCCGGTATTCTCTAATGAGTGGCTTTAGGAGATTGGGCTTCTCCTTTAGACTCTTTACCCATCCGCGGAGGCTTTCCGCATCTGTCTCCGCGGCACTGGAGTATACTTCAGTCATTTCCGGAAATAGCACGGACAGCCGTCCTTTTCCCCTTTCACTCTCTTCGCGCAATTGCTCACGAATCCAAGTTTGAAGCTCCCTTCGAAGTGCCGTGCGCTCTTCTTGATCGGGAGCGGGGTGGTTCCGCCGGTTCTGGCGCCTTCGGCTGCGGCAGGGCCTCAAGAGACGCGCTCAAAGACTATTGAAACGAATTCAAAAATGGCATTACTGCGTTCCACAATTATTCCACGACCCCCCACGAATCACGAGATTCAATCATTTAGAAAGGAACTTCGCGTCACCCCACTCTATCTAGCCCAAGGTGATGAAAGAATGAATCTCCAGGCGAGAAAACGATTGGCTTTCAAAAAAAAAAGCAAGATAAATGATTCTGAGTCAGAATGCTATTAAAAAAATGTGACAAGAAGATCGATCCCGTATGGAGCCACCGTAACAGTATGTCAAGCAACCTACCTTCCCGGAAAGTTTTGCATACAAGCACTAAAGTCTCTTAATTACATTACTCCATTTCTACTGCCCAACAGACTTTCCTGTGCAACACCATAGCCGTCTCGAAGGCACCAAAATCTTTATATTCAAGTCCGGAGGGCTCGTTGGTGTGAGCAACTCTCCAGATCTATTTTCAACTGCCATATCAAAACGGTGCGCTTTCTATGCTTATATACATAAGATTTTTGAATCCGAAGATTGGTTGGTGAAGGGAACAAAGACTCCCGCCAGGATAAGTCGAGTGAACGGCACTCCAGTCAGGAAGGTTTTCACCCGGGAAGAGCGGAGCGAAGGGAATTTGTGTCTTTTTTTGACACGCCCAAAGCCGAGTGAGACTGGATGGATCCGGTCGAGCGAGGACTGTACTGTTGCCACTTGAGGAGGAGTGTCTCCGGGACATGGCTACCCTTCTATGATGACCGGGCTAAGCCTGAGGAAGCGCACCATAGCCCAGAAGCTTTTAACCAGATCAAGGGGATGATTGAATTAACAGAATTGGGAGTGCTCTATCTGGCATATCGGTATGAAGTTTCTGTGATCACTTTACAACATTTTTTTTTTTCTGGAGCTAAATGCAGAAAGAAAAGGCAATGGCAATGTAATTGGATCAATAGAATAGGAAGTTTTCGTTTCTCCTGGCTTTCTAATAAATAGAGAAAACTGGCTAATTAAATAGAGATAAAGAAATTGTGGATTGCAATGCAAAAGTTTCAAACAGATAGAGGTCTTTTCTGGCTTTCCGAATCGTCTCAAAAAGGTTCCTCCTGCTGTCGAATCGTATTTGATATATTGAAAAATATCCAAACAAACCGGGATCTCATTCAGGACTTTCTCGCTTGCCCTGTCGATCGTTTTTTTGACATCTTTATACGCTAAAGCCTTTAAAATCAAAGTAAAGGTAAACCGATTATTGCTAAAACGCGCCAAGGTAAACAAACGCTAAAATCAGATCAAGACGAGGAACGTTCGCCTGAGCAAATGATTATCGCTCGCCCCTTCTTGGAACTGAGAACAGAACTGGACTGAAAAGCTTCCTTATTTGAACTATTTGAAAAAGCCTTCAGGATATATCCACTTTATCAAAAAAAGTGTTCCTATACTATTAAGAAAGGTAGGTCGTCCCTTACTCCATTTCTTTCTAAAGTTATAAATGTCGGGGCGGGAAGGAGCAGCAAGACTGATTAGGCGTTCGTGCCCCTCACCCGAGGGTCACTTCACTCTCTTTCAAGACGGTTAAACATTAAAAAGGTAGGAATACATAATATCTCCCATCGGAGAGAAATTGAATTTAGGTAAGAAGTAAGTAATCTCTTCTAGTTACCTATGATTGTCGGCGTTTGCCGGGGATTTAGACTCTATGAGCTATGCCCTTAGGTAAGCATTCAAATAGCAAGTAATCCCGACTTTCGAATTGCTAAACAACATCGGATGAGGCCTCCTTGAATAAGATAATGGAAGCAAGAACTTCATCCTACTTTTTGTTCTCAAAGGTGGGCGCTTAGGGCGTGAATCTACATCAATTTAGACCGGCCACTGACCTATCGGACGCTTTTCAGACAGAAGTCGTCATTTTTATGTTTAGAGGTCGTTCTGCAAGGTACCGAAGTCATTCGATCGGGGAGAAAGCACACACGATCTATATATAGATGAATAAGACCAGTGGAGTCGGATGGTGCTAGTGTTCTCACTTACGGAAAAAGGGGCTCCCGCATCAGAAAGAAGAGCGGCACCTCAACCAGCCGCAGACGCATTAGCAGTTCGCGTGGAATCAGATTCAACCAAGGTCAAGGAAGACTGAGGTGACCAAATCGAGGACGATGAGCTATTCAATTATTTCGAGGAATTTGACACAGGTGAAGAAAGGACGGGTTTTCATCCCAAAGAATCAGAGCTAAAGGTGAATGAGCCTACGAACGACCTCCGCTTATCCAATTCATTCCCAATTTCGGCAGCAGACTCGAACCGATCGTTTGGAGTGAAGGCCAATATGGGCAAAAGGCTTGAAGTTGTCAACCGCATACCGAGGCTAAGATTTTTCGCGAATTCAAAGCCGGGAACAAGGGAGATAGATTGTTATAAAGGAATTTTTGGATGGATTGACTACCAATGATACAGGTAAAGTAAAGGATTGCTTGACTTTATAAAAGAAAGGGATTCGCGCACTGACTCAAGCAAGGGATTTGCTCCATAGGCCGAAAATCAAGCATTTTTGAGATACTTGTTACAGGAACGAAGTCCTATACTGTCAAGTAGAGTAACGACCAAGAACGCGAAAGAGCTTTATAACAAATTAGAGTAAGGGCACGCTAAGACTTTCCTTTTCTTGCTTTCGATAGAATCCTGAAAGGAAGGAAGAGAGGTTGTTTTTTTCTTTTCCAAAGAGGGGGGCTAGGAATAGAGAAGTTCATCGTTCAGATAGATACGAGATCATATCATGAAATATTGTCAATGCCGAGCATCCAATGTCTTTCGCTTACAGTCCAGCGGAGAACCCAGCGGATAAGGCATATGGCGTGACACACAATGGATCAGTAGTTAGACTATGAACATTTTCAACTTAATCACGGAAAAGGGAAAGCGTCGATATGCAAGAGTTGAGCTCATTGAGTGCCCTTACTTGACTTGAAGAAAGATGCGAATCCCATCTTGATGGGTTCTGTAAAGAACGGTCATGAGATCTTCTTTTTCACATGTGGGTCAGAAAGCCCAGCTTTCATTATAGTTGCAACTGGTACCAAACATTTTCTTTCTGGAAAGTAGTTCTACGAGTGCTTTTTCTACGGACGGAAACCCACCTGGTGAGAGCTTTTGGGCATATGTTCCTATTTCTTTGGAATCGAAACCTGCAAGGGTGGACAGGGTCGGGTAATAAGGGAAGATAAGGTCCTCGTTCGGATAGATTTGAATACCTATGAATACTGAAATTCGATCTTGCCTGAACCCAGCTCCACGGATGAGCCTAAAAACATGATTTAATGGACATGTCAGGCCGCTTCGCTTTTATTGCTTGAGAATGGAAAAAAGTGACCAGGGAAAGTAGCTTCCTGAAGGCTGTTTTCTTTAGGAAGTTTCCTTGAGAAAGGTGCCAAGAGTGAGCCAAAAAGGGGATCATTCATCGATCCAATTAGTGGTCCACCTCTAGGAACATAACATGTGATTAATTGTAAAAAGATTTTTGCACATCGTGATCGTGAGACCATATACATAAAGGAAGAGGCCGGTACCAACTCATTTAGAAGTCTAATTTTTCCCTTCCATGACATGATCAGTTATTTGATTTCAGTTAGCCTTAGCCGGCATTCAATTCCTTTCCAAGTCAGAGCATTTCGTACGCAGAGCTTGAATATCTGCCCGAGTAGGCAACTCTATCTCAATAGTTCTTTTTCGTAAAACTCAGTCAAAAAGCGTATAAGTTCAAGTTTGTCTGATTCTTTTCTAGGATAATCTTTCAACGACTGAGCAACCCAATTTTTAGACATGGCATTTCCGTTCATTTTGGTCATTTTTGTGTTTATTTTCAACAGTAGAGATCAACCTATGGGTTTTCCCTGATAGATATCAGTTGTCGCTACCCTATTGGAATCCTATTGGACTCCCTACTGCTATGAGAGGTCTCTCGTCCGCCCAGGGAATGTCAGTGACATCAGCAGTAGAACGACACAGGTATATTGACTCTAAAGGGTAACAATTATGGTATAGTCCTTTTTCCCATGCTTAACACATGCAAGTCGGACAAGAGAGGGATCAGAATGACTCGACTGAAAGGAGAGGAGCGATTTGAGCAGCACGTCCTAGCCTGGGAAAGAATCTCGTGTCCTTGTTTTCTTCCTTTATTTGAGGCAGAAAGAGGCAATGTATCGCAACTTCGGTGACTTTTCGGGCAAGCATGAGGAATTTTCCCATATGGTGGTCCGATACAAAACCTCGATCCTTTATTAATGAAGGATGAAACCTCCCTTATGTTATGTCATAACCCGCTGCAGGGAGACTTGCAAGCATCTCTTACTTTTTGGTTCCAGGGCAGGCGGGGGACAAAACACTCAAATAGGAGTTAACCAACAAGAACAGGAAGTAGTGTGCGCTACCCGTCTGCTGATGGATAAGCTAAAAGTGAGTTCCGGGCTTCAAGCTCAGGCATATCCTGATCGGGCATCTAGGCCCATCGGAGAGCTATTGACAGCTATCATAGTTGGCTGCTTGCATTCCTCGATTGACAGAAATGGAACCACTAGCATCTGGGAATGAGTTGCCTAAACTAAGTGTAAAAAGTGGCATTCTCTCGCTTTGCTCTTCCTCCCTCCCTGATCGAGACTGGGGTTGAATCTTTGCCCATGTTCCACGTTCCGATATCTGGGACATCCGAGAGTCAAGTCTCACCCCATCGGGCATGACGATTGCTGCCTATGACAGTGAAAAAAGGGCTGATAGCGCCTCATTCAGTTGGACATAAAGTTTGGGCCTAAACTCAAGTAGGGAATTTTTTCTCAAAAAAATGGAAAAAAATACGGGGAAAATGAAAGAATGGCACGATTGAACTCTCACTTAGGAAAGGAAATTGACTTTATACCAAAAATACGGGGTTTTCTAAAAAAAATGGATTTGAATTTTCGTCTAGGAAGGAAAATGCACTTTATACCAAAAATACGGGGTTTTCTAAAAAAAATGGATTTGAATTCTCACTTAGGAAAGGAAATTGACTTTATACCAAAAATACGGGGAAAATGAAACTTGTTCTTTCTCTTTTTTCCCATGCTTAACACATGCAAGTCGGACGGGAAGTGGAAGTGCGGTGATGCATGCAGCTGAGGCATCCTAACAGACCGGTAGATTTGAACCTTGAGACTATCCGGTATGAACGATGATGCGGGAAATTGTTTAATATAAAAATGTTCGCACGTAGTGACACCCTATTTCTTGGTATTGGTTCGCATTCTCCTACATCCACAGTTCCTGAAGCTCTAGTTCCAAGGTAGGACAATCTAAAGAAGGAAGGTGCATCTCCGACTTTCCCAGCTGCATGAAACCCTAGATAGACAAAGAGACCATTCGAGGGGACTTCCTTGAGAGTCGATATTCCGTGTTGGGTCAATAGAAATATGCTTTACAAGAATTTTTTGGTAGATTGTGCCATTTCTTCAAAGAAAGGGTTCTCCTTCTCCCAAGCTGTTCCATTCTTGATAGGGTATCCCTAGCTGGTAAAGTATTCGATCTCGAAAGTGGCCAGCGATTTGCACGAAAACGGAGGGCAGGATGAAGACTTCCAACTCAACTGACTCCCGAATTCTATCTCTAGAACGGATAAACAATCTTTTTTATATGGGTGCCCGGGCGTTTACATTCAATATTCCACAGATGTAGTCGATTGAAAGCTTCCCGCCCATCAGCAGATCGAGGTAATTTTATATTCATTTCATTTTATAGCAAACCTGCAAGAGAAGGAAGGAACTCTACCAACTAGTATTTAGAAACAAGAAAAAAAAAAAATGTATTGCCTGAAAGAAGGAAAGCGGGGTCAACGAACATCCCGAAAGAGGCGAATGCCGAGGAATGGAAGCAAGAGCATTGGAGATAGCGTGTCAAACCAACTACTTCCTTCTAGTCTCACGTTCCATCTCCTCTCCTTTCAGTCGAGCGGCCTCACTCCTTCTGTACGTGTACGGGAAAGCTCTAGTACGCATTAATGTCGCAAATAATTTTTTTTTTTTTCCAGCTGTAACTATAAGAAATAGGCTAGCCAACCATTCAAAAGTCTTATGGTGAGATAAGAGGACTTTTCCTC
>JAOSBK010000195.1:70890-74476 GCA_027568895.1 Erythroxylum shatona
CACCCCCCTGAGTGGACGAGAAAGAAAGGATTTTTCAGAGCAACCCCCAGGTTTTGATCCACGCCCTGCGACTTTATTAGACAATATCTGGTTCGATAGGACCAGGAGTCAACTTTCCCGTATGAGCATTCGGTACATGTTTCAGCCCGTGGAAGAGTGAAAGGGTCACCACTACTGAGGATCCCCCCCTAATCTTAGATAGGTCGTCTGAGGGTTCGCCGCGGTTCATTGCTGTGCTTACACACTAGGCTACCCTTCTCCGAAAGCTCCGCGGGACCACCTACCACTAGTCTTCAGCCGGAGGGGTTTATTGCACAAAAACGCCGGGACGCAGGCTCCCGAAGGGGGAAGTCCAACGAATGTCAGATGCAAAGTCCCGCACCTCATTAAGATCATATTGGCATACTCTCCCAAAAAAAAAAGAGCAGACCCCATTGAAGACGAGAGTGAGGTACAACAAGGTAGCTTGCTTCCACCGCCCTTCTCACGGAACCGTACGTGGACGTTACCGCTCATACAGCTCCCAGCCAGCAAGCAGTTAGCCTTCCTCTACAAGGAATGGAAGTGTAGATGAATTGACATCCAATATCAGAATTCGGTTTTTCTTTTCAGCAATAACATGATAAGAGCATCCCTTTCACAAAAACCTGCGGACCCCCCCTATCCTGCCACTTCAGCACCTTTTGATCTTTGAGAAGAGCATTACGAGCCCTCTCCTAGAATGTTTTTGTATATTCCGAAAATTCCATGGTAGATCGTGGAGAATGAATCCGGGAATCCAGGACATACTCATCCTGAAGCTTCTGCCCTCCTCTGGGGAGGGGTTTTTATAGATAGAGAGGTGAGTCGAGGATCGAAAAGACACTCGACTGGTTGGAGAGGGCAGCCCCCGCTTGACCGATTTCTGGGAGTCGGAGGATCATCTGATGACCCTAAACAAGAATCAGAAGGAGCAGCTCTCGATGCGAGATCAGCAGCAAAATCAAGAAGAGGAATTGGATGCCCCAGAGCAGCAGTCCCCGGATAAGCCTTAAAAAAAAAAACACACAACGGACCGTACACAAACAAAAGAAACAAGAAAAGGGCCATGATGATGATCCTATGTTCGTTTTCGTCCTGTCCCGATGATGCGCTCCTAGCTCGCGGAGTTACATACCAGAAAAATCAAAATCATCTTTCTATTACTTTGAGAAGAGAATCGTTGCTTTGACCGACGGACTACGTGGGAAATACGAGATTTAGGCAAGCCGCTACATTGAATCCCCTTGCCCTTGAACGATATAAGAACGACTTTGATTCTCTTAGATAGCAGTCGATCGGTTCGCATCTATGGTCAATCAATAGGTCCGCGGATCGATTCTTCTATACGATAAATCTCCCATCTCTTGTTATTTTCCCGATCGTCGAATGCGAGATCGGAAGGCGTAGAAATTTGAATCACGCCGCATCGCAAAAAAGTCTTATCTCGGGCAGCGGTTGTTGTAGTCTCGGGTTTCTTGTAGCTTTGGGGATTGGGACATTACTTTCTTCCTGCAATAACGGCAGAACCATTGATCATCTCCATCTTCGGGTTGGTAGTCAGACTTCGGTAATTTCAGCATATCATTGCCTATATCCTATATAAAGAAAAAGGGCTCGTTTGACTTTGAGCTCTTCTTGATGTCAAAGTGCAAATCCTTTCGATGACCTTCTTTCTTCCCTTTGTCTTTGCTACCTTTAGGAGGTCTCCGACTGATATCTGCAACATTAGCATATGCGCGTCGTTCAATCAGGTTAGGCTCTTCCGCTTTTCCAGTAGCACGTTGAGAGAGTTCATCGAAAGTAGTAGGGCCTCCAGCAATAATCAAGCCCGAGCGCAATTCAATGCGGATTACCGAAATACACATTTCAACCAATTTGGGATAGATTCTGCTAACTTCTTTCGTGGGAGAAAGGCTTGCTAATAAACGGAATCGTTCCATAGCTCAACCGACTCCTCGGGTTTTGACTACGCCGTCAATCTTCCTTCCGTTCCTCAAAGAACGAAATCAGGAGCATAATAACTCAAACAACGTGTCTCAGGACCTAATAGATCCCGCTTTCAGTCTGGAGAACTAGCGGAAAGCGTTCCTTCGGAGCGAGCTAGGGAACTGCTTGATAAGCAGCTTTTTATGTTATGTTGAGCGATCTCAACGCATTGTGTCTTAAATTGTGCTAAATGCTCGAAATGAGCGATATGTTCTTTTGGATCACCAGTCCCGTCCAATGTATCAAACTTCGGAGGGACGTAGTCTCGCAGGAATGCTTTCTTGGCCACGCTGTCATCATATGGCCTCTTCTAGCTCCTATGATCTTCATTTTTAGACTGTGCCGTGGTGGCGATGATCTCCTTAACTGCATCTTTCTACTTTTGATCTGCAACGTCCATCACGGATGAAGAAGAGGTCGGCTATCAAAATCGGTTCTTTATTTTACTTTGTTGAGGTTTCTATAGTCAATGCACAGGCTACGACTTCCGTCGTGCTTTGGAACCGGTGCCCCAACGCTTTGATGGCCTGATGTAGCCTGCGTCAATAAGATCCTTGAGCTGCCTTCTTAGTTCCGATAGTTCGGAATCATTCTATATGGCGAAAATGCTGGCAGGCTACCGGCTCCAGCTCGATCCGGTGGTCTACCGCGCGTCTAGGTGGAAGTGCCTTTGGCAACTGCTCCGGCATGATGTCTGCAAACTCGTTGAACACTTGCTCAACCGATCCGTTGGGCAGTGGATTGCCTGCTCCTCGAGTGAGACTAGTTCCGTAAAAGAAGGAAGGAGGAAGGGCCTCGCTTCAGCTGCAAGGCTGATATGGTTTCTGTCCTTTCTGTGGTGCTAATCATTGGCACCATGCACGGGACCTTACCTTCTCGTCTATGATGCATAACGCATTTCGGGCAGTGGACCGAGCTGTGATCAAGAGCAGAAAGCCCAATCTTACTTTGGATTCCTTTGAAGTAATCTAGGAGAACGGCCATGAAGCAGGTCCTTCCAGACCTCTTTTCTACTTGCAAAGACTGCCTTCGCCATTCCGGCAATGGGCCGTGCCTCCGAGTTCACTTTATTTGGCTCGGGTCTCGTTCGAGCCTTAAACCCAATGTTCTGACAGTATTCAAATGACTACCTATATTCCCTCAGCAAGTAAAGCGAAGTGATTCAGGAACGGACGGGGAGACGGTAGTGAAGTAGTTCGGGGCAGAACTACTAGATAAAGGCTTTCCAATGATTCTCTGATTTTGCTCCTCACCTGCTGACCAAATGCAGTGAGTTCACTCACGTAGCCCGTATGGATTCCGTCTCTCTCCTCCCTCAACCAGCAGGCAGGGACTGGAGACTGGAGGAACCCCTGCTAACGGAAGAAGAGGCAATACCGACGACCACCCTGCCCCTACCCTGACAGACCCGAAGCGGAGCATGGGATCTGGATCTTGAAGAGCGGATTCCCCGGGCACGGGCAACAAAAGGCGGGTCCTGGTCCTATCTAACTGAATTCCAAGGATTTGACGGCGGACTTAAAAAGCCACCTACAGACGCTTTACGCCCAATCATTCCGGATAACGCTTGCATCCTCTG
>JAOSBK010000195.1:74576-79576 GCA_027568895.1 Erythroxylum shatona
GAGGAGCCCTACTTCCCTCTTTGCGACCTCATCACTTCAATTCAAGCGCAAACCCATTGATTTCTTAGTCACCGGGCTCCGCTTTGGTACTTCAGTAGGGCGAGCTCTTTGATAGTGACTTTTTGGTAGGGCGACGAAAGGCTACTTCAATGACGGAAAGAGCCGGAAACTCGAAAGGGTCGCCTTTGGAAGCGTTCGCCGGCAACCAAAGCGTCACGACAAAAGAAAAAAGGAAGGAGTGACGCTGACTGAATCCAATCCCGGAAACGAAATCAAGTTCGTTCCCTTTCGTCAAGTAGGTGTAGGCATATGTTTCACTTTTGCTTTGCTCTATTGGAACAAAGCTTTGAAAGAGGCGGAATGGAGAAAGGAAAGGGGCAAGGGCGGTCTTGCTTGGCGCGAAGGCTGCTGGTTCGGGGACAGGGTAAGGTACTAAAGGTCCTCGGACTTCCAGGCGGTCTTTCTTTTGGGCAGCTGTTCACCGTTGGATCTCGCCAATACAGCCCCCTATAGTTTTCGTTACCGAGATATCTTTTTTTTTTCATTGTTCCCAGGGATTTTTTGGGGAATCCGCCCCCATGCTGCAAACAGTCAAATCTGACCCCTTGTCGCTCTTCTTTCTTTCCTCGCGGGCAGGAAGCACACCAGCAGCGTGCGTTGCGTGATTCTACTGTGTTTTTTGCACTTGACTGGGTGGACAGTTGACCGGAAGAGAACTTCGATTCGCCCGGCCAGCAGGCGGGCGGTGTGCTTATCTTGTGTGACAACACTACAGAGCGAGTGGCGCTTCTAGGCGGGCAGCTGTGTGACAACACTACAGAGAAAGCGTCGCTTTCGTGTAACATGCTATGGTCTCAATGCCCTTACGAGGTAGTGATGAGTTTAACGCGCTCTAAGCCCGGCCCGCGCGCGGTTAGGAAGATTGGCCGCAATCTGAGCAGTACCACCCACCCTACCCTACCACCTATAGGCGGCCGTCCGTACTACAGCCACCCGAAAAGGAACTGCAGTGATCTTGAATAGGAATCCTACCGCGATAAAAAGAATCCCCATAAAAAGACCACTAGATCGAGCACCAGTGATTTCGTATCCGGTCAAAATCTTGGCTAATTGATCGAAGTGGGTAGCTCCAGTAGACCCATAGATCATGGAACAAATAGGGTGGGTAGGCCCAACCACCACACTACACGTATAGACGCGAACCCCCCTAAAAACCGTACGTGCGACTCTCACCGCATACGGCTCGCACAAAGACTCAACAATCCATCCCGAGCCTTTTCTTCCGCCTCAAATCTCCAATCCTCGATCAAACTTGCGTTCCCCAGGCGCTATTAAATGGGGTCTTTCCTGCGCCTATCGTATGTATCGGCTTGGCTTCGTCCCGAACCAAGGAGGCATTCTGGCGGGCGCGTGCGTGTAGGAAGGCCGACCACTACATAAGCTAAAAGACTACGACTACAAGCCAAGCCGGAAGCTACTCGCTTCTATTCTCGTTGGGATTGGATATAGATGGGGAATCTATAGATCGTAGTAGTTCGCCAACCTCTCTAACTAACATACGATACAATTTCACTTCACGGCACGGCAAAAAAAAAGAAAGAGCTTCGCTCGGTGGGCCTTCCTACGCTGACGAATGCCTCCTTTCTCTTCTCTGAAGTCTACAACAAAAAAGTGGGAGAGGCAGGATTCGAACCTACGTAGAAAAACTTCAACAGATTTACAGTCTGTCGCTTTTGACCACTCGGCCACTCTCCCCTTCCCGGGCCGAGGCCCCCCTTAGTTGCTTCTGGCTAAGCATCTTTCGGCGGAGGAGAGGAAGCGACTAGTCGCTTCTGGCGAAGCTGCGAGCCTACCCTTCTCGAGCCTACTTAAAAAAAAATAGCTTACGCTTCCCCAGCCTAGTCTACTAAAAAAGGGCTACAGCAAGCAAGCTTTCCCCCTTTGTTTGTTGTGGGTCGCGCCTCGCCGTAGGCACTTTTTGAATGAAATGAGTGGAGATCCTCCTTCCCCCTTGAAAATGACCAACATTGTACTAGTGGCGAAATTAGAGCATCCCACCCCAAAAAAACTCGGAACCTAAAGAGAGTTCAGTCTACAAGAAGCTGGCAGAGCTTTAGCCATTGGACTACATACATCTATCCTACCTAAACAGTCAGCCTTTGATTGTTCGTTCTTCGAATGACGCTAGTGAAGACAAATTCCTTCCGGCTAAAAAAGAGACTACTCCAGTCTTCCCATTCATTCCCAGTGGATCCTTCTTCCCCCTAAGAATTGAACGAAGCAAGTGAACCTATACGAGAGTGAGGAATAAAAACCAACAATCAACTTCCCACTTTGGATGTCCCACGATTCTGCTAATTTAGAAAGAGAAAAGGGGAGGTCAGAAAAGCGATAACTAACAATTCTCCCCAAGTAGGATTTGAACCTACGACCAGTCAGTTAACAGCCGACCGCTCTACCACTGAGCTACTGAGGAAAAACTCCCTTAAGGAAACCGACTCTCGTTCTTTGGACCAACCTATGACCGAACAAAAATGGGTTCTTTTTCAGGAAAAAAAGTGACGATAGCAAGCCCCTCCCCGGCCGCTCCAGGAAAAGGGGGCGGCGGTCAACCATCCACTCTCGAGATTCATATTGATCAATCGATCTCCGCGTTTTGCCAGTTCGCTAAGTATACTCACTCTGCCGAGGGGCAACAAAGGTTGGAACTCTTCCTGCCAAAAAAAGGGACCTACCTCTCATCCTAGGAGTTAGCAGGTATGATAGAGTCCCCTCTCTGTTTGTCTCTCTGAGTTTCTACTACTAAGTAGCACTTCTGCTATTCAATCATAGAATCGATTCAGATCAAGCTGAAAAAGCCCTTTAGTAATCTCAACCGCTTTTTTCAAAAAATCTGCCTCCAGAAAGACGCCAAAAAGCCGTATAGTGCAGGAACGCTCACATTTTTTGGCTTCCTCTTTCACTTGAATTTCCAAATCCGGCGCGCTCCCTTCTTTCTCAAAGTCAACTTTCTCGCTTGTTAGTCAAGCTTTGAAGCCCCTACCTTTTTTTATATGGGATATTTGAAGAAGCGCAGGCCCTATACAAGGGCTTTTTCCCCAACCTATACAAGGTGCTGGTCTCGATCTCGCTTGGTGGTGCCCTTCTCGATAATTGTTGACTCAACATTGATTTCATGCTTGAGTTGGTTCCTATCCATTTTTTCAAGTAATTCGCTATCGGAAATTATTCCGCCGCGTATCTCATGCCATGCTGATTGTTTCTCCGAATCGGTTTCTAGTCAATCAAGATTCGCCATCAAGAGAGGGAAGAGCCTTGACTTTAGGTTAGGCCGGTCTCGTCATTCACGAAATTCCCCCGTCCATCGATCAATCACGCGAGTACGCATCTAGTCAGCACATAGCGAACGAAAAAAGCGTTCATCCTGAACACTTCGTGCCTCAATCAAAATGTCTATTAATTGATCCTTATGAATTCGGTCAAAGTCTCCACGGTGTTTTCACGCCCCTCTATTGAGAGGTGCACCATGTTGATAGGAATCGGCAAAGACCTGATTGTACACGTCCTCGAGGGCAGCATTCATGGCAATCATCACTCTTTTCTCCCGAGGGCATGGTATGGCTTTGTTCTTGGTGTTGTTTAATAGATGTCGAGTGCCGTCCGTCCGAGAATCTCCATCTGCTCTAAGTGGGCGAGCTATCATCCTTATGTCAGGTTGGTTGTTTAAAATCTTTTCTCTTTACCCTTTGCATCTTCATCTTTTTTTTTTTAAAGTCCAGACCCTGGATCTGAATTAGTCCTATTTCAGGTGCAAAGCCTCTGAACTCTTTCTCTCTTTCTTTGATTTCTCCCCCATTTTTCATTTTGTTGATTGAAAGAGGATAAGCGCTATCCATTGAGTAAAGGGAGGATTTGCTACAGTGATTCGGGCGGGCCCCTTCGAGAGTTGCGGGTCCTTGTCGCTGCATGAGTGGTAGCTCATGCTCATGCTCAAATCTCCTCCGACACGAGTCCTAGTCGTTGCGCTGCGGTCTGTTTCCCGGCTTCTCTTGCGCGATTTGCATTTCTGATTGGTTTCATCCATCTCCGACCCTAATGAATCGAGTCTGAAGGGCCAGTCAATCAGTTCGGGTTCTCGGTCGGTTCCCGTTCGCCTGCCCCCCTCATAGTCCATTAGTGGGTAGGGTGGTCAACTTCGAGGGCTATTTCTTCAGACGTGTCCTCGACAACCTGGCGGTTGTTCGGTCTCCGCTTTTGGGGGCGGGAGTGCTTGGTCGCTGGGGTTTCCTTTTCCTCAACCAATTCGGTTGTGTCAGCCCGGTCTAACATTTTGTTATGAGCTGGCTGAACAAAGATAGATTGAAGGGGCGTAGCGTTTGAGTTTAACTGGCATAGGACCTTCGATCGATCATGGGGCGTATTCTAAAAACGGAATTGGAAGCGTAACGTAAAAAGCTCCTTCTCATGTTGCATTTCTTTGGTTAGTATGTTGTCTGTGGATTTCTAACAAAGGAAAGCCCCCTTATGCCATTTGATTAATTAAAGTTCCGTGCTGCTCGCCACTCCCCGAGGCCAAGGACGGGGTCGAACCGTCATTCCAGGATTTGCAGTCCGATACATTTCCATTATGTTACCTAGCCAAACCCGCCACCGCATATCATATGTAGAAAACGAGAGAGCGGGGAAGGAAGAACAACCTTTTTACTTTGGAACATGAGGTGGCGGGCGGAGCGCTCTATATGACCGGCGGCGGGTTACCAGAGAAGAGGGGACACCTTCTTTCTCCCTTGCCTTGCTCAATCTTCCTTTTCTGATTGAAAGTAGCAAGCCAACCACAACTCAAAGGGCAGAGGCCAGATAGAAGGTTGTCTTATATTGGATATGTTCAGGCGAAAAACATCTAGAAGTCTTATAAGCAACCATGCCTAACGCTTACCCCAAGGTTGGTCTTACTAAAATCAAGTCAGTAAGCAACCAGGATTTGCATTGTTAAGCATATA
>JAOSBK010000195.1:84576-91500 GCA_027568895.1 Erythroxylum shatona
ACCAAGCAGCGAAGTCCAACCTGGCGTCTCCGAAGACCCCGAGGGCATCATATTAAGATGACCCCCGATTTCATTACTAATCAAAATAGCAGCAAAAAAGGATGCAAGAAGGGTACCACCCACTTCCCATCCCACACAGCGACTCAAATAGAAACAGAGAATACGGTTCCACAGAGAGATTCCCGCCTTTGAAAGCAGGTCATGAAAGAAATCAATAGCGCCGAAACAAGAAAAAAAACAATAGCACAAATAGAGAAAGAACAAAACGAATCCAATTCGGATCAAAGAATTAGACATTCGAGGAGATAACGGACGAAGTATATTCATGAGATTAGGTTTGATTTATCTTCATTCGCTCTGTTCGCAGAGCGGCAAACCGAAAAAAAAAAAAGAAAGGGGGTACCAATGAAGCCGACTATTAATGATTAGTTCGAACACCCGGAGCGGTCTGATCCCTTATTTGATCAGACAGATCACTTTTAGAAAGATGAAAGAAAGACAAACTCTCCAAATTGTTGAACAATCGAACTCAGCAAGGTCACACTGAAAACACTAACTGAACACTTTCTAACTCCCACTGAAGCTAGTGCGCAATGAAGACCAACCCGAAAGCGACTCGATTTGATTTGATTATCTGCTCTGGATTCTATTCGGGATGCTACTTTACTTACTTTATGATATTACACAAGGTAGCGTGGCCTAGCTGAAAGCGGACAAAAAAGCTGTTCCCATAGCCTTACGTAGGCTTAGCTTAGCCTCTTTCTCTATCTATATTTATATATGATAATTTCACCAGTGGACAGGGAAGATCCATGCCACACTAATCAAGCAATCGAAAATGACCGACCATGTGAATCAGCCTTGCTGGCAGGAATGTTCAGGGATGTTCGCCCAGAGCTGAAAGAGGAGTCACGTCGGAATTGTAATTAACACCACCAGAAGAGAAAGGTTTTTATTCCTCATTAAGAGATTTCGAAAGACAGATTGTTAGGTGGAGTATGATAGAATCATGGTCGGGTGAGCACCAATTGAACACTGACCGAATTGGAGTTGGTAGGAGGCTTGCCGATTACAATAGCATGTAAGCGGTATGGCCGGCTAACTTACGACCCGTAGGAAATCAAGCCCTTTTTAGAATAGCTCTCCTAAGTGCTATCTTTCGAAACTAGTGCAATCAAATCAAGATAAGATAGAAGGAATGGAAGATAACTATTTTAATTGAGTAATCCCATTAATTCCTTCTCAAATGAAATTTCGTATCTAAAGATAGAGAAAGTGGTATACCGTTTGTTGAATTGTGAATCGAATCGTCTCTTGCCGAAATCCAGTTTCTGTTCCGTGACTGGCCTTTCTCTTGTTGTTGTCGAGTGCCTGCAGCTTGATTTCTTCCATATAGATAGGCTAGCCCTCCTCGTTTGCATGCCTTGTGGCAAACTAGACTTAAAATTGTGTGTGTATATAAATCAGAGTCACGCTCTTGAAGCCCTAAGAAATAGGCTTAATCGGTTCGAATCCGAATAAGGGCTCTTTCTTGTTCTTTCTCCGGAAAAGGGGAGTCACTTACCCATAAAAGATGTTGCTAGGCAGGCGGTTCCCTCGGCCGCCTTTACTTGGAGGCCCCTTTCACTCCATGAAGTAGCGAGGCTCGTTGAAGCCGACCTAGGCAGAAGGAAAATCAGTCTGGGCTGGGGAACGAAGTGACTTACGGGATTCAATTAAGCGAGGGAAGGAAGCCCTACGAAAGAAAGCAAGAGAAGAGAGGAGCAGAAATCGAGGCGGCAGAATCCGCTCACTGACCGACTACCTTGACTCACTCCCTGACTTGGCACACTGAATTGAACTAGAGCTGATTGTCCTTGGAGAAGGGTGACGAAGGAACTATGTAATAATCATCATTCCTTGACTCAGAAGCAGAGTCCCTCTCAAAGATCCATCACTATACGATAGAGTTACGAAACAACAGGTTCCATTTTTTGAAATGGAATTTAGGGCGCTTGTACGAGGCTTATCACAGGAGAAACTTGCTCCGTCCATCGAGCTCAAAACCTGATATTCAAAGCGCTCAGACGAGGACAAACCAATCGAATAATCGACGACAATCAGGAGTTCCATAGGTCAGAACTTGGCTCAGGCCCTTAGCAATCCGCCTTCCAGCATTAGAGCTCAAAAAAGGTTTTGCAAGTCACAGCAGAAAGCCATCAATCTTGGGTTTCATTGAGGAAGAAAGCTGGGTCTCAGTTCTTTGATCGAGTTTCTTTTTTTATTCCTCCAACGAAGTCCTTTGCTGGGGTTGAGTGTTCAGTCCTAGATGCTTCGATAGCGGGTCAGGTGAGCTTACTTTCAACCATTGAGAGTGCCCCTCTTCCTGTTGCAGTTTACTTTGCATTCGATCCAAATGCAGAAAAAAGGGAATCTCTTCGCGCTGGGAATGATTCTGTCACATCCCTACAGCCAGTCTTAAGGGCATATACTCTTTCCATTTCTTCCGCCTGTGAGAATAGACAAAGAGTCTTTCTCCTTTCAAGCGCAGTTCCTGGCTAGTGCTTATGCGCCAGTCACTTCGTCCCTGTCCCTCCTTACGGGCCAATAAAGTACCTCAAGCCTGTTACAGATCCAGTTTGAAAAGCAGTTTCTTTTGCTAGGGTTTTAGTTTGAGATCTAGTTCAATTTCCCTTCAATGACAGGCCAATTACCTTAGGTGGGGTTCCATTCTTTATCTTTATCTCGTTTGAACTCTTTGAAAGAACGATAGTTAATAGCGAATACCCCTAGCCAGCATCCCTTACAGTCAAATAGCTAAAACACTTTCCATCGATAGGAGATAAGACGTTCTACCCTTAGTCGGTAATAGAGATGTTCTATAACCCTGCACTAGCATCTTTCCTTTTATTAACCATATAGTCGTTTAGCCCCTCCTGCCTGTGCTTTGACCTATCTTTTTTATCCAATTTCAGAACAGGAAGATGATTTGAATTTGAAAGCATTTAGATTCGTCTCTGGGGCAAGCAAGTTATTGATGACTTTTAGTCTTCCAGGGGGATCGAATGTTAACTAACTGACGTATTGTAATATCAACCAGCGTTCAGAACCAGCCGAGAATCAAATAAAAAGAAATCAGATTGATTGAAAAAGCAAAAAAAAGTACTATGTGAAAGATTAGGGGATTTCCTATAACTATATCCATATCCTATAGGTACAGATTATATAAGCAATTTATTATAGGAGCAAAGTCCTGCCCCTTGAGATCAACAATTTGCTTATCGTATGTAATGCTAGTGATTACGGGGAATAGACCAGTTGCTCCTCCATCAGGATCCATTCTTTGATCAAACGAGGGAGTTAACGTACCCACTGCTTATCGCACTGATTATTCCAGCCCACCCGCTTCTCTAGGAGATAGGAGATGTGCCGCTGACTGGGTTCAGGACACAACCATCGTCCGAACCGTCTGCTACCAAGTCCATGGGGCCTTTGGTTGGAACCCATAACAAAGTGAAAAAGCACTTCTGCCGGTCGACGAATGCGTGCTCCGGTTGTAGCAGTCTTGAATGAACGGCAGGTTTGGAACCAGACCGGGTAACTTTAAAGGTGGTCCCGATCTTAGATTCTCAAGAACCGACGGTTCTATTGGTGACCCATTCCAAATAAGCTGGCCGCTTTGACTTTGATTAGCCAATCGAGTGCGGGGGGTTTGAAAACAAACTCCTCTTCATTTGTTCCCGTTAACGACCACAAAGCCCTTACTACCTCTGAACTCTTATGGCTTTCTTACTTGCTAGGCGATCTGAAAGTGGAACTACGAGATAAATAAGCGGCAGGCGTTCTCGAGGTCTTTGGTCCAGTTCAAGCAAAGGAAGGACAGACTAGACTCTTCCCTCGTGCTTCTCCTAAGGGGAAGGACTCGGTCACTGATTTGAATATGCTAAGTCTTCAGTGACCTCACCCCCTCTAGCCCCCTCAAGTGGGAAGAGTACATTTCTCGCTCGCCCTAATGAATAAGTGGGAGAGGAAGGGATGGCTATGGTTGTCTATAGGAAGTACTGTGTCGGCTAGCACTCGGGTCGAAAGCCTCATCCCTGATATCTTTAATGCACGGGGCCAATCGAAGGCCTTTTGGTATAATAGGCAGGGTCCTTTCGATTGAGTGCAAGATGGTAGCGATCCTTTCTACCGCTTCACAGGCTCAGGCAAAGAAGGGCGCCAATCCAATAGTAAGGCACCAGGCTCACAAGAGTCGGGGACAGAGCGAGGGAGGGACAGAGCGGGCACAATCACCCGCCTTGTAGTATCATCACAGAGATAAAGAAAGGCCAGAGACCCCAGGAATGGGGAAGGGGTGAATCGGCACACCTAACCGACCAATCTATGCAGAGCTAGGTGGCACGGCACGGGACCCACTTTTTTTGAAGCATGGGGCGCTAAAATCGAGGTAGCATGTCTAGTGGACGAGGGCGAGGAAGGGAATAGAATCTCAGTTCCGTCACCCTCTGCTTCTTACTCTGCTGCTACTAGTAAAGGAGGTCCTTCTACAGGTGCTGGGTATCGATCTCGATCTCTATATGTGGCTGGAACAGATGCCACCTACTGCCTTTGCTCCCTCTACTGTGTCTAGATCTGCTGCTCCTGGGTTTACCGGGTATGGAACTACTCGTGCTCGCTTTTATTCTAGAGATGGAAGGTACATTGCTAGGTATGCTGCTTACTTAGATGCTTATACTGGACCTGGGACTGCTACTGATAGCTTAGGTAGGTATGTACCGAAAGTCGGAATCAGAGGGATGTGTAAAAAGTCGAACAAGCATCAACTGCAGCATCTGTCTCTGTCTCTGCTTTTGCTGCTACTGGCTTTCTATATGATGGATCTCCTGTATATGGATCTTGATATGGAACCAATTCAGCTGTTAGGGATGCTACCCTTCCTTCTTAAGCTGCTATAGGCCTATCCGTATCTGGATAAGCTAGTGCTCTTGGTGATGGATCGACTTATGGATCTAGATCTCGTACTGGATATACGACTGTCTATGCTACTAGGTAGGCTACCGAAGCTGGAGGATCTACGTATGGAACTGAGCGAAGGGAAACTGGTTCTTCGACTGATGGATCAATAAAACTATATCAAAAAAAGGTACAAAATCCTTTCCTCCTGTGGCCTCTGCCATTTACCATGCTGGTGGTGCTTAGGAAAGTACTTATACTATGCTCTTACAACCCAGGCTACCCTTTCTATTGGTGAGGGTCCCCCTTCGGTGAGCTACTGCATTAGGATTGGGTGGAAATTTCGAATAAGGTAGACCTCTTATACCGATTGGATCAGTGTAAAATTAGGTATACACCCTCCCTTCTTCCCGGCCTTGATGTCTGAATCCAGCTCGACTATGGGGTTGGGCGGGTAATAACCCGTCCAACATAGCTCGAGTGGGGGACCGAATAATAAGAATTTCCGATATCGGGAACTCACTGGCCGAGGACTGAGAATCAGAAGACAGACAAAACTTTTGGATTTATTTGCCAGCTAAGCGACTTCTTTATTTCATGGCTGTAATTGGAGCCCCAGAGTGGCAAAGCTCAGTTCAACTCTTTTCTATTCTAATAGTGAATTCTACTACTAGTGTCATAATAGCTGTAAGAAAAGCCCTTCCTTCAAGTCAAGGTGCAGATTCGCTGTCATCTCTCTAAGATATTCCCATTTGACCAAGGAGTAGTTTCAACTTCAAATTCAGTCTGTCTCATATGAATTTTTCTTAGTTGTAGTATGGTGCGCCTCTACGGAGCGATATTTTCTGTCCTCGACAATCGTCACTGACTGATAGCTTATCAACTAGTGAACAAACTAGGTATGTATTTGGGGTGGGCATCCATCAAACTAATCGCTTTCCGCCGCTGAGCCTCTTCCCCTTCCTCTTGTTGGCAAGGAAGCATCGGTCGGTGTCCAAGTCAGAGAGTGAGTCCGAAGCTTGGGCATCACAGAAAGGAGCTGGCCTCGTCTTCTTGTTAGTATCGCTTTGATGAGCCTCTTCCTCCAGTGGTCTTTTCTTTGTTTTTGGGTAGATCAACCTTTCAGGAATGGGGGGGACGCGGTTCATTCAACAGCCAATAATTAGAATGAATGTGCCAGACTATATTCTATTCTATTCTATTCTATTCTATTATGATATTCTCGATCGATTTGGGTGGGCATATATATATGTGCAGAAATCTGCTATACCTGCGAGGCGACCATCGAATAGAGGCCTAAGCTAAGGACCGATACAGCCCCCTTCCACAAGCCGTTAGTGAATAGGGATTCCTCTAATGGCTTACCGGTTTGGTACATAAATATCCGGGGGGTAGGCCTATGAGGGGGATGTCCTAATAGGCCGAATCCAAGTCCCATATAGTGAGAAAGGTGGGGGTGTCAGCCCACGTCAAGTATCTGTTAGGGCCCACTACGGGTACGGTTAGCTCTCTTTAAAAGAAAGAAGGGTTATTTTCTGGATAATCAAACCTAGGGCGACTTTCTCCTGCAGGCATCCCAAAGTCGGGGGCCCTTTTGTTAGGATGGACCTAGGATCGCCTTTCCTGTACTGGAAGTTGAGCAAAGGTTTTTATTCCTTCTATGGGATTGGCCAGGGATTACCTTCTCGTTTAAATATCCTATGGTTCTTTTCTCATATGACTGAGCTAGGTCTTCTCGCCGAGAACTTCCTTGCCCTAACCCTAAGGGATCTAATTTGTTCATGCCAATAAGCTGGATACCTTCGAGTCCCTGGTAGCTCAAGTAGCTCAATAAGGGTGGATGCTTTTCCTGAGTGAGCTTCTTTCTTCAATTCAATGAGCATTCTCAATATTATGCCTTGAAGAGGATTCAAACCTCCACGCTCTTTAGCACGAGATTTTGAGTCTCGCGTGTCTACCATTTCACCACCAAGGCATCTTGAAAGTGAA
>JAOSBK010000195.1:98203-110703 GCA_027568895.1 Erythroxylum shatona
CCTTTAATGAATCTGAAAATGATAATATAATAAAAAGATTGAATAGCAGCTTCTTCTTTTTTAAAAACATTTTTTTTTTTTTCATTTCGCAAACAACCCGGGTAGAAAGCTATGAATTTATAGAAGAAAAAACCATGACGAAGGGTCACATCAGTGAACGGAAGGAACTCCTGTGCTTCAATGGAATGACTGACCGCGAAGAAAAAGAAAAAGAAAAGATATATCGGCTGTATTGATTTGGTTTTGAGGCATAACTCGCACACCTTTACTACATAAAGATTCCTTCTTGCTTGAATGAATCCTTAGCTTGACGAATCCTGAAAAAGGGCAGGTCCTGGTCTTCCTATTCTGCAACTACTAGCTCAGCCTTCCTGGAGACTCAGTATGGCATAAGTTTGATTCTTCCTCAAGTGCATGTATTTAACCTTTTCTTTTGTAAGAAAGAGGAAGAAATGGATGAAAGCCCGATGCTGGGAAGATTGAGAGTTTTGGTTCCGGATCTACGGAATGAATGAACGGATTTCGAGGATAGCTAACGCTACCTTGCCTGCCTTTCGACGCGGATTCCTCTTTTTCATAACCAAAAATAGCAACCCATTTCCCTTTCTCCTCCTCCTCGATCGTTCCGATGATTCGCCCCCTCTAGGAGCAGATATTTATCTTGATGGAAATGCCGCCTATCCACTTTGCCGAGATTGGACCCTTTTCTCTGTCTGAAGGAAGCTTAGCAGAATCGCCTTGCGGCCGGAACTGAAGACATAAAGTATTCCGGTTTAAAAGGCTTAGCAAGCTCCATATCGACATACGTTACAACAAGTGGGATTCGATCGGAAGTCATCTCATCTCTTTCCAACCAACTTGCTCAAACTTAGATAAACGACTCCACGGATTCTCTTTCCTCCTACCGGTATGCTAGAAGTCAGCTAGGAGGGTTTTTTCGCAAAGATTGTGTTGAATTTGACCTGGTAGTGTAAACCTATCTTCGTTGAATAGAGGAAAACCGGGGAGGTCTCGTATATAAGAAGGGCTTTGAATTCCTTGTTAAAGGAGTGAGTTAGAAATCGTATGAAGCAAGTCCAGATTTTCCATATCTTCATGGAGGTGGGCGGCAACATCTTGAATACTCACTTGCGCGGGTAACTGCACACCCTGCGCCCCCAAAAGCCCTAAATAGGTCCTCTTTTGGGCTTTTGGGATTCTTATTGCAATTTGAAGTTCTCCCGTAGAGGATGTGCTCCCAATAAATCTGCCAGTGCCTGTCCTTTCACGGCCTTTTGTGGTACGAATATTATATCATACTGTGAGAGCAGTATTGACCATTTAGCGAGTCGGGCGTTCATTCTTTGCTTTGGTCACAAGGATCTTTAAAGGGTTTACTCCCCAGGTATATGGTGTTACCAATTAATTAGGTGATGTCGTATGTGCTGCGAACATGAGAGCAAGGCATTTCTTTTGAACTGGTTATACCGGTGTTCTGCGGCAGTAAGTGAAGGCATCAGAACAGGAGTGATTCTGGTTCTGGAAGGCACGAACGGTAGAACAATAACTAAGGAGCTATCCTAAGCTTTCCCGTAGGCTCTCTTATCCTTCTAGGCAGGCTTCCAGGGGGAAAATCTCTTGACCCAGACTCTTTCACTCCAGGCCTTGCTTTGTTTACCTGTCCTATCGTATCGAATACGAATAAGGTTTCCCAGCCTAGCCTATCTTGGTGTCTGCTACCGAACCGAAAGAGACCTATTGATAGATATCCTGTGAGAGTGCGTGGGATCGTGTGATCTATTCCCAAAGGAATCTCGTATTAGTGGTTGTAGAGAGGGGTGTCACCCTTTCGTTCTGGTAAAAAAAACTGGTATAGGATTCCCTAGTAAGCCAACCATGAAAGCCTGTTCGGACTGCTCATAGGTATAGGGATATGCGCCGAGGATCTCGTTTTTCGGATGAGTTTCAATCAAAAGAATTTTTTCCAAGATCTCGATTTGGAATCAATGCTAGAGCTAGCAGCCTGTCCGGCTAAGGTAAGGGGCATCCTAACTAAATGTAGGAGCCCCCTATAGAAAGGGAATCCAGCTCAAAGTCCTAACCATTGAGTTGCTGTGTCAACTGTAAGTGGCATCCCAAGAAACAAATCCTACGCCCCTCCCCCTATCGGTCGAGCCTCTACGCCCCTTGTATAGCTGTAAGCTCGTCTAAGCCCCTAAGGTAGGCAAGAGTGTTCGAATGAATATCTGAATAGAGTCCCCTTTAACTAGTCCTAAACCCATGACTTAGTAGCGACTTAGTTCCGTTCCTAGGACTGGTAAGAGTACGTTCCTTGGCGCCCTACGTCTTTCTCCTTAGCGCCGACTATCTCCCATGAATGAAGCTACTGGAAACCCGACGGTGTCAGGTGCAGCTACTGGAAAGAAGGTAGCAAACGTAAAGCAGGTGTAGCGGTGAAGACCTCGGGAGGAGTAGGAGGAAGATGTCTCTGATGAAGTGAAAGAACAGAGGAAAGAAAGACAAAAGAGCCTGAAGAAAGCTTGGGAGAAGCCGGTATATGTGGAGCCCCATTCCCCCCTGTCTTGTTAGTAAGCGAAGCGGCTTATTCCGTGGCTTTTCTTTGATGTGCCGGAAGTCGAAGTCCTCGTATAGCCAGGGTATGTGTATGCGGTTGTATACCCATTGGGCTATGTTCTAAGTCGTCTGGCCTAATGTCGGTTTAGCACGTATGTTCCTAAGAATAAAGACAATAGCTGCCATCTATCACTAAGCGTTCGTGCTCTGCAAATGAATCTGAGATCATTTCTTTGATCATAGATCTTTGCTCTTCAGATTCTACTCCTTGCAATTCTAGTGCTAAAAATTCCTCGTGAACAAGATTGTTGGTTTCACAAGTATGTTGACAAATCCATGAGATTTATCTCAGAAAGTCCACAAGATCTGGAGAAGAGGTAAGGCCTCTTAGAAGCGTCGGTAATTGAAGTAATTCAGTCTGAGAATGAGAAGACCACCAAAGAGAATTGCCCAGGCAAAAGCAAGCAAGGAAGGAGTACATATATTCTATCGGACAAGGGATAAATCCAGAAAGAAAAAGAGAAAGAGCTATCCTCAATAAAAGATCCCAAACCACGTTTGGAGGAACGAAAGAAGCGAGGACTTTTAGTTTGAGAGGACGACGAAATATAATCAAAAAGGCTAGTAGAACCAAGAAATGTTTTTGCAATTAAAAGCGGGGATGCTACGGGTGTACGGGGGAATGGTGCTTTTTTTTAAATGTTGTTCAGCTTCCCTTTCCAAGATACTTTTAACGGAAAGAATTCGTTCGATTTTAGGTAATGACATTACGTTTTGCCTGAACAGACTTTCCCTAAGTCCCTAATAAGGTAATAGGTCTTCCCAACATAGCATAGGAGGGATCTCTACTTTAAATCTTGAGTCTCTTGATTGGATAGCAAATTGAACTTTCTTTCCAAAATATTGAATCATGAACACTTTTCTTCTTGATGCTTTTCTCTCCCTAAAGAGAGAGTCTTGAAAGAGGATTCTTTCTTTAACTTTAAGGAAAAAACTATACTATACAGGGTTTTTTTTACCTTGTAGAAAACAAAACATGGGAGAAAGAGAAAGATGAACAAAGGAAAAGAAGGGGGCTTACTTTAAGCTTAGCAGCCTTTGCTTTCGCTGGATCCGAAAATACAAGGGAAGCGTCCGTTCTGGACCATCTCTGGATGTTCAAATCAGGATTTCATAAACCAACAGCCAGAGCTAGATATAAACTTGAACCCCCATCCCACTACCGAAGCTTTTGGTGCTGCTAGAAAGCGTTCAACCGGCCAGATCTACTGAATCAACAGAGTCGACTAGATCATAATCATCGAGATCTTCACCCCTATCACGATCACCAAATTACCTTACTGGAAAGGGTAATACCCAACATGGAACCCTTAGGTGACTACTTATGCCCGTACTACCTTTTGACTACCTTTAACGACAGATACAGATACCATTAGAGCGGTAGATCGAAGAGACCCGAATTTTTAGCCCTAAAACGCGTTGAAACGTTAATCATCCCGGAAAACTTCCACTTTTCATTCCTTAATAGGCCAAGGGAAAGGGGACTTAAGGTTAAGGAAGAAGGATCTTCTTTCGAATGTTGCTTCCTATTTATTTGTTTCAGAGGCTGAAGGCTCAGCTGCCACTAGATAGTCAAGGTTTTCGCTCGAAAGCTCGAGAACCTCTTCCGAAGTCAGTTTAGGATTCGGTTTCCGCCTCGAGGCGATCTAATATCGACTTGGGCACTTTCGCCGTTACTCTGTCAAAGAGGAAGGAGAATCCACTAGGTCCCTGCCTTAAAAGGCATTCTTGAAAAAGCTATTCGGGTCATTTCGGGATAAAACCTTGGGCAAAGCCCTATCTCCGCATAACCCCTGCGGATTATTAACCTGCTGGTCCTTTCTTATTCTTATTGGCCTTCGGCTTGGGTTGATTTACACTCTAGCAATTGGAAATAGCCTGGAATCAAGGGTGGAGATCGATCTAAGCCCCACTACTAAGAGCCCAGAAGCTCTCTCTCATCCGATCCGAAAAAGGGAGACTAGAGGTTTCACCTACTGCCCTTACTCGACATGAATAACTAGCCCCAGAGAATGAACGCTAGGAAGTAGTGCTTTGCTTTATATGAGCCACCGACAATGTGTCCTAAGTACAACAAGGACTGGTTCGCACTTGGACGACTAGAAAACTAGCCTCGAGCCGATTCTATTGTTGAGTTTTGTGTCTCGTGTTTTGAATTCATTTCTTTTTGTTGTCTATCTAGCTTAGTTTGAGTTGGTTTCTGAGAGCAAACAAAGGCTTAACAGCTCCTCATTTCTCACTTTAGCCTTTAACTCGTCTTTCTTCTTCCTCGTAGTGATCTACAGGTTCAGGAACTGCGGGCTGATTCTGAACTGGAGGTGGTACTGGGTCTACAAGTCTAGCATCTGCTACTCGTGGTTCGGAGAAAGATTCACAAGAAAGCCATTTTTTACCATCGAGAGTGAATTCAAGTTCTTCGTATTGCGCATAGCTTGTGAATCTTTCTCATAGGTTACGGGTAAGCGAAACAGAATAAACTTTCTTCGCTGACGTTGGCGATTCTCAACTTATTATCAAGTCAACGGGGATTTCAATGTTCGCAACAAGGAGCTTGACCCCTATAGGCAGAAGGTTGTTAGACTGGCCTCTGAGTTCAATTACATATCCTTCAACCATGTGTTGCGGACGAGTAACAGGGTGGCGGCCACCTTGGCATCAAAGATGGCTATCCCTGACTCTATGTTTGCCATGACTCTGTCGATTATGCGGCGGACACGCCCCACCGCTTTCTTGGAAGAAAGATGACTTGCCCCTGAAAAGGAATCTTTTTCCTGACGAGCCTATGGAGGAGGCTTTCACTGCAAGTTTCCAGGACGGCCTGTGTTCGAGTACTTTAATTAAGTATGGAAGGCTACCGACTGATCGGGTGCAGGCGACTCAAGTTCGAAGGAAGTCGATCCGGTTCCGATTGCTCGATGATACTATATATTGGATCGGGTCTGATGGTGTGCAGTGGTTACGGTGTTTGGGGACGAAAGAGGCTCGATATGTTATGAGCGAGGTGCAGCGTTTGTGGCGAGCATCAAAGCTTTCCGGTTCTATTCCTTTATGATATGAAGAAAGGCTTGTTATCGACGAATAAGCTCTTTCTACTGTGCCCTAAAAGCTCATCCTAAGGAAAGTGGTTTTCACTCGGGACTTCTATTCTATGCTAGCATAGCATGCTTCTACTTCTATTCTTGATGCCGGATCTGGAAGAGTTTATATTCCTTTATTCTAAGATGCCAGTCGGGAAAGAGTTCGCTTAAGACTGATAAAGGGGAGGGCAGATGTTTACTACGACTGATTGAAGAAACTAACTACTGCATTTGTGATTCAATTAGCTCCTTCAGTCCTTGTCATGCGAGTTTAAGCGAATAGCGATAGCGAGATGCTTCGCACACGGGATTTGATCCATTTCCTTTCTAATAAATAAATCTATTTCTAGTTTTTTGAAAACCGTGCTCCTAAATGAGGCCTCTCCTTACAATTAAAGAGTTTAGAAAGGCTCTTCTTTAGCGTAGGGGAAGGAGCTCTTACTTCTTAGAAGTAGATGAGCTACCTAGATCTTTGTATATACAGGTCTCTATAATTGAAGAGAGAAGATAGGAAAGAGACAGAGGAGTACGCGAAAGGAAAGAGGGAGAAGAGAGCTATTCAAGGCTACTCGACTCGATGGGGAAGGGCTTGCTTGTGGCGAGCGGGCTTGCCTATGAATACAAAGATACTCGTTTCCGGCTTGGCTTTCAGGCTCGTTCGCTTAGGCTCGGGGAAGGAGGGCTCAAGTCTTAGGTGCTGGATCTTGCAGGCGTAGCTAGTCTGTCTTTGTTTCCTTGATCGGTCTCTCTTCTTCGTTCCATCCCCCGTTTTGTACTTTTAAAAAGGGGCGTGCTTGGTTGCCCTAAGTGGGGAATCCTCCCTTGACACTCATAGGTCGAGTTTCGGCTCGATTGACGGATTATTTTACTGGAGATAAGACTACGTGGTTAAAGAAGACCATCTCTATGGATGCGAGATTGCTGTTAGAATAGAAGCATCGGCCCGGTCCCTTTATTAGCCTAATGGGAAATCTAAGGAACCCAATCAAACTGTTACGCTTGACTACTTCCATCCTTCCTTAAAGCCAGAGGCTCCATAGATAGGCTTTACGACTTGAGTCCTTCCTTAGCTTAAGGACTGGACTCATCTAAAAGTCGGAAAATCGACTCGTAAGAAGCGGCAGTTACGCTTGATTTGTTGTTAAGGCCCAGACGAGAAGAGGAGAGCTCGTCTCTTTAAAGACAAAGCAGGCTAGAAGTAGGGTCACGCTAACAGACAGAGAGAGGAAATAGCAAAGAATCATTCGGCGCGTAGTGAACTGCCAGATAGATCAGCACAGCTAGGGAAGCCGTTGAAACCCGATCATTCGAAGCCGCACAGACAGACCGAGGGCCTGGTGCCTATGATGCTACTGGTACTGGTGCCGCTACCTATGCCTTAGCCTCTGTGAACTATGTGCCTTACTCTGAAAAAGTGGGGGTGCTAGTGATGCTTTCGATCTAACTACCTCTGCTCTGCATCTGCATCTGTCCATCGTGCTCCAGCTCACTCCGATGCCTGAAATGCTACCCGTGCTCCTATCTCCGCTCATGCCTTTGCCTTTAGCATCGATGAAGATGAAAGCTCTTCGACTGGAGCAAGGCATTAGACTATTCCGATTATTCAACCATTTCTTTCTTTAATTGCGTATAAAAAGCATCTAGGAATCGACGGTGGTCACTTCTTTTGCATCTCGACTGGGGAGCATGAAAACAAGACTGGAAGGGGGCTCAGGTATCAACGTCCTTAGCCCGCATTGATCAATATCAATAAGAATAGCAGTCGTATAGGTATAGGTTAGCGCTTCCTTGCTTGCATCCGAAGTAGCGATTCCCTTCTTCGCTCAGGAAAGTAAGAAGGAAAGGCAGAGTGGGCAGCCGCTGCTCCTTACTTAGTCAGTCTCAAGGGGCTTGCCTAAGCTTCAATCTATGATTCCATTCCTGTAGAATCAACCTAGTGCTCTCTCAACGAGGTTTTTTGCCAGCGATGCTCGAAGACGAATCGAATAAGCGAGCGCAGCTATTTCATCCGACATCTCTTGTCGTTGAATGAAGACAGACGGGCAGCAAGAATGGCTCTTTCTGCTCTTGGAGGAAGGCAGTCTTGGTGCTAAGGGCATGCTTAAAGAAGCGAGTGACTCTTAGACTTAGAAAGGTAGCGAAGGGGCGGAGGAGAGGATCGAAAAGACACTCGACTGGTTGGAGAGGAAGAGGAGATTACTGCGGGTCAGCCGGTAAAGAGTCGCAAGGAAAGAAAAAGAGCTGCTGTAGCTTTGCTTTAGCACGCACCCTTTCTCCTAATGAGGAAGGTGACCCTTTCCGATTCATGTCTGGCTCTTCCTGTATCACAGTATACCGGCTACTTTGTCCTGGTACGCAGTCCCAGATATTGAATAGCCTGGAATAGCTTTTTTCAACTGTACCTGTGCTTTTCAGTCTTCAATTCAATAAGCCAGGAAGGAAGTGCGCATTCAGCTGTGCCTCTCAGTCAGCTTGGCTTGTGCTTGCGGATCTCTTACAACTAGCGATTCACGCATCTCGAAAAACCGTGCCTGAGATAGAATAGTCTTTCGACTTTCTATTTAGTTAGATTGTAGTAGTCTTGGTCCCTCCCTTTGATTTTAGTAGTGGCTAGCAGTGGTAGACAATCTCTCTCTTCCCGTGGAGGCATTGCCATCTTCATCCCGGAAAGCCCCCAGCAGCTAGACTATGCGAACTTCCCAATCTTACGAAGAAAAAAAAAAAAGGAAAGAAGGTAAAGCTACTTCGTTCCTTCACCGCCCATCTGGACTAGCCGCGCTTAAAAGAAAAGCAAAGCCATAGCAGGATCGGGAAAACAGTATCAATGTTATCATGAAAATCAAGTTTTTGATTTTTGAGATTATTATTATTTATATTATTTCCTTCGCTTGCACATACTTCTTGGGGATTCCACTCGTCGCCTTTTGTGACGGGGATGAACAAACCTGTTCGAACGGAGAAATCGACACTGGCATCGGCGCACAGGAATCCGTTGGGCCTGGCCTTCAAGGAGAAGGTGCGTCAGCTTCAGGAAGAGCGGATCCGACGGATGGTGTCAGTCCCTCTTCAATAGGAGAAAAGGTGGATTCGGGCTCGGAAAGTTGGAAAAAATATCTGAATTTATCATCATCATCCGACAAAGAGGGCAATCTCGCCCCCGAACCATCAACCTCATCCACGTGGATTGAGAAATGGCTTTCTCCGGAGGTCTCTTCATCGGCCCCAGATGACCAGGGTCCGCGGCAGAAAGGGGAAGGTGCTCTCTTTCAGCCACCTCTCTTCCGATCCCCGACAACAAAAATGTACTGAGGTCCATACGAGAGATCAAATCGGTGGTGTGGCTGCTGATTTGGATGTTGTTGGGATGAAGGATATTGATTTTTTTGCCTTAATTGGAGTGGAGCACAGGAGTCCTGTCCTGCTGTGAAGCTGAACTTGAGATTGAAAAGATTCCAGATATTAAAGAGGTCGTAAAGCAAGGTTTGATGGAATTAACAGTTGGACATGTAAGTCTAACTGCCAATATTACAGCCCCAATCAAGACTGCGCCCATCCTCGATGTAGCGAATTGAGACTCTAGGTGGACTAGCCTCTCCTTTCTACTGGTCTAGCTCCACTTCTCCTTCCCCGTCCGCTATTCATGCTTGGGCTTTGGCTATCTTTCCAATTATCATTCTTACTTAATTAGCCTTTCTTCTTCGAAGGACTGATTTACTGATTGGGGCAGTCTCTCTTCGTAAGAATGGAATCTGTATGCTTTTCTTTTTATCTGCTATCGATAGCTTTGAAGAAAGGAATGAAGAAGAACTAGGTTCAGAGAAGAAGGCTCTTCCTCAGCAGGGAAGATTCCAGTACTTTACTTATCTTACTAGAGCAGTTTACAAACTTGACTAATAATAGCTCACTCTCCTTGACTTTCTAAAGGAAATCTAGACATGTGACTGATCCCACCATGTTCGGCTCACGCAAGGCTTGCATCCTGAGATGGGAGGACGGGCCTTTGATTCGATACGACAGCGGGGTGGTCTTGCTTTGCTCATTTTCTCTTGATACGCTTACCCTTTTTAGGTTTGAAAGAAGTAGACACGGGCAGGTTTTTCCTAGCTAGGTTGTTCGTCTCAGTGCTCTCTCGGCATGCTTACCTTCAAAAAAAAGGTACTCGTATGCCACTAGTTACTTCGTGTGGGGCTAATTAAATTGAGAAAGAAAGCTCTTTTGTTGCTTTAATGCTAGCACCTAAACCTGTGGGTTGGTTGGATGACCAGGGTATATAGAATGTGGTACCCCTTGCTCAGCATGGTTCCGACCAGCAATAAGATGATTTTTGTTGGATACAACAGGATAAAAAGGGCTAAAAAAGAACTCGAGCAGGGCTCTAGAGTAGTGAATAAGCCGCATTGAGAATGGGTGGTGGGAGGGCAGGTAGGTTCCTCTGTGTCTATTCTATTAATCCCGAGAACTGGAATATGCTTCGTTGTTAAGAGCATTCTTTGAAGCTAGAAAGCGTAATGTTTCACTGAATGGTCTTTTACTTGAAGAGCGATCTATCGGCCATAGGAAGGGAAAATGAAGATCTTGGCCTAATTGGTATTATAAAACCATCTATGCTATCCATTTCCCGCCCACCCCCTAAAGTCAAAGAGGAATCTCCCTTTCAATTCACCTGATGCGGACTCGTATGCTTCGTAGTAACAACCTTCCTTTATCGCTGGAATAAAAACCTCTGTATGCTTGGGTGAATGCCATAAGTGGATTTCTCCTTTATGGTATGGAAAAAGAGTTTGAAAGGCTCGACATAGCCTATCTTTGACCTGCTTACCTCATATGAGATTGAATCGGTCGGGTCAAAAAGAGTTTGAGCAGAAGCCCGGAAAGACCGGATCAGAAAATGAGTAGATGCAGATCTAGGTACTCTTTCTTCCTCAGATGAGGAATGGGCCAAGCCGATCTGTTTTTTGCTCAGAAAGTGCATTTTCTAGTTCGAAAGAAGCTGAATCCGGGTTTTTCAAATCCAATTCTGATTCTGTTTCGGAGCATGCTGCGCAGACTCAAAAGAGGCAAGGTGCTCATACATGAAATTCGGTTTTTTGAAAAAAAAAAAAATCTTCAAGGACTTACTCGATTCCTGACCTCTAAATAAATCCAAAGGTAGAGGTTGATTATGCCACAGCTTCATGCCAATCCTTTGAGTTTGAGTTCTATGGGTTAGATTCGGACAGATTGGTTCTAAAAACCTTTAGCTTTAGGGGACTCTTTTCCTTCACTCGTTGGTTGGTGTTCAATTCTTTTTATTGAGACTATGCCTTCCATTTCATTCTTCGTCTCCCTAGTCGCAGTATGATTGCTCAACCCAACATGTATTTTATAGTGCCGTGCCGGGGCGATAGGCGCGCCGCAGTCACGCATTCGAGCAAGAGCCCTTGTCTTTTTTCGCTATGTAAATAGAGGGCCGAAGGCTAAAGTGCTAGACCCTCAACAAAATCATGAATTAAGGTGATAGAGTGTTACAGGAGACGCTAGGCTTCGGAATTAAAAAAAAAGCACTTCGTCAGAAAATTTTGCTCATCAAGTGATTGTTTGATCTGCTGCTGTTATAACTGCACAATATTCGTACTTTCCTTTTGAGATTAATGCTCTTAATGGTGAATTGATCATTCGATATCCTTTGCCTTATGCGAGGACGGAATGGCCGAAAAGTAATGAACCCTGCGATGGCTACTGAATAACCTCCTTTTACTTTCTTAATAATAAAGCCTTTGACCTTTGTATTCGTTCGAAAAATCTTGTTCAGTTCCATCCAAGCTAGGTTTTGTCTGAATCTTCGTGGAAAAAGAAGAAGCGGTTCACCAGCCACTACATCTGTGGATCCCACCAAATCATTAAACCTGGCGGCTGCTCGCTCTTTGATCAGTGATTCACCGGCCACTAGATCGATGAAGAATCTCTCCAAAATCTGCTCTTTGATCAGTGATTCACCGGCTACTACACCCCAGGATCCCACTTTATTCTCAAACCTGGTGGCTCGGTTGATTGGAACTCCTGTAGGCTCATCTTGCATACAAATTCTGGGGGTCCCAAGTCCTGCATTTACCAAGAACATTTCTTCCCTTAAGCGTAAAACTTCAGATTGTAAGGCGTTTCCACTACATAAGAAAAAACTGGAATTAGATCTTGGAAATGATCGACTCAAATAGATGCTCATCATAAGCTTTTTTTTTCCTCCTCCTCCTATTGATCAGAAGCATCCAGAAGCGCCGCGCCAGTAGAAAGAGTTAAGCTACTAAGCTAAAGCTGCTGTTGGGGAACGAGTGGCTAGCCCGTTTGATAGCTTTGGGTACCCACATCTCCGGCTCCTGAAGAGATGACCATCATCCATTTGACGCCAGCTGCCCCTCAACCGCTTGAGGGTAGGGGTATTTTAAAACAAAAACACAAATATTCCAAAAAATTCTCATTCACTTAAGGTAGCGGCAACCCCGGCGTTCATCTGTAAAGTGACAATAGAACTCGCGATAAAATTCCGATTGTCTCGCTTGTGTATCGTCTCCGTTTAGTTGGTTAATAAAGGAATTGAGACTTCCTTCCATGATATTCCGCTGATAAGCATGGCGTAGGTCGCCAACAGGCTCTACCTTATCCTGCAGAAAATGGAATGCTTCTTTTCGTATATCAGTAAAGGGTGACAGTTCCATAATGCGATGAATATTCTGCTCCGCAAGCATTAGAAAAAAAAAAGTCTATCTTGCAGTAAGGCTTTCTTTTCAAAAATGGGAACTTCGCGATATTCGATGTCCATTATTTCGCGCAAGT
>JAOSBK010000195.1:115703-118043 GCA_027568895.1 Erythroxylum shatona
CAACGAGCAGATAAATCCACGCGTCCACCCTTGACGCAAAAACGCTTAGCAAACTCAAATGCACCAGTGTAAGAAATCATCCATTTTTGAGTTGAAATTTCAACTCCTAATTTCTGAAGACACTGAAAAGAAACTTCAGCAACTTTCGCATCAGCGATGACAACAGCATCACCGAGCATGGGACACATCAACTAAAGTGGTTTTTGAACGAGCCCTACCGGCTTAGGGGCAGTTGTTACTAAAATGGGTGTACCCGGAACTGGGTTCCGATCTCTAAATGGCTCTGGATCTGTCTCTACATCTGGAGTATCTGTAACAGGATATGGAACTCCATTTCGATCTGAAACTGGAAGTGGTGGTCCATAGCTTCAACTGATACTGCTTCTAGCCAACATCGGCTATGGATCACGACCATCATCATAAGGGCATCTCGGTATGGGGTTGGATCATCGGCCCTGGTGATGGCTCCCCTTACTAGTAAAGGGAACTAGAGGGGATGCTATTGGTGCTATCGGTACTGCTCTCGTTATCATCGGCGGATATGGCTCTTTTTCTATTTTCGGGGATCTTTCTCTACTGCTGTTGGTATCGGCTTCTGGATATGCTTTTGCTTCTACTGGTGCTTATGGATCACTTGCTGGATCGAACTCAAAAACGAAGAGATTGGATCGGCCCGGCCTCGGGTGGTGGATCGAATGAACACTCAACTGCGTCATCACGGCAGCGATGGATGTCCAACCTTTATCTTTCTTCCTTCTCAATAAAGGCGGGGATGGACTCTGAAAGACTCCTCCGATCGGTTCCGAAAGTCTTTTCTTCACCTGATCTTATCGGCAAAAAGCTCTTTCTGTTGCATCGTGAGCGTGGGCATATCTGAGGCTAAAGGGTGTGCCCCTCTCTCTGTCTTCAGAGCGTCAGTCAACCTTCCTACACAGCACAGATTCGGTTGTATTTTTCGCCCTAAGATTACCGGACTGCGACAAGAGTAGTACAGTGTTCTAAAGCCTTTACAAGCGCAGGCTCTCACATCGGTAGGGCAAGTAGACCTAACATTTTAGGAAGAAAACTGACTCTCCTTACAGTCGAGCGGCTTCACTCCTTTTCTCTGTTTGCTTTGGCTAGATATGTCCTTTCAAGGTCTTTCCTTTCCCTTCCTGACCCTGGGACTTGCTAGCGCCTTTTATGAACTCTGATTCCTAATCTCTCAATCTCGTATATCAAGTCTCTTTCTTTGATTTTTTTTTCTTTCTTCTAGCTCTAGCTTTTAAAAATCCCTATCGTCCAGTATAGTTGGTCACAGCTCGTGCATCTTCTTATTACTACTAGTCTCCTCCTTGCCATTCCCATCTTAGTCGCTGCTTTCCTATTGGTTTTGTTACTCTGATTCCGATGGTGTGAGAGTGGCTTTTGCCTAAGCTGCCTTTCATAGCTTTCTTGAAGGGTGAAGAGCTCGGGAGCTAGGTTAAGACCCTTAGGAGACCCTGAGTACAATACCCTGATTTCTATTTTGATTTTCCTTTGTCGGACATTAAGCCTTCGGGCAAACGGCTTGGGGCTCTTCTTCCCCCTTCTCTAGGAGCTTGCATTCGATGCCATCTTCATTAGCGCCGGATCTACTCTCTCCCCGGAACACTAAGCTAAGACACCCGGAAGACTAAGACAATCGCCCTTCCTTGCTTTAAAAAAAAAAGGATAAGTTATCTGCCCCCAAAATCAAAGGCTTTCGAGTTCATCGGAAATCATCTTCTAAAGATGGACATTAAAAAGTCATTTATCGAGTAAGATGAATGTGAAACTGATGAAATAGGAGCAGATTTGAGAACAGCTGATTCTAATGTAATGTCAAACCTCCTTCTCTTTAATTTGAATCGGGTATTCCCACTATGTCTAGATTGGAATAAGGGGCCTATCGCTTTGATTCAAAAGTTGCTGATTTAATAAGATCTGATTCACTTCCTGAATCACCAGCAGCGGATAGGACCAGAGCTTCTATTTACTCAACAGCTCTTACTGTAACAGAAAAGACTTGCACCGGTTATTCCACAGAAAGAGGAACTTTAATTAGCCCTCGGGCTGTGAACCATTGTCACTCGTTACGTAACGAAGTTCAGTATCCATATGTTAGCCAAGATCGGTAACTTTTAAAAAAAATATTCTCGAGATACGACTAAAAAAGAGAGATTTCCTTAATCCACTAGAAGCTACTTAAGGGGGATCCCTGTGTATGCACGAAACTCTCAGGACGGAATCTACTGAGGAACTGAAAGCGTAAGTCCTTAATCTACTATTAGCAACCTAAAGGGGGGAAGCTTCTCCCTCATGAGAAGGTAAAGGCTGCAT
>JAOSBK010000197.1:0-12660 GCA_027568895.1 Erythroxylum shatona
CATATATGAAAGGAATACCTCATAATATATTATTAACAAGTCATAATGTTAATACATGAATCACAAATATCCATTGGTCTAGGGCACACTACTAACACTTATAACTTATAATAAGAACAAGAAATCTTTCTTGATCAATCCCTTTACCCCTCATTCTTCGAGAATCAGAAATATTTTTTTTTTCAAGTTTGAATTTGTTCATTTGGAATCTAGGCTCTTTTACTTCATTTTTATTTTTATTTATTTTTTTCTTTTTATTTATTTATTCATTTATTTTTTTCTTTTTTCTTTTTATTATTATAATTCTATTACCCTATTTTTTGATTACCTTCTGTCATTCCTTAAGTCCCAAAGGTTTGGTTTGATCTTGTAGAATCGAACCTATTTTCTTATTAAGAAAAGGGTATAAAAAATCATAATGATTTTTCGATTAAAAAAAAGTACTATATGAAATCTTCAGTTTTTCCTCTTTCGCTATCCCTATCCTATAGGTACAATGTTTGAATCAATAGAGAACCTCTTCTTCTACATCTGTATGAATCAATATTATTACATTCCAATTCCTTCTCGACACCTCCCAAGGAAAATCCTAAATTGGATCCCAAATTGACGGGTTAGTGTGAGCTTATCTATGTAGTTATGCACTCTTCGAGTAAGAATCCATTTTTTGAAAGATCTTGGATTTTGTGCTTAGGTGGGTCTCCGAGATCCTTTCGATGACCTATATTGTGTTGAAGGGATATCTATCTGGTCCAATTGATTGCGTAAAGTACATGACATTAATGGAACTAAGGAAAATATACAAAAAATACAGTTCTTTTCTATTTATTATATTTTCTATTCTATTAGTATTAGTTAATAATCCTGGCTCAGTGAGTCCTTTCTTCCGTGATGAACTGTTGGCACCAGTCCTACATTTTGTCTCTGTGGATCAAGGAGAAAGGGGCTCAGCGAGAAGAGGATTGTACCATGAGAGAAGCAAGGAGGTTAACCTCTTTCAAATATACATGGATTCTGGCAATGCAATATAGTTGAACTCTCGTGTCAATCCGAATTAATCATCCTTTCCATGGAGGTCAATCTTTGCCTGCTAGGCAAGAGGAAAACAAGTTACAAATTCTGTCTTGGTAGGATAGACATGTATTTTGTTTCTATTACTATGAAATTCATAATTCATAAATGAAGTAGTTAATAAATAAATAGTTAATGGTAGGTTACCATTAGTCTTTTTTTTGTAGTGACAAATCTTGTATGTGTTCCTAAGAAAAGGAATTTGTCCATTTTCAGGGTCTCAAAGGGGCGTGGAAACACATAACAACTCTTGAATGGAAATAGCAAGGATATAGAAATCCAATTCCTTTGAAAATGGTAAGATCTTTGGCACAAAAAGAAGGGGTTGATCCGTATCATCTTGACTTGATTCTGATTTCTCTATTTTCTTTTTTTAAGAATACCGAGTTGGGGTCTTCTCCCACCCGTATCGAATGGAACATGATGAACCAAATCTTCTTCATGTAAAACCTGCTTTATTTAGATCAGTAAAATCATATGCTTTTATGAAACCATGTTCTATGGCTCGAATCCGTAGTCAATCCTATTTTTGATAGGAGCAGTTGACAATTGAATCCAATTTTTCCTATTGTTTTTGTATTCATAATAGTGCAAAAAGAAGGCTCGACTCCAAGTTGTTCAAGAATAGTGGCATTGAGTTTCTCGATCCTTTGCCTTAGGATTAGTCAATTCTATTTCTCGATGGGGACAAGGGAAGGGATATAACTCAGCGGTAGAGTGTCACCTTGACGTGGTGGTAGTCATCAGTTCGAGCCTAATTATCCCTAAACCTAATGTGAGTTTTTCTATTTTGACTTGCTTCCCCACCGTCTTGATCAAATGAGAATGGATAAGAGGCTCGTAGGATTGAAGCGAGGGGGTATGGATGGCTATATTTCTTGGAGTGAACTTTAAGTGAATATGAAGCATATGGATACAAGTTATGCCTTGAAATGAAAGAAAATTCCGAATCTGCTTTGTCTATAAACAAGGAAGCTATAATTAATGCAACTAAGCATCTCATGGAGAGTTCAATCCTGGCTCAAGATGAACGCTGGCGGCATGCTTAACACATGTAAGTCAGACGGGAAGTGGTGTTTTCCAGTGGCAGATAGGTGAGTAACACGTAAAAACCTACCCTTGGGAGGGGAACAATAGCTGGAAACGGCTGTTAATACCCCATAGGCTGAGGAGCAAAAGGAGGAATCCGCCCGAGGAGAGGCTCGCGTCTGATTAGCTAGTTGGTGAGGCAATAGCTTACCAAGGTGATTATCAGTAGCTGGTCCAAGAGGATGATCAACCCTACTAGGATTGAGACACGACCTAGACTCCTATGGGAGGCAGCAGTGGGGAATTTTCCGCAATGGATGAAAGCCTGACGGAGCAATGCCACGTGGAGGTAGAAGGCCTATGGGTCGTGAACTTCTTTTCCCGAAGAAGAAGTAATGACAGTATCTGGGGAATAAATATCGACTAACTCTGTGCCAGCAGCCGCGGTAATACAGAGGATGCAAACGTTATCCGAAATGATTAGGCATAAAGCATCTGTAGGTGGCTTCTTAAGTCCACCTTCAAATCCTAGGGCTCAACCCAGGACAGGCGGTGGAAATTGCCAAGCTGGAGTACGGTAGGGGCAGAGGGAATTTTCAGTGGAGCAATGAAATTCATAGAGATCATAAAAAACACCAATGGTGAAAGCACTCTACTGGGCCGACACTGACACTGAGAGACAAAAGCTAGGGGAGCAAATGGGATTAGATACCCCAGTAGTCCTAGCCGTAAATGATGGATTCTAGGTGCTGTGTGTATCAACCCATGCAGTGTTATAGCTAATGCGTTAACTATCCTGCTTGGGGAGTACATTCGTAAGAATGAAACTCAAAGGAATTGACGAGGGCCCACACAAGCAGCGGAGCATGTGGTTTAATTTGATGTAAAGTGAAGAATCTTACCAGGGCTTGACATGCCGTAAATCCTCTTGAAAGAGAGGGGTGCCTTCGGAAATGTGGGCATAGGTGGTACATGGTTGGCATCAGCTCGTGCCGTAAGGTGTTGGAACCCTGAGCAGACTGCAGGTGATAAGCCGGAGGAAGGTGAGGATGATGTCAAGTCATCATGCCCCTTATGCCTTGGGTGACACACATGCTACAATGGTCAGGACAAAGGGTCGCGATATCGCGAGGGTAAGCTAACTCCAAAAGCCCATCCTTAGTTGGGATTGTAGATTGCAATTCGCTTGCATGAAGTTGGAATCGCTAGTAATCACCGGTCAACCATATGGTAGTGAATTCATTCCTAGGCCTTGTACACACTGCCCGTCACATTATGGGAGCTGGCCATGCCCGAAGTTGTTACCTTAACTACAACAAAGGGGATGTTGAAGGTAGGGTTAGTTTTGGAGTGAAGTCGTAAGAAGGTAGTCGTACTAAAAGGTGCGGCTGGATCACCTCCTTTTTAGGGAGAGGTAATGCTTGTTGGGTATTTTGGTTTGACACTACTTCACACCCAAAAAAAAGGGAGCTACATATGAATATGAGTTCAACTTGTCGACGGAAGTCTTCTTTCATTTCTCCACAATGAAGTAAGACCACGCTCATGAACTTATTATCCTAGGTCGGAACAAGTTGATATGATCCCCCTTTTTCTTTTCGTCCCCATATCGTCACGCAGGAGGGACATGGGGACGTAAAAAAGGAAAAAGGGGGATGGAATTTCTCTCATTTTTGGCATAGTGGGCCCCCAACAGGAGGCTCACATGACGGTTTATTAGCTCAGTGGTAGAGTGCGCCCTTGATAAATACGTCATTGTGCCTGGACTGTAAGGGTTCTCAGCAATATGGATAGTTCAATGTGCTCATCAGTGCCTGACCCTGAGATGTGGATCATCCAAGGCACATTAGCATGGCGTACTTCTCCTGTTCGAATTGGGGTTTGAAACAAAACTTCTCCTCAGGAGGATAGATAGGGCGATTCAGGTGGGATCCAATGTAGATATAACTTTTTATTCACTCATGGGATCCGGGCTATCCGGGGGGGACCACCACGACTCCTCTCTTCTCGAGAATCTATACATCCCTTATCAGCGTATGGACAACTATCTCTTGAGCATAGGTTTAGGCTCGGCCTTAATGGGAAAATAAAATGGAGCCCCTAACAACGTATCTTCACAAATCAAGAACTACGAGATCACCCCTTTCATTCTGGGGTGACGGAGGGATCGTAACATTTGAGCCTTTTTTTCATGCTTTTCCTGGAGGTTTGGAGAAAGCTACAATCAATAGGATTTTCCTAACCTTCCCTTCTCGAAAGGAAGAACGTGAGATTCTTTTTCCTTTCCGCAGGGACCAAGAGATTGGATATAGCCGTAAGAAGAATGCTTGGCTGATAAATAACTCACTTTTTGGTCTTCGACCCCCTCAGTCACTACGAACACCCTAGATTAGTGCAATAGGATAGGTCTATTTATCTATCTCTTGACTCAAAATGGGAACAAGTTTGAAAAAGGATCTTAGAGCGTCTAAGGTAGGCTGAGAGGGTCTCTTAACACCTTCTTTTTCTTCTGATTGGAGTTATTTCAAAAAGACTTGCCATGGTAAGGAAGAAGGGGGAGCAGGCACTCTTGAAGAGCATAGTATAACCGAGAGTTGTATGCTGCATTCGGGAAGGATGAATCCTTCCCAAAAAGGAATCTATTAATTCTCTCCCAATTGGTTGGACCGTAGGTGCGATGATTTACTTCACCGATGAGGTCTCTGGTTCAAGTCCAGGATGGCCCAACTGCACTAAAGAAAAGAATAGAAGAAGCATCTGACTCCTTCATGCATGCTCCACTTGTCTCGGGGGGATATAGCTCAGTTGATAGAGCTCTGCTCTTGCAATTGGGTCATTGCGATTACAAGTTGGATGTCTAATTGTTTGGGTGGTAATGATAGTATCTTATACCTGAACCGGTGGCTCACTCTTTCTAAGTAATGGGGAAGAAGACTAAAACATGCCACTGAAAGACTCTACTGAGACAAAGATAGGCTATCAAGAATGTTGAGGAGGTAGGATGGGTAGTTGGTCAGATCTAGTATGGATCGTACATGGATGATAGTTGGAGTTGGTGGCTCTCCTAAGGTTCCCTCATATGGGATCCTTAAGGAAGAGGACCAAGTTAGCCCTTACGAACAGCTTGATGCACTATCTCCCTTCAACCCTTTAGTGAAATGCGGTAAAAGGAAGGAAAATCTATGGACCGACCCCATCATCTCCACCCCGAAGGAACTACAAGATCACCCCAAGGACACCCTCACCATCCAGGGGTCCCGGACCGACCATAGAACCCTGTTCAATAAGTGGAACGCATTAGCTGTCTGCTCTCAAGTTGGGCAGTAAGGGTCGGAGAAGGGTAATCACTCATTCTTATTCTTAAACTAGAATTCTTAAGACCAAAGAGTGGGGCAAAAAGGGGGAAAAGCTCTCCGTTCCTAGTTTTCCTATAACTGGATCCTCTGGAACCATAGGAATCCTTAGTTAGAATGTGATTCCAACTCAGCATCTTTTGAGAAGAGTTGCTCTTTGGAGAGCACAGTACAATGAAAGTTGTAAGATGTGTTTCAGGGGGAGTTATTGTCTATCATTGACCTCTATGGTAGAATCAGTTGGAGAGCCGAGAGGCGGTGGTTTACCTTGTGGCAAATGTCAGCAGTTCGAGTCTACTTATCTCCAACTCATGAACTTAGTCGGTACAAAGCTATACGATAGCAGCCAATTTTTTCGATTCCGTAGTTTGATCTATAATTTATCATTCATGGACGTTGATAAGATCCTTCCTTTTAGTTTAGTAGCACCTTAGGATGGCATAGCCTTAACCTTAAAGTTAAGGGCGAGGTTCAAATGAGGAAAGGCTTACAGTGGATACTTAGGCACCTAGACATGAGGAAGGGCATAGTAAGTAACAAAATGCTTTGGGGAGTTAAAAATAAGCATAGATCCGGAGATTTACTAATAGGTCTACCTTTCAAACTACTGTTGAATCCATAGGCAAGCAAGAGACAACCTGGAAAATTGAAACATCTTAGTAACCAGAGGAAAAGAAAGCAAAAGTGATTCCCGTAGTAGCGGCGAGCGAAATAGGAGCAGCCCTAAACTGTGAAAATGGGGTTATGGGAGATCAATACAAGCGTTGTACTGGTAGACGAAGTGATGGAGTGCTACAACCTAGATGGTGAAATTCCAGTAACCAAAAACATCACTAGATTACGCTCTAACCCAAGTAGTATGAGGCACATGGAACCCCATGTGAATCAGTAAGGATCACCTTGTAAGGTTAAATACTTCTGGGTGACTGATAGCGAAGTAGTACTGTGAGGGAAGGGTGAAAAGAACCCCCATCGGGGAGTGAAATAGAACATGAAACCATAAGCTCCTAAACAGTGGGAGGAGCCCGGGGCTATGACCGCGTGCCTGTTAAAGAATGAGCTGGTGACTCATAGGTAGTGGCTTGGTTAAGGGAACCCACCAGAGCCATAGCGAAAGCGATTCTTCATAGGGCAATTATCACTGCTTATAGACTCCAACTTGGGTGATCTATCCATGAAGGAGGTCTGAACCGACTGATGTCGAAGAATCAACAGATGAGTTATGGTTAGGGGTGAAATGCCACTCGGACCTAAAGCTAGCTATTTCTCCCTAAATTGCATTGAGGTGTAGCAGTTGATTGGACATCTAGGGTTAAAGCACTGTTTCGATGCGGGCCATAAGAGCTGTACCAGATTGAGGCAAACCCTAAATACTAGATATGACCTCAAAATAACAGGGGTTAAGGTCAACCAGTGAGACAATGGGGGATAAGCTTCATCGTCGAGAGGGAAACAGCCCGGATAACTAGTTAAGGCCCCTAAATGACTGCTCTTGTGTCGAAGATGAATGGGGCTAAGCGATCTGCAGAAGCTGTGGGATGTAAAAATGCATTGGTAGGGGAGCGTTCCACCTTAGAGGGAAGCATCTGCGTAGGCAGGGGTGACACAGGGGTGGTCGAAGCTGAAGTGAGAATGTCGGCTTGAGTAACGCAAACATCGATGAGAATCCAATGCCTAAAAAACCTAAGGGTGCCTCTGCAAGGGTCGTCCACAAAGGGTGAGTCAGGGCCTAAGATCAGACCAAAAGGCATAGTTGATGGACAACAGGTGAATATTCCTGTACGACTCCTTATTGGTCCTGATGGAAGGAGGAGGCTAGGTTAGCTGAAAGATGGTTATTAGTTAAAAGATGCACGGTATCCCTGCTTTGAAAGGGTAAGAAGGGGTAGAGAAAATGCCTCGAGCAAATGTTCAAGTACCAGGCACTATGATGCTAAAGTAACCTATGCCATACTCCCAGGAAAAGCTCGAACGACCTTCAAGAAAAGGGTACCTGTCCTCGAAACCGACATAGGTGGGTAGGTAGAGAATACCTAGGGGTGCGAGACAACTCTCTCTAAGGAACTCGGCAAAATAGCCCTGTAACTTCAGGTGAAAGGGTGTCTCCTCATAAAGAGGGTCGTAGTGACTAGGCCCGAGCAACTGTTTACCAAAAACACAGATCTCCGCAAAGTCATAAGACCATGTATGGGGGTTGAAGCTTGCCCAGTGCCGGAAGGTCAAGGAAGTTAGTGACTTGATGACATGGGAGCTGACGACCAAAGCCCCAGTGAACGACGGCTGTAATTATAACAGTCCTAAGGTAACGAAATTTCTTGTCGGGTAACTTCTGACCTACACAAAAGGATTAACGATCTGGGCACTATCTTGAAGAGAGGTTCGGTGAAATAGACATGTTTGTGAAGATGCGGACTACCTGCACCTAGACAGAAAGACCCTATGAACCTTCACTTTTTCCTGGGAATGGCTTTAGGCCTTTCCTGCACAGCTTAGGTGGAACGCGAAGAAGGCCCCCTTCCAGGGGGGACGGGGTCCAAGCCATCAGTGAGATACCACTCTAGAAGAGCTAGAATTCTAACCTTGTGTCAAGACCTACGAGCTAAGGGACAGTCTCAAATAGACAGTTTCTATAAGGCGTAGGCCTCCCAAAAGGTAACGAAGGCATGCAAAGGTTTCCTCGGGCTAGACAGAGATTGGCCCTCGAGTGCAAAGGCAGAAGGGAGCTTAACTATAAGACCTACCCGTTGAGCAGGGACGAAGTTGGCCTTAGTGATCCGATGGTGTCGAGTGGAAGGGTCGTCGCTCAACGGATAAAAGTTACTCTAAGGATAACAGGCTGATCTTCCCCAAGAGCTCACATCGACGGGAAGGTTTGGCACCTCGATATTGCCTCTTCGCCATTTGGGGCTGTAGTATGTTCCAAGGGTTAGACTGGTCACCTATTAAAGAGGTACGTGAGCTAGGCTCAGAAAGTTGTGAGACAGTTCGGTCCATATCTAGTGTGGGTGTCAGAGCATTGAGAGGACCTTTCCCTAGTACGAGAGGATCGGGAAGGACGCACCTCTGGTGTATCAGTTATCGTGCCCATGGTAAATGTTGGGTAGCCAAGTGCAGAGCGGATAACTGCTAAAAGCATCTAAGTAGTAAGCCCACCTTAAGATGAGTGCTCTCCTATTTCGACTTCCCCAGAGGCCCTAGTAGCATAGCTGAGATAGTGACGGGTTCTCTGGCCCTACGGGGATGGAGCGACAGAAGTTTTAAGAATTCAAGAAAATTATAGAGAGAGAGGCACGTTCGCATCTTCTTAACCCGAAATGGCTAGGAAGAGGAAAGGTTCCATTTTTAGGGTACTCCTGGGAACATATTCAGTGGAGACGGGGTGGGGCCTGTAGCTTAGAGGATTAGAGCACATGGCTACAAACCACAATGCTGGGGGCTCGAATCCCTCCTCGTCCACAACTGGCCAAAAAAGGAAGGACCTTTCCCTTTAGAGGTAGGAAAATCATGATCGAGATAGTGGACCCAAAGCTATGGAGCTTGGGTGTGGGTCTTTTGTCGAAATAGAATGGCCTTCCTTTTTCTTCATTTTCTTTTTATTTATTATGTATCGTTAATAGTATCAATTTTAAATATAGTATGCTCAGACCAAATCATCATATTTTTTTATTTTACACCCTGTAACTCTTCCTCTGCTAGGCATAGGCAGAATAGTAGAGCAATTATAAGTATTAGTAGCATAGCAAAAATGTGTTCTTCGTCATTAATATGTTTACTCGCGGTAATTGTGGCCTCTTAGGAGAATCGATGACTGCATCTTTGATGCACCTATTAGTATGAGTACATCTGAAAATTCTTAATTGGCTAGTTATAAATAGCCCACCCAGACTATGGAACAAAGGATTATACCGGACTTACTTACACTGAGGCATTGGCGATGATTCTCAAATATCACAGAACAGGATGTGATATGATGAGATAGAATGCAATATAAAGAAAGACATAGGGAATGGGTCACCTACACTTAACGGTCAAAGCGAACCCTTAATTCGGAATGAATCAAATCTCCCCATGTAGGATTTGAACCTACGACCAGTTAGTTAACAACCGACCGCTCTACCACTGAGCTACTGAGGAACAATGGGAGATTCGATCTCATATAGTTCAATTCCCGTTCTCAACCCATGACCAATATGAGCTCGAAGTTTCTTTTGTAACTCCCATAACTTCTTCGTAGTGTCTTCATTCCATGCCTCATTTCATAGGAAACCTCAAAGTAGCTCTATTTCATTATATTCCATCTATAGCCCAATTCCATTCATTTAATATCCCCTTTGGTGTCATTGACATAATTGTTTCTAGTCTATCTCTTTCTATTTTTATATTCTATTTCTATATATATGGAAAGTTTCAAAATCATCATCTAATAATCTAGAAATTGCATAATCTAGAAATTTCAATAAAAAAGGGAGGTTTGTGATGATTTTGAGACCTTTTATATTAGGTAATCTAGTATCCTTATGCGTGAAGACAATTAATTTGGTCGTTGTGGTTGAACTCTATTATGGATTTCTGACCACGTTCTCCATTGGGCCCTTTTATCTCTTCCTTCTCTAAGCTCAAGTTATAGAAGAAGGAAAAGAAGGAACTGAGAAGAAGGTATCAGTAACAATAGCATTTATTACGGGGGCAACTCATGATGTTCATATCAATCTATTATGCGCCTCTGCATCTAGCATTGGGTAGACCCCATACAATAACCATCCTAACTCTACCATATTTTTTGTTTCATTTCTTCTGGAATAATCACAAACACTTTTTTTATTATGGATCTACTACAAGAAATTCAATGCGTAATCTTAGCATTCAATGTGTATTCCTGAATAATCTCATTTTTCAATTATTCAACCATTTCATTTTACCAAGTTCCATGTTAGTCAGATTAGTCAACATTTATATGTTTCGATGCAACAACAAGATGTTATTTGTAACAAGTAGTTTTGTTGGTTGGTTAATTGGTCACATTTTATTCATGAAATGGGTTGGATTGATATTAGTCTGGATACAGCAAAATAATTCTATTAGATCTAATGTACTTATTTGATCGAATAAGTACCTTGTGTCAGAATTGAGAAATTCTATGGCTCGAATCTTTAGTATTATCTTATTTATTACCTATATCTACTCTTTAGGCAGAATACCATCACCCATTTTTACTAAAAAATTGTAAGAAACCTCAGAAATGGAAGAAAGGGATGAAGAAACAGATGTAGAAATAGAAACAACTTCCGGAATGAAGGGGACTGAACAGGAACAAGAGGCATCCACTGAAGAAAATCCTGTTTCTTCCCTTTTTTTATAAGAAAAGGAGGATCCAGACAAAATCGACGAAACGGAAGAGATCTGAATGAATGGAAAGAAAAAAAAAAGGATGAATTCCGTTTTCCCTTTAAAGAGACATACTATCAAAATAGACCTGTTTATGAAACCTTTTATCTAGATGGGAATCAAGAAAATTCAAAGTTAGAAATATTGATAGATAAAGATCTCTTTTAGTTTGAAAAACCTCTTGTAACTATTCTTTTCGACTTTAAATGTTGGAATCGTCCATTTCAATATATAAAAAACAATCAATTTGAAAATGCTATAAGAAAGGAGATGTCACAATTTTTTTTATAGATGTCGAAGTGATAGCAAAGAAAGAATCTTTTTTACATATCCACCCAGTTTATCAACTTTTTTTAAAATGATACAAAAAATGTTCATATTCAAAAAAAAAATCCTTTGACGAGTTGTATAATCATTTGAATTTTGATAATAACCAAAAAAATAAAAACCTATGTAATGAGTTTATAACAAGAGTCAAAACTCTAGATAAAGGAAATGAACCTATCAATACACTCAGAAAAAAAATATAGTAAATAAATAAAAAGATTAACATAAAAAATAAATAAACTAAGAGATAAGAAGAAATACGCCTTCCCCCTATATATTTTTTACCTTCCCCTAGAAAGAGACTTGTAATACCTACCCCATTGATAATTCCATCAAGCCCTCTCCCATCAAAAAAATGAGTCAATGCTGCTAATTTTCGTGTACCTCCAATTAAAAATTATGCATAAAAAGCATCTATGTAACCATGATTATAAAACCAATCATATATCCTATTTAGTACTTTGTCTAAAATAATTCTTTTAGGTCCATTTTAAGCGATAAAATTGAAAAAGTTCCAATTTTGTAACGATGAATAAACAGACTTATATAAAGAAGATGCTATAGTTATTCCTAAATAAGCTACACTGACTGAAATGGTAAGGATTGTTAAAAATTCATACCAATTTAGAGAATTATTTGTATTATTTGGATGCAAAAGATTCAAAGAAGGGGTTAACAGTTTGGACAATATATCCACATAAACCCTTTTTTGATTAAATGGATTAAAAGGAATTCCTATGGCTCCAATAAAAAAAATAAATTGTACCAAAACAAACATAGGAAATAACATAGTATTGTTCGATTCATAAGGATAGGAAAAATTACTTTTAACGCCAAACGAATTAATAGTCATAAAAGTTTGTTTCACATTTCTTTTATTACCATCAATTTGATATATCTTCTTCCAAAAAAAAACCCTTTCATTCTCATTATTATTCATTTTTACCGAAGATAATAAACAAAAGTTCTTTTTAATTTTTATCCTTCTTTACCCCATGGAGATATTGAATAGAATGAACTTTTTTTTGCCACTGTAATTTTGAAAATGAACATTTAAATGTCCGTCAAAAGTAAGTAAATAAACCCAAAACATATAAAATGTCATTAATCCTACTGTGAAATAAGCTATTATCGCGAAAATAAGGGAATACAACTAACTATCATTAAGAATTTCATCTTTAGACCAAAAATAGGTGAAAGGTGGAATCCCACAAAGAGAAAGGGTTCCCAATAAAAAAGACGTTTTTGTAAATGGAATATACTTTGTCAAACCACCCATGAGAATCATATTTTGACTCTTATCTGGAGAATACCCAATAATAGCTTCCATTGAATGAATAATGATGCAGATCCTAAAAACAACAAGGCTTTTGAATAGGCATGAGTAATCAAATGAAATAAGGTGGCTCAAGAAGACTCCATACCTAGAGCTAACATCGTATAACCCAATTGAGACATTGTAGAATAGGCTAAACTTCTCTTAATATCTTTTTGA
>JAOSBK010000197.1:48035-58183 GCA_027568895.1 Erythroxylum shatona
AGGAAGATTTTGATAGTGAATAACTACATTACTGCATATCATAGCATCTAATAACAATAACTACATTACTGCATATCTTTTTTTTTTTGGAGAAAGTAACAATTACTGCATATCATAGCATCTAATAACACCTCAAAATTAAAGTTGCATAAGAACTAAATAAAAGACATTAATGTGAACTGACCACAGAAATTGCAAATGAATCGTCTTCCTTGGTCAACGAACTTCATGAAAGCATTTATGTAACCTTTCCAACGAGAACAGCGGACAGGACCACCTTCTCCAAAATCTACAACCTGTAAGAAGAAAAGTACACTGGATAAGTCAAATTAACTGTTCAAATATGAATTAACGATAAAATGTGTAATAAGCTGAACATTTTGAGGATGGGCAGATGCTTGAATGAAAGGTAAGAAAGTTTAACACAATGATCGCCCTAGTCAATCACCACGAAAAGAATGATGCTTTGAAAGTTCAAAAAGGCATTGTCATAAGCACTCAAACCCACCGAAAGGTCACCAATGACTTGGTTGATTGAGCTGCAAGCTGCAGCAGTTGCACTAGTTTGTATAGCATTCATAAATACATCAATGAGGAAGAAGTACACTGCTTCCATTGGTTCCCGCTCCTAGAACAAAAATGTAGAAACTAATAATATATCCAGAAGACTGATGTAGACATCATGCTGTAAGAGAAATTGGGCTTTTATAGAACTATTCAATTGGATAAAGAAAGAATAAAAAAGTCATTTTGCAAGCCCTAGTAAACTAACCATGTATTCCTTTATGGTTACAAATTCAACCGTTCCCCAGCATAACTCAGGCCTTTCATCAGCATCTCTACGCCTGCCATCCAGACCTAGATTGCAATGGTAGTCATGAGGCGTTTCATTGGTGAATCCTGCCAGAAGATACCATATATCTTGAACACTTAGTGGAACAAACAAAATATATCGTATCTGAAAGTGAATAACATTTCTAATCACACACGAAGTACACAGTACTTATGAAAGGAAGATTTTGATAGTGAATAACTACATTACTGCATATCATAGCATCTAATAACAATAACTACATTACTGCATATCATAGCATCTAATAACACCTCAAAATTAAAGTTGCATAAGAACTAAAAAAAAGACATTAATGTGAACTGACCACAGAAATTGCAAATGAACCGTCTTCCTTGGTCAACGAACTTCATGAAAGGATTTATATAACCTTTGCAACGAGAACAGCGGACAGGACCACCCTCTCCAAAATCTACAACCTGTACGAAGAAAAGCACACAGGATAAGTAAAATTAACTGTTCAAATATGAATTAACGATAGAATGTGTAATAAGCTGATTTAATAAATGCACCAAAACAAGAGAGCGTCGATTAAATAACTTTAATCCATCTGATCACCAGAAAACAGAGGTGGTTAACAAAGTTGTGCATCAAGTACTGAAGATTTCGATTCCCTGTAACAGAGATGATTTTCTGACATCGACCGAATGGGAAAGAATAAGCTTAAAAGTATAAAACCATATAATGTTGAGCAACAGTGAGAACCAACTTTCTGTTTCCCCAGAGATTATGGTAGGGGATCAACACGTATCGAGTATTTCAATTCCCACTAAGACAGATGGGTTTATGACATCCATAAAGAGCAAGAATAAGCTTGAATTATAAACCCATATAATGTTGAGCAGTGGTGAGGATCAACTTTCTTTTTCCCCAGAAATTATGGCAGGGTATCAGTATGGCAGAGGGGTAGCAAAAGCGAAAATAGGATACTGAGTGTTACCTGGATGGGCTCCTCAGATGGATGAGGGAGGGCCAAAGGTTGAACCAACAAAGCCAACTGCATGGCTGACGTTGTCAACAGATCAACTGTGCATGGAATCTAAAAAATTTATCAAGAGAAATAGAGAAATTAGATATTACTCCTATTCCAAAAACTTATAACCAAAGCTGAACCCATACACTCGGCCAATATATGCATTTAAAAGGTTTAACCTGATTGATGGTGCACCGCATATAGCGTGGACTGCAATTTCCAGTGTCTCTAACAATGTAATCACTTGTAGCAGGCTTTAAAAACAGGACATATTAGTAGTAATCAAATCACTTTGTAGAGATAATAAACAGGGAAGTATGATGAGAAATGGAAAATTAAGACAAGCTAATACCGGTGGTGGATTGGCCTGATCGCCCTGCCGAGTATCATGGAGTGCAACAGAGGAACTTGGGATGGGACGTGGAATTTGATTTGGATCAATCTTTGATGACCCTGCCATAGGACTTCCAGTTTGACCAAGAACAGGTGATATGGCAGTCATTTGATTTGGCAGTGGTGGTGGCATTCCAAACATTCTAGGTGGCTGCCCAGAACCAGGAATTGGTGGAACCTAAATGAATGCACCATATTCAAAATCCACAATCTTTTGATAAAGCACATCTCTAAGGTGCCATGCAACATACTTAACTATCATGGGCCCATACACCCAAAGATACGGCACATAAGCATGAAATGGTTTGAGAAACTTATATACATCATGCAAACTCATGCTTCCATTTAAGTTTAGTACTCAAAGTCCAAAAATGACCAATCGTAGCATAACAGTAACTACTAGAAACCTAGTTGTGTTAAAACAAAGAAAAAATTCAGTTACTTGTATATGGCCACAATCCATGGAAGTCAATAATGTTATTGATTTGAAGAGGGAAAAAGGTGACAATTTAACAGGAGAGAGATACCGGAACAAAAGAAACTTGTCCAGTCAAACTTGTGGTTCACTAACTTTAGTAACCAAATCCAAAGTAACTTTCTTCTCCTTTCCCTTTCCATTTCAACGACCCAAAAAACAGAAAAGAAAACGAGCAGCAAGTGCAATCCACGTACAGGAAGGAATTATTAGTAGAAACACAAAACTGACAAAGTCGATTATGGTATAAATATCATCTGAAAGCACATGACAAAAATGAATGTAGTTTCAGGAAAAAAGACAAGGAAAGCTCACGAAGGCTCCAACACAAGCAAAAAACATGCTGATACCTGTTGAGATTGCAATTGTTGTGCAAATGGAACGTCTCCCGGTGCAAAAATTCCTTGAGGTGGCAATGAAGATGGTGGTACCCCTTGCAGTGATGCTGAAAACGGAGGCCGTGGCTGAGCATTAACACCCAGACCCCCTGCCAAAGGACGCATACCAGGCACCGGAGGAGGTGCACTAGCTGATACCGTTGTGGGTGGAGGCCCCGGAGGTGGGACATATGCAGAAAACCGTTGCACACCCTGAGAAGGGGGTGCTGGAGGCCCATTACTAGCTAAACCACCTAATGAACTGGTCGGGGGCGTTGTTAGCAGTGAAGAAGCATGAGCTGCAGGATTTGGACGAGTCACAGAGGGCGGTGCAAGTGGTCCCTGAGATGGTGGTGGGCCACCAGGAGGACCACCCATAGCAAAATTACCGCCAGCAGAAACAGGAAATGACCCAGGAGGAGGTCTGGTACCAAAAGGTGGAGGCTGACCAAATGGTGGCCCAGTTGGCCTACCAGACGACAAATTCTGAGGCAATGTAGGTGGAGGAGACCCTGAGGGGGGTCCTGAGGATCTATGGACTGCACTAGGAGGCGGAGGGCCAGGGCGTGACATTGGTGGCGAAGGACCGGTAGAGGGAAAAGACGGTGGCTGCTGACCGAAAGGTGATGGCCTAGGAGCCGAATTGGGGCGTTGTGGTCGATTAAGGCTGAGATTTTGCATATTATCGGACAACAAATTAGGGTTTTGCTGAAAATTAGGGTTATAATGAGATGGGGGTTGTTGCCTAGGTGCCCCTGGAGGCACAGGAGCTGCCATATTCGATTAAACTGAGATCAAAAACTCCCTAAATTACTAACTTCTCACACAGATCACAAATACCTCCCCTAAAGAAAGGATCTTTCAACGAACTGGATCAAACCCATGTAAACCTGCACATCAAGAAACAAAACCCAATAAATCTAAAGGCTCAACAGAAACGTATAACAATTACAGACAAGTGATCCCAAGAAAACCAAATCGATCAAATTAAAGAGACAGAAAAAAGAACAAAATTTGGGAAGAGAAGGAGCATTACCAGAGGATCAGATGAGAGATGGATTCGATCTATGGAATGAATCGAGTAATAAGTGGTTTGTAGAACTGGATCTGATAGAAAATTGTCAAGGGTTTTGGATAGAGAGGGAAGGAGGGGGCAATTATCATATGTAAAAAATGGGTTTTATTTTGGGGATCGGAGGATGATCTAAGACAGAGGGAGGAAAATGAAATCGGATAAAAGAACTGGTTAGAGAGAGAGAGAGTGTTGGTGTGTTTTGTGTACATATTAAAATTATTAACATGTAGCCACGTCATATTGTTTTAGGGACATGTTGGTTGTCCACTCAAACCATGCCACGTTGCAATTACATTCCACGTCCTAATTAAAGAACCTGTCTTTTTTCAAAATTTTTCATTCTTTAATTTAATTCAATTAGGTTACTTGATTCTTTTCATTCTTATTTTTAATCTAAGTGCTTCTATAAGTTGAATCACTTTCTAACAATATAAGTGCCTTGGATAACTTTCATTTAGAATTTTAATATTAATATCTTTAAATAAAAAATCAATAATAAAATATGTAAACTTTCACTGGAATTAAATTCTAACAATTAATTACTTAACCACCAATTTAACTTGACTTCAATCATTTAAATATTTTATTATTTATTCATTGTTATATAGCATATTCCTTTTATATTATGTTTGTCTTTTACACGTTCTATTGATTCATTTTAATTTTATTAATTATTTATCTTTAACAATCAATTTTATTCCTAATTACAATTTTAAATTTCAAGTATTTATTCTTAGTGGTGTTAGAAATTATTATTAAATTAATAAAGGCATCTTTATCTTTATGTATTATGGTAATTGCATTTGATGTTTAATACTAAATGTAAAATCCCTTAAATAATTACTATGTAATTGAAATTATAATGTAATCATAATTATGAAAATGAATTTGTATTTATGTATTATTATCAAATTGTTCCTAATTGTAGTTCCATCAAAACAGAATATTAATAAAACGGTAAATTTTTCACACTTTATATTTCTTTCTTATGAAGAAAGTAATTATTATTATAAATTAAAGTATAAAAATATTTAAACTAATGTATGGGTACTTATTAAAGAATAAGTTCATTAAACTGGCCTAATTATGAGGATCCCAAACAAAATATTACTTATGTGTCTGTGGATTTCCTCATTATAATGGTTGCATAATTGATACTTAGACTTTATATTATTAAGATATCTCATGTGGGAATTCTTATGTTTTGATGTTACTTATGAACTATCCTATTTAGGATCATTCAGTTGATAATACTTAGAGGCAATATGAACTATATGGAGATAGTTAAGTCAACAAAAGATTCATCATTATAAAGTAATTAGAGAGAATGTTATACTATTCTTGATCAGTAGTGGTTTAAGGAATTCTCTGTCCATAGTGAATTAACATTTGAAAGGTGTTTTTAAATATCAATTATAAATAAATTATTAGTTAGCAAGAACTAACATGATTAGATTCAAAAGAGTAGGCATTATATTCATACTCTGTCCAATTAGAATATTGGATGATGAAATGATTAAATTATACATTATATCCATGCATAGACAGGTTAAGTCAAACTACTATGATATTCCTGATATTTGGGTAGTTATAACATATTGTCAACATCAATCTTGATCAATAATTATAAAATGCCCACAATTACGGGTTTTTCAGTCAGTCATATGACGGTGAATTCATTCCCGGGCCTTGTACACACCGCCCGTCACACTATGGGAGCTGGTCATCCCAAAGTCGTTACCTTAACCGCAAGGGAGGGGTTTAGAAATACTTATGGTAACCATTCGAGCCGATGAGATTAGTAATATTATCTGTGAACGTATTGAGCAATATAATAGGGAAGTAAAGATTGTAAATACCGGTACCGTACTTAAAGTAGGCGATGGAATTGTTCGGTACCGCTGCCAGCCAAGTTGTGGAAGGCATCGCGAGACAACCTGAGGTGGAGGGAAAAATACGAGGTACTTTATTACTTAGTTTGGCTTTTATGGAAAGCCGAGGGGTTTGAATTAGCACCCACCCCCTCGGATCGTATTTCACCAGAGATGAAAGAAAAGATAGGGAATCTTTCTTTTCAGAGCTATCGCCCTTCCGTTTCATCGATTTTGTCTGGATCTTCCTTTTCTTCCAAAAAAGGGGAAGAAGCAGGATTTTCTTCAGTGCATGCCTCTTGTTCCTATTTAGTCCCCTTCGTTCCAGAAGTTGTTTCTATTTCTACATCTATTTCTTCCTCCCTTTCTCCCGTTTACGAGGTTTCAAATCTGTTCCTATCTAACGAAACGCTATTGGATCAAATGACGAAGGCATTGTTAAGAAAAAGATGGCTTTTCCTGGATGAAATGAAAATTGGATTCATGTAATAGGAGAAAGGTTTCTCATTCCTTAGCCTGAAAGATATGTGGCCATGAAATAGAGGGATTAAGTGAATCTTCTCCTTTGAGAATAATCAAAAAAGAAAAGTGTTCAATTGGAACATAAAAACGTGACTGAATTTGTCCTAGTTACTCTTCGAGATGGAGTGGAGGAAGGGAGGAGCTTCTCGAACGAGGAAAAGGATCCAATGACTTTGAAAGAATTGAACAAGGAGCCGTATGATGTGAAAACCTCATGTATGGTTCTGTAGAGTGGCAATAAGGGTGAAGAGAAATGCTATCCCCACTTGGACTAAGACATAACTTTTACTTGTTCATGGGTACATTCATGAGCCCATGCTAAAGTTTCAATCAATTCCTTCCAATATCCATGCTAAGAAATTAAGAACATAAATCCAGTAGCCCAAACAAGATGTCTAAATAAGAACATCCACGCAGTCAAACCAACTCTCATACGGACTCCCAGTGGTTCATTCATCTGACCATAGATTAGAGCCACTTTTGATTCAGCAATATTTTCTTCATTAATTACTCCAGATTCTTTCATTTCCATGTAAAGATCATTTCTTTCATTGCCCTTATGCCCTAGGTGACACACTGTTACAATGGCCGGGACAAAGGGTCACGATCCCGCGAGGGTGAGCTAACTCTAAAAACCCGTCCTCAGTTCGAATTGCAGGCTACAACTCATGAGGATTCGGAATATCTCACATTGATCAATCAAAGAGAGATTCAACAACTAAAACTAAAAGAAAGATCGATTCTTTGGGATCCTTCTTTTCTTCAAACGGAATGAGGGTCGTTCTAGCTATATACGAAATCCCTAATTAATACTAAAATATAATTAATAATTAATAATAAGTTAATAATAAGATTGAATAATAAGATAAATAAATCAATTCTTTTTTAAATTCCACAGAGTTAGAGTTTTGAAATTGCTTACTATTTATAAATTGCACAAAAGAGTTCAAAAAGAAGAACGCCCATGTTGTGGCAATTCCCCCCAGAAGGTAATAGGTTACTCCTACAGCACGTCCTTGGATAATGCTTAAGGCTCTAGGCTAAGTAGCAAGAGCAACTTTTAATTTATTATGAGCCCAAACGATTGAGAACAGGAATTGAACTCTATGAGATCAAATCTCCCGTTGTTCCTCAGTAGCTCAGTGGTACAGCAGTCGGCTGTTAACTGACTGGTCGTAGGTTTGAATCCTACTTGGGGAGATTTGATTCATTTCGAATTCAAGTATTCTTTCTAAATTCAAGGGCTAACCGATGACTCACAAATAATAAAGAGGGAATAGATTCAGAAATTCGAAACCTTGTACTAGAACTTATGCTTGATAGAAATATTAGATCGTATAGAATCGACAAATAAGGTGAGTTCATTAAAAATTCACAGCCGAAAGATGATAAAATAGAATCCTTGGTCACGAACTGTGATTCGATTGATGATAAAGAAAGAGAATTTTTGGTTTAATTCTCCACCTTAACGACAGAAAAAAGGATTGATCCAATTCTATTGAATCTGACTCATAGTGATCATTTATCAAAGATGTCTGTCCATATTATGCATACAACTTTGGTTACTGGTTAGGCGGGTTCGATGGCTCTATATGAATTAGCAATTTTTGATCCCTTTGGCCCCGTTCTCGATCCAATGTTATAAAACTTCAGGTGCTAATGAAACTATTTTTGTGAAATTTAATTGTCTCAATTCCTGCTTGATCGCACCAAAAATTCGAATTCCACTTGGATTTCCTTCTTGATCAATGACAACTGCAACATTGTCATCATAGCATATTATCATACCATTTTCGCGTGAGTTTAAATATTAATAAACTTTATAAAAGAGTTATATATCGGAGCAATACTCTTACTGATCTATTAACAACAAGTCAATCTACGCCAGGGGATTTAGTAATGTGTCAGGAGAAATTGAGATGCAGAAAATCTTTTTCCATGAGCGGATTCTCTATTTTTTTAATGCCTAACTATTAGTTATTTTTCACTATGCGAACTGTGCGGGGGAGATGAATGTGTAGAAGAAAGAGTATAGTGATAAAGAGAATCAAAATTCAAGTTTGAAACTCACGTAATTAACCTCTTTTGGTTAATTCTAGAAAACAAAATGGGGCAATTAACTGTGGAGCCATATGAGGTAGGAAATACTCAAGTACGATTCTAAGGAAAGGAAAGTACTCGCCTATTCCTATTCCGACCGAGGAGAATAGGCCATTCGGCAGGGCGACTCTAAACTTGCGGAGGCTTGCAAAACAGGTCAAATGATATGACCAAAATACTAGGGAAAATGCTCATTCTAAAGAAAATGAATTTATATACATAGAAAAAGAATAGAGACTTATCGTAAAATTATTACTTGATCTTGATAACAATAATAAAAAAAGAGAATTATTTGAGTTTCTTTTGTATTGTGTATTTTGGGGCATTATAGTTTATATATCTAACATATGAATAAAAGAGTATATAATAAAATACTATATATATAGTCTAGAATTATGAATAATAGTATATAAATAGTATATAAAACATAGTATATATATGAATTATGAATAAAGAGGGTAGCAGGAATCGAACCCGCATTGTTAGCATGGAATAGATGAAATAAATTAAAAAATAGATTTTATTTAAGAAAGAAATCCTATCAGAACTGTCCATATCCAGTTCATCCTTCAGAACCATATCACATCCCAGATCTGATGAAATAGGATAAATTGAGACAGTATTTTGTAAATACGTAATTATATAAATTATATATTCTATTTATTATATAATTCTATTTATTATATAAATTATATATTAAATAGAAATTATATATATTAAACTCTATATATTATAGAAATTCTATATAATATAGAAATTCTATATAATAAATAGAATAATATGATAAATAAGATATGAGAAAATTTATCTATTATCTATACATTCTTATATCATTATATTAATTACTTTTCCTTCTCCAGAGAAAAAAATGATATTAGCACGGATACAGTACATAAAGAATTAACCAAATTTGCCTGATGTAAAGACCATCAAGAAAGCCGCATAAGTGAAAATATAACCTACAGAAAAAGTGAGCTAATCCAACCAATCTTGCTTGCACAATGAAAAGCGCCGCCCCCGCTTCCTCAGGGGGAACTCCCGGTTGACACTACGAGGAAAATGTTAAATAGCGACGGAAAAATACTGACGGTATTAAAACCGTTGGAAATACCGACCGAAAAAGCGTAACCGTCGCCGAAATTGGTTGTGCGTTAAAGTTGTTGCGACCGAAAACCATTCGGTCGCTGGATTTCGTGAAATATATGTACCGACGCCCATTTCGGTCGGTGAAGGCGTCGGTGAACACGTCGGATACGCACTCTTCACTAAACGTAAACGATGTCGTTTTAGTTTTAATTTAAACTCCTCTGCTCCTTCCTCCTCCTCCTCGCGCAGACGCAGCCCTACTCTCCTCTCTCTTCCTCCTACGGCTTTCTTCCTCCTTCATCTTCCTCCAAGGTCGGCGCCGGTCGCCGGTCGCCGATTGCCACTGTCGCTCCTCCTCCTCGTCTCCGACAGGTTAGTAAGTTCTCCTCCCTCCCCTCTTTCTCCGATATATGCATGTGAATATCC
>JAOSBK010000197.1:79125-106132 GCA_027568895.1 Erythroxylum shatona
GACTCATTTCATTTCAATGGCATATCACGGAACTCCACCAATTTCATTTCTAATATTCAGTCAATTTACCAATTCATACCCACTAGGATATTCTCAAGGAAAACCTCAATTTCAGTGTCACTATTCTCTAAGTCCAAATTCACCCCTTTAAGCTCAGTTTCTAAAACCCCATAGCATTTCCTTATTTCAGAAATCTCACAATTATACCCCAATTAACATGAAACAACCTTTAGGTTGTAATAGAACTTATTCTCAATTTTCATTAATACTTTCTTTCTTTTCCTCAATTGTAGACCTCATTTCCTAGATCATAACGAATCCAACATTACCTCAATTGGAGGTCTATACCATCAGTTATGCCCCAAAAACTAAAATCAATCAGTTCAGAAAATCAGGGGCTCGCCGCGGCGAAGGATCTCTCGCCGCGACGTCAAGGGGTCGCTCGTCGCGACGTCTCACATGCTCGTCGCGACGTCTAATTATTTTCTCGTCGCGACGTCTAAATTGTTACTCGTCGCGACGTACGCTCGTCGCGGCGTCTACGCACGTCGCGGCGTACGCTCGTCGCGACGTCTAATTATTTTCTCGTCGCGACGTGCGATCGTCTTCTCCGATTCTTTTTCTCATTTCTCTCTCTAAAACCAGTCACAACTCAACCTCAAACACTACAATCTTTAACAATTTAAACCCATGTATGCATTTAACTAACAATTAAACAACATTAAACCATTTACTTACCAAAATCAAGCTTAAATCTCCAAACTACCGAAAATCCTCCAACCCTTCCTCTTTGCTCTAACACCCACGGTGAGCTTCTGAACTCTCAAAAATCATCCCTCTCTCAACGATTCTAGTTGTTCTTCCACCACAATGAAGGAGCAAGCAAGAAACTCCAAGGAAGAATCGAAAACCATCCAGGGAAGAAGAAGCAATCGTGCCCTAGGAGAGAAAAGGATTTCCTTCTCCAAATTTTGAAAACCTAAGGCATTTAAAGGTAAAACAATTGTGTCTCTAGTCTTTTTCTTCACAATACATTTAAATCTCTTTCTCTTTTCACAATCATTTCCAGTCCAATTCATCTCCAAATTTCAATGGCTCGACATAAAACTTTCTAAAATCACATATCTAATTTTCTATGGCCATTGGACAGTTATTCAAGTACTATACAATCAATCAGTCTGTCACTCAGAAAATTTCCGGTCCAGACATTAACTCCCAAAATTTCAGGATATTTACGAAGGCTCACTATCAACTGGCGATCATTCTAATACAGTCCTAATTCAATCGTTCAAACCCAAATATTTCATAATTCCCAATAAATCATAAATCATATCATTGTCACAATTAAATGCCGGGAATGTCAGAAATGCATGTACCTATATGTGCATGTAAAGAGAAACGCATTCCTCTATAAATAGAGGCCAAAATAATGCTCAAATCAGTATATGCAATGTGACCCACTAGCCTGTCCCAATTTACCAATTTACCCTTCCCCTCAGGGATGGGATGTTACAGGAAAGGTCTTGAGTCAAATGTCATTTACTAGGGCTCGATCCAATTTTTTCTTGATGTGCCAAGTTGACTATTGTTTGTTGGACCAGTGAAAGTATGTCCAACATACTTAAGATCAGTCACCCCTAACTCCTCCACCATGTCTTTCAAATTAATTGTATAATTCTTTAGATAGTAGTGTCCTTATGCCTTTGAGGGGTATAATATGGAGTTAAAGTCTCCAATGTAAGCCATGGAGTAGATACAGTGTTATTGAATGATTTTAGGTTATTCCATATATCTCTTCTGAAGAACAGAAAAGTTTCTTGCATAGATGAACGAGACATTGATTTGGATATGCTTATGCATGACTTGTTAATTTGAGTTTAAGAGATCCCCCTTAAGTTCATCCTCTCGATATCATATAATTATTCTGCCAAAAGTATGATGTTGGTGGTAGGTAATTATGTTTTAGTGGGAACAAAAAATGTCTAACTTGGCTAAATTTTCTAGTCTGACCTTAGTTTCTAGTAACCTGAAAATGGGAGGTTTTTGTCGTAAAACAAAGTAGCTTAAAGCTGACTGTTTAGTGGGACAATTTATTCCATGTACATTCTATACAATTATAGACATGGTTTAAAAGGTATGGCTTGTGGAGCCTTTCCCTTTATCCATCTTAGATATCCTTCTCTGCACTGTGTGGAATTCAATATTTACTGCATATACAATAGAAGCTTTAAGAGTTACCATGTTATTAGATTGGATAGGATTAGTATTACTCACCATCAAATCTCCTTCAGCATTGTGCACAACTCCTGAAGTGGTGGTTCGGGTGACATGATCAACATTGGCATCAGTTTGAGTATTATGTATTATGTATTATGTATTATGTATTGTATTTTGTGTTTGTGGAACTTCCTGCTCTGTATTGCTTGTTATACTGTGCTCCTTGGATGTTTGTATTTGTGTTGTTTGAGAAATTTGCATTACCTCATTATTATGTCTCCCTCCATTATCAGTGGTATAACATCATTAGTTTTTTTGCATCATAATTGCCTTGGGTGTCAAGGAAAGGGGCTTTTCTAGGGATTCTGGAGGTGAATTCGTTTCAAATGACTCCATAAGCTTTTGGTAGCTCTCTGTTTTGAAAAACTAGCATGTGGCTTTCCAAACTTTGGTTGGATTTTTAGAAGGCGTTTTCAATGGTAAGAAATTTTAATTATGTCTTCCTATAGCTTATCTTCCTCTTTTAACCTCATAATTGGAATGTCCTTAGGGAGTTCTTGGGAAATATTCAAACTGATGCAAATTTAGGCATATCCAACATATTTCTTCTTTGTTGTATGTTCATCTATGCACAGTGGTCTTCCGATATAGCCGGCTAGTGTTCCAAACCCTTGGGTTGTCCAGTACTCAAGTAGGATGTTATAGAAGTTAATCCAAAATGGAATACTTTGGATTTTAAGGGTTTCAATATTCAATTGTGGCTGCTATGTTTCTAAGAAGATTGGGTGGTTACTAGAATGCCAAGGACCTTCCTCTATAATCTTTTGGATTTCTGAAGTGGAGGTGAAGGTAAAAAGAATCAAGTTCTCTTAAGAGAGAAGAACTTCTATTAAGCCTATAGACTTCCATAGCTTGCTGGCCCATTGAGAGACTAAAGGAAAAGGTAGTATTTTGCCAAAGAAAAAACCAACCATAGTTGGTTCCCAAGCTTGAACTGCCTCCTTAAACACTTCAATGTTTAGGTAAACCACCAACCTACCATCTATATCCTTAGGTGGTGAGTAGGACAGGTCAAGGGAGATTCTTCTCTTACTACTTGCTTCCAAGATCTGGGAGGAACAACCGATAGAGAAGGTGTTTCTAGGATTTTGGGAGAAGATTTGGGGATAAAGGAGGGCAAAGGTGGAAAATTAGGTGGGGAAGGGACATAAGCATTGGCCATTATGGAAGTTGTAACATGAGAAAGGAAAGGTTCAACTTTTGGTTATGGATTGTCAAAAACAAGGAATGCTTAAAAGGGAAAGTGTGCACGGTAGGAGCTGAAATTTTATTAAACGTTTGTTTATGGCCTTGGGCTGTTGGTTATTGTTTGGTGAGGCTTGTGATGCACCTAATAGAAGGATTACAAGGTAGAATGCAGAACAAGGATTTGCAAGCATGTTAAGGATGTCAAGAATACAGAACAAGGTAGTAGTGATGTTGTAAATGAAAAAGTTTGAGGGTAAGGGTGTTCGATTAAAGGGGGAAGAAGGAACATGGTTAGTGCTTATAGTGAGAAGTAGGAGACTCTTTCTCATCTTGTTCTCTTCAATATTGAATCTTACTAGTGATAGTCATATCAAATTTTGATATTAAAGATCAGTTCAGTATTCATAGTTGCTCTTAATATTGTTTATATATATATATATATATATATATATATGTATGTATAACAATTTATTCTTGATGAAATTTTAAAAAAGACAAGAACAATAATGAATAATGAATATATATTGTTCTTGAGCTTACATCCCTTATTTGTTGAGTTTAATTCAATTTAAAAATTTTGCAAAGAGTTGCAAAGAAAAACCCTAGAAATGTTCATTTAAAAATATAAAGGGACTAGTAATTGCATTGATTATAGTAAGAAAAGTTAACAAGGACAGGGAATCCTAATACCAAAGGTATTCTATTTATTTAGTTATTTTGGTTCCTATTATCATTGTTCCACTCTTATAAAAAAAATTTATTATTTGAGTTCAATTGGGTTCCTTCAAACTCAATTTCCTTATTTTGAGTTCTCTTCTCCATTGGCTTCAAGTGTCATTTCTATGTTTATTTCATACTATATTTTCTTTTCTAGGACTATTTAATAAAAGGTAAGATTTAAACTGGTTTTCAATATTTAGATTCTCTAGTTTGCAAAGAACCCTAAATAAAGAGTTAGGTTTAGATTTAAGTGAAATATTTAAGAGAAACATGTTAGAGAGTGTTTTGTTAATAATGTTCATGTAGGCATAACATAAAACAAACTTAAAGTAGAACCTTGACCAGAGATAAGGAAATTAGTAAAGAGGAAAGAGTGTGAGTATGTTAAAACTCATTAGGGAACATCATTCAAGGCCAACTTGAGCAAATTATTTGACAATTTTGTGAATTTGGGGAAAGGTTAGATAAGTAGGATGTTGTTATAATTGTCCTATAATGTAATTCATCTATAGTTACTAAGATGGATGAATTTGAGGCAAATGATGAAATGGAGGGTTCTACTACCTACTTTGTAGAGGAAGAAGAGGAGGAAGAATCAGAAGACAAGAAAGGCATAAGTTTGGCATAGACTACAAAAAGGAGTACGACGAAAGGATGGATAATAAAATTGGAAGTATCAAGATGACGATATTGTCTTTTATAGGGAAGATAGATCTAGATGCATACTTAAAGTGGGATAAATGAGTGGAGCTAGTCTTTGATTGTTATAACCTCTCAGAAGAGAAAAAAAGTTAAACTAGCTATTGTAGAATTTAGTGACTCTATGGTAGATAGATGGAATCAATAATATCTTACTAAGAGGAGAAACTAAGAGGCACTAATCAAAAATTGCAAAGAGAAGAACTTGGTGATTAGTAAGTGATTTGTACTAATTTCGTATTATAGGAAGCTCTACCAAAGGTTGCATATGTGAACTAAAGACTCAAAAAGTGTGGAGGAATACTATAAGGAGATAGAGGTTTCTATAATTAGAAAAATACGAGGAAGATAGAAAAAGGTGACTATGGCTCGATTTATTTGTAGACTAAATCTAAAAATTACTAATGTCATTGAACTACACTATTATATGGAGTTTGAAGATATCATGCATATGAATATGAAGGTGAAAAGAGAACTCAACAGGAGGCCCACTAAACTTTTTTATGTGTCTAGTGCAAGTTCTCAATCATAGAACAAATCTTTGAGTAGATAGAAGGACAAACCTTCAAAGTTAAAACATGAAATAATTACATCAAAATTGCATTAACGAAGTAGAGTGAAAGCTAAGATTGATTCCTATTCAGTTAGGAATTGAGATGTTTAGTGCTTTAAGAGCTTAAGGAGAGGAGATATATCCATGTAGTATTATAAGTGATGTTGAAAAAGGAAGATGGAAAGTATGTGTTCACAAGTGAAAAGAGGCAGATTATAATATGCTTATACTAGAGAATGATGGTGATGGTGAGTATATCATGAAAACTAAATAGGAAAGATTATTGGTTACTAAGAAGGCATTGATCATGCATATAGTAGAGGATGAAGCTAGTGAACAAAGGGAAAATCTTTCTATACAAGATGTCTTATCAAGGTTCTAGTATGTATATAATGATAGATGGAGGGAGCTATATTAATGTGGCTACTTTAGAGTTGATAGAGAAGTTAGGGTTGTTGATCATAAAACACCCTGAAATATGTCACTTGCAATAATTGAATGATAGTGACCAAATGAGTGCTAATTTCTTTTTTGGTTAGGAGGTATAATGATGAGGTATTGTGTGATGTAGTTCACAAATAAGTGGGACACATTCTTTTGGGGTGACCATGGATTTAATAGGAGAGTTATGTATGGAGATTATAAGAACACATATTCCTTTTCCATAAATGATAAATTATTCACTATTGCTCCATTGTTACCTAAACAAATTTGTGATTATAAGAATGGCTAAGATACATCAAGGGGGAAAAGAAATAAGTGCTAAAGATGACATTTAGGCCCAAACCAGATCCAACTTAGCCTGAAGTTAATAGGTTTAACTTGAGTTGGCTGGGTTTCGGACTAGGATCATACTTTTTACTGACAAATTTTTTAAACTTTGATCGAAGCTCAGACTCAAGTTACCTAATTCAGTTTGACCTAAAGCCCAAATATATTAAATATAAATGAAATTTTTTTGAGTAAATAATGTCATTTTTAATTTTAAATAAAAATAAACTTGATCAAGCTCTGACTTGAACTGTTAGCTTCAAGTCCATTCAGTCCTTAGGCTCAACTAGGCCCTTGTAAAATACTTTAGGTCAGGTTTGAGCTTGACCCACTGCCATTACTAATGAAGACATATAATTTGGGTAAAAGCATTTAGGTGAAAGTATAAATTGAGAGATGCATATTTAGTCAGATATTAAGTGCTATTTAAGTTTACAGGTGAAGGTTTTGATTTGAGGTCAAATCATTTTAAAGAGAGGGGAAATGGTAAGACTCATGTAACAACTTGAGTTGCACAAACTTCTGTATAAAGGACATATGAAAATAGGGAAAAGCTTGTAAAAAATCATATTCAAGTATAAAAATCTAGAGATTATGGGTACATAATATGACTATGTTGAACACCAAAATAAACCCAAACTAGTCTTTTACTAGGTTTTACATTGTGAACTTTTAGAACAAAACTAGTGTCAGAATTTAACATATAACTTCCATTAACTTGTATTTAATTTACAAACTAAAAATTCTAGAACAAAACCAATACCGATATTGGCCAAGATAGGCATCAAACTTGTATTTTAATTAGTTAAAATTTTGTTATTTTAAGATGCTATTTTCTTATATTCTAATGGAAATGATTAGAGAGAAGTGCTCATCCTTCTTTTCAAAACTCCTTGACAGGACATCCTGCTTATTGCTACCATAACTTATTTGAGTAAGTAATTTGCTATCTAATTACTTACCCTTCTAATTCTAAAATCAACCATTCTTTTGATCTTCCACTGCCATCTTTTAGTCTCTTCTTGCTACTCTTCCCATCTCACTCAAATAACCTTTGTTCCCTAAACTGCTTCCCTCTACCATTTACCTTAACCTTCTTGGTTACTATGCTCCTCTTCCTCTGCCTCCATCTTTTACTCTTCACACCCCTTTTTACGTTGTAGCTCTCGACTGAACTACTCCTGACTACTCAAGGGTAAAATAATCTTTCCACACAATTATTTAACGTTTTCACCTTTAGACTACCTTTATTTTACCATTTGAAGTAACTACGTTTTAAACCTCATAACTTGCTCCCCCTTAAATGGAAATGTTTGCCTCTCCTTTACAAATTGAGACTTCTCCTCCTATTAAAAGACAAAAATCCACCTCACCTACCAAAATAGCTAAGCCTTAAGGAGTTTAAGAAGCCAAAGACCAACCTACCTTAATTACTCAGGCAAGAACATAGTCAAGTGTTGTTAAGGATTATGTTTCCAAATTAAAGTTATCTTACTTCCCACATAATAATAACTCTAACATTGTAAGCCCTCTCTGGGAGGCCACTAATGCTACAAGTCTAGAAACTTGGGATAGAACTTGACAAAAGCAAGATTAAACAAGTTATTGTTTAGAAAAACTTCTATAATATGCCATTAGAACATTGGAGCATGGTAGGGGTTAGCTATTTGACAATATTCATTACAAAACCTTTATGCCTAGATAAGAACACATCAGAAGTAGGATGGACTGGATAAGTAAAAGTTTGTGTAGAAGTGGAAATTGTCAAAGCACTCTATGAGGAATTGAAGTTACAAAAACTAGATGAATGGGAAACATTTCTAAATCAACAATAGTAGTATCTTATCAATGGAAGCCTAAAACAAAGGCTAAAACTAAATGGAGACAAATAGAGAAAACTACCAAGGATACTGAAATACATCAACTAACTAGAGAAGAAAATAAAGACCAAGAAGAAGAGTCAATAATTGAAAATGAGTTACAAGAGCAAGATAAACAGATAGAGACACAAGAAAATGATGTAGCCCTAAAGTTATTGAGCCCTATCCCTAATGTGGAGATTCCTAAATGAGAAAAGGGTAAAATTAGCTCTCAAAGAGAAGCTAGCAATAACAAAGACAAAGGAAAAGCACTAGAAGAACATGTGTGAGAAGCAATAGAAATAGCTAATCAATTCATGCTGGTAATTAAAAAATCTATGAGATAAAAACAGAGTTAGCCTCATATCTTTAAACAATGATTATAGTAACTTAGAATATAATAGGGCCAAAAAACCTCAACAAACAACTATTAATAAAGGATTACTTAAATTTAATTTGGCCTTTTAGAGATTGAAAGTAGGGAAAGTAAAATGTACAAATTGAAGTCCACTTGAAAAGTATAGGAAGTGTATACCAACCACAATGAGCATTTCAATGGTATAATAATTATGGTCTCTAATCCTACTCTAACTGAGACTCATTGTTATAGAACCAGCCCATAAGCCATCCATCTAAGTGTTCTTCTAAATGATAAAATTCAAAAGGTAGGTATCAGGTTCATTTATGCTTTTAACACTAACTTTCAGGGAGCTAACTTATTGCAGGAGCTAGTTCAAACTATAACAAATACAAATATTCCTTGGTTGTTTCTTAGAGATTTCAATTACTTATCATACTACTCTGGAACTAAAAAGGAGTGTGGAAAGCATAAGACATTGCAAAGAACTTCAAACATGCTTCCAGAAATTAGAAGTTACAAACCTGAGAGCCCAAAGGAAATTTCTTCACATAGACAAACAATCAACAAGGGAATTGTCTGTTGAGGAGGAAACTAAATAGAGCTCTAATGAACTATGACTGGCTAATGCAATTTCAAAACTTTGAACCAAAGTTTGGAGCCTCCCTAATCTCTTATCACTGCATCATAGAACAATTTAGCAACCTTTCAGGGATTGACATTAATGTTGAGAAAAGTCTTTTGCAGAACCTCCTAAACAGGAGTTGTAGATCATATTAAGTCTACTAATCCACCTTTCAGTTACCTTAGAGTGCTAATCACCACTTCTAGACCTTCCTATAAGGATTGCAAACCATTTTAGAATAAGTGGAGAGGAAGCTTAGAAAATGATGTAATAAGGACTTAAGATATGTAGGTAGATCTTAGCTAATCAAAATTGTCCTCTCTAATCTCTAAAACTACCAAATTTCTCATTTAATTCTTACTAGGAAGTTGGTCAAGGACATTCAAAAACTATTAAGGAACTTCTTGTGGAGTGGGGATCCATACACATTTTCTAGAGTTAAAGTCTTTTAGGAAGAAATTTGCTGCCTAAAGGAGCGAGAAGGACTGGTGATCAATACCATACAACTCACCATCAAATTGCTAATTTCTAAGAGAATCTGGAAGCTGATAGTAGACAAAAAGAGTCTATGGGTGCAATAGACATATACTGAACACCTATAGGGGAAGAACTTTTATGAAGCAAAGTATGGGTTTAGTAACTCTTAGACCAGGCACAATTTGCCGAAACTAAGAGCTGAAGTAGCACCTCACATAAAAAGCATCATTGACAATAGAGAAAGAACGTCTATCTGTTATGTAGTTGGCCAAAGAAGGGTCTATTATTCATGTATCTTGATTTATTCCACTTACGACACATGTCGAGACTTGGGACTAAAGTGAATGAGTTGATTGAGAACTAAAAACAGAGATTTAAGAAAAGAGGATTTTAAAAGATAGTTAAGGCAATGATTATAAACCTAGCTATAATAAGGAAGACAAAACAATATGGGCAGTACACACCTCAAGAAAGTTAACTAATAACTTTTACAAGGATTGTTCACGTAATCCAAACCAAAAGTAAAATGGCATAAGTTGATATAGTTCCCTGGAAATTACCCCAAATTTTCATACATCACTTGGTAAACTCTTAGAGGCAAATTGGCAACTATAGATATAATTAAAATCTCAACTCTTTGGGACCTTATATGTGTTGTATACTCACAACAAAAAAAAAGAGACCACTAGTATTTCCAATGCTAATTCATATGCACCCTATTAAACAAAATCAAAATAGCAGACAATTCAAAGGAGTTAAACTACTATTGGATCCACCATATTTAGAAGAAAATTGTATATTTTAAAAACAACTTAGCCTAGAATCCCCATCTTTGATTTATCTCTTTTGTTCTATTGCATCTCAACAGGAAGAAAAGGGACAAAGAACTCGTTAAGCTAACATTCAATGTTGCAATATATGAAGTATGAATGGAAAGAAATAGTAGGAAATTTAAACAACAAGATTCCCTAAAGCTATAATTGGAAAAATTAAAGAGCATTTCTTGCTACTAGGAAGTAGAACTATCACAACAAAAGAGATAAATCAGAGATGGGGATTCTAGGCTAAGTTGTTTTTAAAATATACAATTTTTTTCTAAATATGGTGGATTAGTTGAATCTTGAGTTTGATTTTTTTTTTTTTGTAATTCCACTCTGGATTGAATGGTCTTAGTTCACTCTTAAGGCAATGCCTTCTTTTAGGATACAATTATTTAATTCTTAAAAAAAAGATGTTATTTTCTTCTAGGACTTTATAATTAGATGTTTTTAGTTTGTTTGAAATTTCAATATTTATGTTTAGATTAGTATTGTTTATCTTTCAAATTTATTTGTTTCTAGTTAGATTACATCCAAGTTGTTATTTCCTTTTAGGATTTTATCCCTTAGGGTTGTGATGTTATTAAGGTTTTAGGCCTATATAAGGCTATATTATGGATGTAAAATTAGGAGTTTTTTTTAGATTAATCAAATTACATTAGAGAGGATTTTCTTCATCTTATTTTTGAGATACTCTTAGATAAGGTTATCTAATAACTATGATTTTATCTAGTTTATTGGTGGCAATCAATCATAGAATCTTATCACTCCTAATGCTTTCTTTTCTAAAGTGTGGAAATTTATATCCCTATTTTGTGTAATTGATTTTATGTAATAACCTATTTTTGATATAACAATCCTAGATCCTATTGTATTGATATCAAATATCATTAGTCCTATTAGTGAGGGTTGTATTCCTTATGTTAAGCAATAGGACATTTTCATCATTACTAGAAGAAAGGATGGTGTTATTTACTATTAAGAGCTTTATATAGTCTGAAGCAAGCCTTTAGAGCTTGATCTAACAACATAGATGAGTAGTAATTAAGAAAAGAATGAAATGTAATGAAAAAGAAGCAAAATTGCATGTTCGTAAAAGAGGTAGTAATTTGAAGCTTATTATTGTATGTATATGGATGATTAGATCACTAACGAAGATGACTCAAAACTAGCAAACACTAGGCAAAAACCCTTCAATAAAAAATTATCATTACAAAGAATCACGTATAAAATGGAAAACTAAGTACTTAAAAGCTAAGTTTCATATCATTAGAGATGCTAAAAAGGAAGGTAAAGTCAAGTTTGCGCATTGCTCTTCAAAAGAGCAAATTGCTAATATAATGACCAAGACATTTTTTATGGGCAAATTTATTTACTTTAAATATAAACTTTTTTTAAAAATAAAGATTAGTATTGGGGATTCCTGTTGTTCCAATAAATATAAAGCTAAATAATTCCTCAAATCTAGTCCAATCTATTCTTTTAAAGAACAACTTCATAGAAAAGAAAAAGTTTTTGCATTTATAAAGTAGAACTTTATTTTCATTTACTCTCCCTTCTTTTTATTTTCATTTAAACTTACTCCAAATTAGTAACCTTGCATGCAGTTTCTATAAAGATTTCCAACTATAAAGGATATTCCTATATAAGTTGGTTATAAAAGTTAATTTTTTCATTAATTGAAAAGGGTAGACAAAGGTTAATGGGAAAGATGACATTCTAACTAATAAAATCACTATAAAGGCATTTATCTAATTTCATATACAAAGGAAGGAAATTTAAATAGCTTATATGAAGAGAAATAATTAAGATATACCTTAAGAAAATTTGATTTTCCTATCAACGAATTTAAGATAGTGATTTGCTTTGTACTCTATGTAGGGGTTACTCCTAAAAATAATAATACAAATAAAAAGAATAGAAATAGTAAATAAAATGTATTCCATTGATTTAATTAGTGTTCTAATTGATATAACTTCAACTAATATTTTTAGCTCTTTTAAACACTTATGGCTTTATTTATGATCGAACCTAGTGTTTAAGTTAACTTAATAGTGGGGGCTACATTTTTTTTACTAAATAGAAACAAGTTTAAACTATATTGACATTACAAGTAGGTGATAGTGATATAAGCGTGTTGACGATATTCATGAGCAATAATCCATTAAAATTTTGGATTTTAAAAATTTCAACGTGATTCGAATTATTTTAAGCTGAAGTAAGGAGACATAACTTATTTAAGGGTTAAAAAATCTAGAATTAGTGATTACAAAAAAGGCTAAAGGTAAAAATAAGGATATTAAATGTGAGGTAATCAAATAGTAATCAAAGTAGTGTCTTTGATCTTAACAATTTATGTTCTTGATAATTAAAATGAATTTAGATCTTCTAGATCATAATTAAAGTGTTTAATATTTGTTATACATATTAAAATAAAGAATTGATGGCTAAACCTCCAAGTTTGATTTGAAAACAGGATTTTGGCAATTACAAATTGATCCCAAGAGAAAACAATCTTACTTTGACTATTTTTTAATTTATTTTGATTGATCTGTAACTTGTTAAACACTATTTATCCTTATTTAGTTAATACTAAAGTGCAGTTAGCTACATGGAGGTAGGTATACCTCCAATATAATAAAAAGTAAGAAGTTTAGATATGTTTCCTAATGTCCTTTTATTTCCAATCTATTTTTCTAGTCTTGAACATTCTTAAGCGTATATCTTTTATTCTTTCATGCATGAAGCTTCATTCATCAAAAAATTCAAATCATTCCACTAAAATCATTATATTTTTCTTATAAACTCTTAGCTAACTTTTATTCTTCCTTCATCTTAGTTATGTATGAATTAAACGCTTATTATTGATAAATTTAACATGGTACTTTTCCATTTACTTGGGCAGCTTAATTAAATCTTAGACTATTAGGAAATAATTAGTTGTAGCTTTATTCTTTATTGAAATTAATATAAATTCCTTACCTATTACACCACAAAATTACTTTAAACTTGCCTTTGTTTGTAAACCATTAAATAAAATTAAGAACTACAAAATTCACACTAGTCTTGTTTATCCTACTTAGAAATATAATGAATTTGTTATTTTAAAAAAAGAGAAAAATGCATTAAAATCAATAAAGAAGATTATAACAAGCAAAACATAGCTAGAACCTGAACTATAAGATCCATAGAAAATAGGTAAATTGGCTAGCTTATAAGAAACATAACCTTAACCATTCTCTATAGATATATAAAGGATATGAGAAGAGTTGTATCTTATTTAGTGTCCTTACCAATCACTTTATAAGAAATTTTATTCAAGAGTTAATCATCACACTAAAAGGATATAAACTTAGAGCTTATTCTTAGTTAGACTTTATATGCTAAAAATTATCTTCTTGGTCCATCAAAGAGTAATTAAGTTGAAGACTTGAAATGTATAATAGTAATTTCAAGACATTTTTTATATTCCTCTTTTTCTATAATGAATGTATGCCATAACTAGTCATTAGTTTGAAGACTATTAAATCAATCTAGTGGGTAAATCTCACTTGTTCATCCCAAGTCATGAACTAAGGCCAATTGTTCATTACAATGTATTCTGTAGAGCCTCAATTCTCAACACCAGAATGTGATTGAGTAACATTAATAAGATAGAAGATGATTTCAAGTGTCAGGGAATTGCTTCCACATTTTACAAAATATATTTGTTAGCGTAATATCTTCTAATTTGTATGATATTTTTCATTGCTCGTTGATAGTTAACTAAAGTATAAAAGATGTCGTAGGAGAGTTAATATTACATTAGACTAGCTTCTACCAAGTAACTTTTTAGGCAGGAGCCTTGAACAAATTTAAGCAAAATTTATCAATGAACCTTTTAAGAGTTATGAATCCTCTATATTAGTTTATCATTTGCCTTTATGCTTGGTCTATGCTAGAGGATGATTGTGCTAAAAACCCTGAATCTGCAATTCTAATCCCTATATGTTATGGTCAAGCTTACCTTAGCTTTTAAAGGTACTAAGAGCTTCAAATTGTCTAAGCTTTGAATTTTATATAAGGGCCCTAGCTCATTACACTTTTCAAACCAAAACGATGTGTTATTTCCATTCCCAACTCTGAATTTCATTTCCAGATACGTAATGTTTCTTAGCTTTAACATTTGGAAGAGAGTCTAATAATTGTTTTGTTTGGCTTTGATACCCCTAAAGCTTTAGTGTTTAATAATGTTAGTATGCATCTAATTGACCCACATAGATTCAAAGTATATGGAAAGCTTCCAAATCTATTTTGCCTAAAGCATCTTCTTTTTGTTTCAAAAAAATTTATCCTCAAGCCACCTCCTCATTAGAAGCATTACATTAAACCATCTTACTTTAGCTCCCAAAGCATTATCTAATCTTCTAGACCATTCTACATCCTTGATTAGCTTTTAGTATAAGTGATAACATCAATATATATGGAGATTATTAAACATAAATAAAATTAGTTACAACTTGCTAACATATGATAGCAAATTGTTACTCTAATAATCAATTTTTTTTGTGAATTGAATTTAATAGAGGTTAACAATCCTTGTAAAATACCCTTTTATCTAAGATTGGGATTCTAGGTACTTAAATGGAAACTCCTGACCTGATATTTGTAAGAGTGTACTGATTAGATCATTAGAATTAACAAATACATACATGAAACTTTTTCTCTTACTTATAGTTAAGCCAAAGATCAAGCTAAATAATTGTAATGATTTTAGTGGTATTTGCATTAAACTAGAGTCATCTCCATATAACAATAAGAGGTCATCCACAAAAGAGAGGTTGCATAACCTTAACTTCTAATATTTGTGATGGAATCTAAAGACTTGACCTTGCTCAATCTTTTAAACAATCAATTTGGTTAGAAATAAATGATTATTTAGTCATATTTTTAGTCTCATGTTTATTGTATTTTGCTTGCTTATTTGAGATTTTTTTAATTTTTGAACTTAATTTATTCCTATTTTATTTTATGTTGTAATTCACTTATTTGGAGCAAAATGAATGAATTGGTACAAGTTTAGGGGTGATTTAGAGCCATTTTAACCAAGTTATGAAGAATCTAAAAGTTAACATGGGTTGCACATCCATATTGACATGTTTCATGCAAAATAAGTAGTTTTAAAGTTCCAGAGAGTTATATGATATGTGTACCACTTAGAACCCTAATGTTCAAATTATAAAAGGAAAAATTATGAGGAAAAGTAAGGAGGGAGGATTGGGAAACATCAATTGACAACATAAGATGACAGAAAGAATGAAGACCAAGCAAGGGAATACATCTATAATGGATTTCCATCAATCTAAAATGGATTTCATAAAGATTAAAAAGGATTTGATCATGTTTCTTTAACTTTTGGTTTTCCTTTACTCTTAATGTTACATTTATATAATTATAAACTAAATCCTCTATGGTACCTGGATTAGATAAACCTGGTGATAGATTATGTAGTGACTTTATTTTGATACAATTTGTTCTTAAGTTTCACTAAGATTCAATTATGTGTTCCTAATTATTCTTGAATTAATATTGTGGGAATGTTATTGTGAATTCATGCCATTGAGATTAAGAAATCCAATGTAAGAATAAATCTAGCATAATTGAAAGGAGTGGTATGTTGACCTAAAGATAGGTCAACATAAATCTTCTAGATTAGGTCAAACCTAATATTAAAATTCACAAATCAATTAATAGAATTCTAGGAGTTTTAATTAAAAAGATATTTCAATTAGTTAATCTAGGGCTAGGCGTTAATAGTATTGACAAAGATATTAGCATAACTGGGGGAATTTTATAGTCTAATGAACTTTAAAATGAATTGATTAGTGACATCACGATTGTATGAGAAGTTATGAGGGATTCAAATTCTAAGTACCGATTTTTTCATTAATTATTTCTTAGTTTAATCTCCATTCTAATTATCAATTTTGTATATTTATTTTAGTTTTACATTTGATTAATCATCACAATAATTTGTTGGCCTAGAAAATAGAAAGATGGTAAGTATTGGTAATTTTAGTCCTCGTGGAATCGAATCGTACTCGCTAGTACTAGCTATAGTTACACCATATGCTACTTGTTGAAACTAAAACACGTTTTCAAGTTTTAGGAGCTGTGGTTGGGGACTGTAATATTAAGAAAACATTTTTATTAATCCAGTCAAATTTTTCTAAGTAGTTTTTTCATTTCTTTTTATATTTCTTTATTTCTTCTTATAATTGTTTTATTAATCATATATTTGTGGCTTATTTTTAGGATTTGGGGTATTCATTTTTATAGCCATCAAACATAATAGAATGATGGAGAGGACATTATTCTTAAAGGAATTATGGCATGTCATTACTTACGACAGTATTGGAAACATGGAACGAAAGGACTAGTGGCATGTACTTAGAAGCTTAACTAATATGTATGACGTGTTGTGATACTTATGGGTAGTGATAACCCTAATCATGAATGTCAGACACCAAACTATATACAAGGGAATCCAATTTGCATGGAGAATTGGCCTCAAGATACCCAATACGAGAATACATATAATTCAAAAATGGTGCAGTTATTGCAACCTTGTAAGGAATGATCATGCTTTATATAGATTTCTATAACAACAATAGTAAAAGAAGTGTCAACTTTTTGAGGATATCCTTATGAATTTGTTTCTTCAATTGAGGTTGCCCTCTATAAACTAAAGAGTCAAATGTTTTATTCAAATATACTAAACCAAGTTTAAGGGAATATGTGAGTACAATAACTTTATGGTGTGAAGAGAAAATAGAGGTTGAAGAAAAAGGATGAAGTTGCTATTTAAGAAGAAAAAGAAGATGAGAAAGAGGAATATGAAGAGTAGTAGCCAAATAAAGAGGCTACTAAGGAATTATCAACAATTACCTTATGTATAGAGGGCTCTTACTTCCTACAAAATATATTGTCAGAGTCCATCAAAGATCTGAGAGTTTTATTATTCCTTTTTATATTAATAGTTTGTTACTAAAAAAGGCATTACTAGATTCAATTAGTTTTATTAATTTGATATCATAGGCTTTCATTATACCGTATAGTATATGTATAGACTAGTGAACTGTTATATGGGAAACTGGGTGGAGTAAGTTAATGATTATAGATCCAAGTTGAAGGACTTATTGAGAAGTCCAGTTAAAAGACTTATGAAGAAGCACTGATTGGGAGGTAACCTAACAATTATATGTTTTTGTTTTGATTGAGTAGTTTGTAAGATATTCATTAGTAGTTTGGTTATTTTCATAATCTTAGTTTTATGGTCCTAATTTTTTTACTTGAGATTTAATGGAGTTCTATAAGTTATGAAGGCAACATTAGCCCTTGCATTTGAGTATAGAGGATTTTAGTAGTACTAGATGGAATACTAGTTATCCTCACCTTCCCCTTTTTTTTATATTTTTTTATTATTCTTACATGTTTTATATATTAAGGATAATGCAAAACTTAAGTATAAGGGAGGGATATAGTAGTCAAGCTTATTAGTGTTGTTATTATTAGCTTAATAATGAATAATTCGAAAAAAATTTAAGAGGATGTTGATCAAAATGATTAATTATAAGTTTGATTGTGATTATAATTATGATTTAATTTTTTTAGGAAAATAGTTAATGATTTTTGATGATTAAGTTGATTTCAATTTAGTTCATTAATTTTAAGAATGGATACTTGATTTGCATTATGATATTTTATGTATAATGTGTATATGCATTAATATAAATGTGAATTCTTTTTAGCATTTCATTACACCACATGTAAAAGAAAGAAGAAAAGAAAATAAAAAAGATACTATTATTGAATAAATGAGCATATATTTTATAAACTAGCACACAATTATGGGTCTTTTTTTTGTTCCAACAAATACTAACTATTATGAAATACTATGGCTTATTTGATTCAAGAACTAAAAGCGTTATTGAAACAACCCCCTCTTACTAAGACTATAGAATGTTCTTGTAAATTATGGCATAGTGGAGAATAACTAATAGTTAGGATTTATTAAAAAATAGAGAATCTGCTCATGGAAAAATATTTTCTGCATCACATATTAATATATTTTTAACACCTAATTAGATTGAAAAATCATTCAAATTCAAATTAAGAACGAAAGCTCATAACTTGCTTGTTTCCCTATAATTGGAGTTGTAGGGCTCTATCCATTTATTCCACTCAACACAAGCTTAAGATTATTTTTAATGTTACGCATCAAGAATTCAACCAAGGTTGGGGGCTGATTCACTAAGAATGAAATATTCTCAAAAATCTCGATTGATATGACATGCTGTTTTTTCCATTCATTCCTTTCAGGATTAGTCATGGTCATACAAACTATATCGATGGTATGGATGAATCCCTTTCTTCATAAAAACGTGTAAAAGATGTTAGTCGCACTTAAAAGCCAAGTACTTAACCTTTGAGTTAGCAACCCAAATAACAAATAAAAAACTTAGGTTATATAGGTACAAGGAAGGAATTCTATAAAGGAATCTTCTTATCAATCCAGAGATCATTTTGATTCCATTAGTAATGAGGATTCAAAATATCACACATTGATTAATCAAAGAGAGATTCAACAACTAAAACTAAAAGAAAGATCAATTATTTGGGATCCTTCCTTTCTTCAAATGGAATGAACAGAGATAGAATCAAACCAATTCCCTAACTGCATTTTTGGATATTCGTTAATGTCCCAACTATTCATGGAAGGTGAGAACGAGATGAATAATCATCTACTTCCGAAAGAAATAGAAGAATTTCTTAGGAATCCTATAAGATCCATTCATTATTTTTTCTCTGACAGATAGTCAGAACTTCATCCGGTTTCGAATCCCACTGAGAGGTCCACTCGAGATCATAAATTATTGAAGAAAGAACAAGATGTTTCTTTTGTCCCTTCTAGGCGATCGTAAAATAAAGAAAATTTTAATATATTCAATATTTTCAAAATACTATCTCAATTCATCCTATTTCATCATATCCAAGATGTGATATGGTTCTGAAGGATAAACTAGATATGGACCATAAAACTCAGAATTATGGGTGTATTCAATACTTCCCAATAAAAGTGGAATTGGTCTATGGTCGAGTCAGTAACAAATAAATAGGAATTTGTATTTATACCTCGTGAAAACATACTTCTTTATAGAAGAAATTATTCCCTTTCTTTAACTTTTAGAACGAAATTTAGAAAAAAAAATATATATATATATATATACACTTTTTTATCTAAATATACTCTAATTCTTTCTATAATAGCTATACTTTTAGATAGTCAATACTATCCATATTATCGATTATGGAATTCAAACCTAAAAGAAAACTAAATAAAACAAAGATGTAAAAAAAGGCCTCTTCGACTCTCTAATTATTTATTGTATTCTCTTTATTATAATTACATTCTCTCTTTTCATTAACGGTTCAAAATTTGTTATCTTTCTCCTGCACTCGATTCTTTCATAAATGTATCAGGATTGAATGCTTTTTCTTTTTACAAGTCTTGTAATAGATATGATACACATACAACTAAACATCATTGAGCAAAATAAGAAAGGAATCCCTATTGGAAATTGTAATAATTACCATCCAAATTATTACTTGGATTGAAACTTAAGAAGTATTATTTAAAAAAAATTCCTAGTCCTGGATAGGATTTTAGAATACTTTCTGATTTTTTTACAACGTATTGATTTAACCCCATAAGCAGGACCACCATCCCATAGCATGTTGGCCCCAAAAGTAGAACCCCATATTTCTTCTAGAAAATCTCCTAATTGTTCCAGAGCAACAAGAAAGAGATTCTTTAACTAGAAAGAATTCAGTTTAGATGTAGGATACCTATCTAGAAGTTTTCACAACTCCATCATGTATGATGGAATCATCAAAGATTTGACCTTTTCGAACTCTGTCTGTAACTCACTATAGGCTTGAGGAAGGGACACAAAGAGAATATGTGTACATACGAGAGATCCAGTAACAAGAAGAAGGAAAATGATTAAATAGAGGAACTCCTAAACATTTGGCAATCTCAAATAGGTCGATATCAATGGTGTCTCATTATTTCGATGAATAATTTCTTCGGACAAAAGAAGATTATATAAACACTTATTCAAAATCTCACTTATCAGATTCCATTGTGGAAGACACAATTTATTCTAAAGAATTTGCCATGATATATATGATCCATGCATAATATTATGAAAAATAGATACAAATTTTTTATTGCTACTTAGTATCGGTATGAGGTTTTTTAAACCAGAAGAGATCTTTATCAAATAATTCCGTCGAATTGAGTATGATTGTATGTGTGATAGCTTCTACTATACTAGGAATATCAATGAACCCAATTATTGAAATTGCTTAAGATACCCTTTTTTGATCTAATTTGTAGGAATCAATAAAAAAAAGGCAAATCCCTTATGATACACCAGATCTAGCTTAGTTATGGATAGAGTGAATAGATTTGCTATTTCTTGAAAGCTTTCTTCTGACTAAAAATCATGGTATAACGTGTATCCGCCCCTGTTCCAATCATGGGTCAGCCATAGACCCCCAGTTACTATATCTAATCCTCCACGAAAAGTAAGAAATTATGAATATTTTGACCAATTCAAGATGAAAAAAGGAGTTGCTCCCTTAGCAAAACTGCGATAAAGTTGAGCCAAAAGATCCTAATTTAATATAAATTCATGAGAAAGTGGGATCTCTTTAGGATCTACTCTAATTTTTAGAAATTGATTAATTGGTAACGATACATGGATTTGATACCCTGCCCAAGAAAGAGATCCAAATCCTAGTATCCCTGCTAAATGGTGATTCAACTTAGATAAATTTATAAATTTATAGATATATTACATATATTTTTTAGATAAATAATAATATAAATATAGAAATATATATAGAAATGAATATAAATGTGTAAATGAAAAAAGAAATATAAAAATATAGAAATATAGAAGAAACAAAAGAAAGAACTAGAAGAAATAGAGATCGAATAGAAGAAAATAGAAGAATAGAAACAATATAAAAGATCCTATCATCATGGAATGATTGGCCTACTAGAAAAACTGGAAATTCAAGCCCATTTCTTCCACCATCATTATTATGAATAGCTAAGAATGAAAAGAATAAAAATTCAAAATTAATAACTAAAATTGGAGTAGCTTGCTAAATTCCTATGCACATGCAATTTCTTTTATAGGAGCCCACTTAGCTCAAAGGTTAAAGCATCGTGTTTGTAATGCGATGGTCATCGGTTCGACTCCGATAGCTGGTTTTTCTCTATTATTTTTCTTTCTCGAACTGAGTGATCCATGAATTGGAATCCTAATGCATCTAGATACAAATGGTCTAATGGAAGCAAGAACTTCTAAGAATATTTGGAACATTTCATTTCTGAGTAGAAGAGCCATTTTCTTAGATGCGAGTAATTCAAGTAGAGTAATGTATTCTAAGAATAATACCCCCTTTTAAAATCATAATCCAATAAATATTTCAATGATTCTCGCGTTCATATTTCAAAATAAAAGGAATAGAAATGATAGGAAGTGGATTCCAACCTAATTCAGTTTTTACTAAATCTTCTATTTCGATAAACCTGCTCTTACCAAAGTTAAAGATAAACAATGAAGAAGGGTGGAATCTTTTTTTGACTTTTTATTTTTTACCGCTTTTCCATTTCAAATAGAAAAGAAAGGAGTTCTTTTATTAGTTATTAACATCTATTTGTATTAGTTATTAATAAAGGCATAAGGGAGCTTGACTGCAAGACCTACCTATCGAGTAGGGATGAAAGTCATCCTTAGTGATCCGACAGTGCCGAGTGAAAGGGCTGTCAGGACGTGCTTTAGAAGAAACGATTTCTTACCGAGCCATATTATTAGGAATAATGACAACATCTTTGAATACTCAAAGTTTCATTTCCGAGGTGAGTTTTCAAGAAACTGCTTGTGTTTTAGTAAAAACTGCTCTCTGCAATCATATTGATTAGTTGAAAGGCTTGAAATCCTGTTGTAACTGCTACTGCTATTTTCTTGATCTACCTGATTGATCAAGGAAGCTTTTCTGATAGAATGCTTCTAGGAATCTCAGGTACTTTCAACTTTATGATTGTATTCCAGGTTGAGCACAACATCCTTATACACCCATTTCACATATTAGGCGTAGCCAGTGTATTTGAAGGCTCCCTATTTAGTGCTATGCATGGTTCCTTGGTAACCTTAGTTTAATAAGGGAAACCATATAAAATAAATCTACTAATGAAGGTTATAGATTCGGTCAACAAGAAGAAACTTATAATATCATAGCCGTTCATGGTTATTTTGGTTGATTGATCTTCCAATATGCTAGTTTCAACAACTCTCATTCTTTACATTTTTCCTAGCTGCTTGGCTTGTAGTAGGTATTTGGTTCACTACTTTAGGTATTAACACTATGGCTTTCAACCTAAATGGTTTCAATTTTAACCAATCTGTAGTTGATAGTCAAGGTCATGTAATTAATACCTAGGCTAATATTATTAACCGTGCTAATCTTGGTATGCAAGTTATGCATGAATGTCATGCTCATAATTTCCCTTTAGACGTAGCAATAGTTGAAGCTCCATCTATAAATGGATAATACTTCAGCCTTAGTATGTATGAGTTTTTGAAAGAAATAAAAATAAAATATTACTAAAAAAAGAAGCAATAGCCAATTTATTGTTCTAATAAGAGGTTTGGTATTGCTCCTTTTTTTAGTAATATTTTTTAACTTTACATAATTTTTTATTTACTTCAATATAAGAAATATAAATATTTCCTTTTTGTGTTTTCTTTTGTGTCTCTTTCTTATCTTATTCTTATAAAAATAAAGAAATAAGAAAGAAAATTTTGAATGAGAAATGCTAGAACTTCTTTGTAATTTGTAGATGTTTTAATTTGTAATTAAAGTATTATAGGTAGATGTAGCTAACTGGATCAAGGCAGCAGATTGTGAATCCACAATATGTGGGTTCAATTCCCATCGTTTGCCTATAAGAAAATAAATCAACCACGTTATTTGGATTTCTTTCTCTGCCTTTGTGTTAAGTTTGTTTATTTTTCTTAATAAAAGATCAGTATAAAAGGATTTTTTTAGTGAATGTGTCATAGTCAAATTCTCCTATATTTTTTAAAAGACAAAGAAACAAATTCTATTTTCTCTCCATATTGCTATATCTCTATAGTCAATGATTTTATATGAGGAACTGTTGAACTCAATCACTCACTTCTATTACTCTTCAGTTTTCTATTTAGGTCTATCCTGTAGAGGGACTCAAATTGGATCAATGACCAATTTCTAGATTTCATCGTAAACCTAATTGGTTACTTCCAAATAATTCAAACTGCACTCAAAGGTAGGGCATTTCCCATTTTTATAGGAACTTCTGTACCAGAAATAATGGTATCTCCAATTATAGCTCCTCTGGGATGTAAAATATATCTCTTCTCACCACCTCCATTGTGTATGAGACAAATGTATGCATTTCGATTAGGTTCATATTCTATGGTTATGATTCTACCATATATGTCTTTTTCATTCCTTTAAAAATCGATTTTACGGTATAGATGCTTATGACCTCCCCTCTATGCCTTACGGTAATGATTCCTCTGGCATTACGACCTTTACCACAGAAGCGTAATCACTCATTCTTATTCTTAAACCAGCATTCTTAAGACCAAAGAGTAGGGTGAAAAGGGGTAAAGCTCTTCGTTCTTAGTTTTTTCGTAGCTAGATCCTCCGGAACCACAGGAATCCTTAGTTAGAATGTGATTACAACTCAGCACCTTTCGAAAAGAGTTGCTCTTTGGAGAGCATAATATAATGAAAGTTGTAAGTTGTGTTCGAAGGAAGTTCTTGTCTATTGTTGGCCCTTAAGGTAGAATTAGTTAGGGGGCCAAGAGGCAATGGTTTACCCTGTAATGGATGTCAGTAGTTCGAATCCGCTTATCTCCAACTTGTGAACTGAAGTAGTATAAAGCTATACAATAGCATCCAATTTTTTTGATTCGGTAGTTCAATTTATGATTTATCATTCATGGACATTGATAAGATCCTTCCTTTTAGTTTAGTAGTACCTTAGGATGGCATAACCTTAACCTTAAAGTTAAGGGTAAGGTTTAAACGAGGAAAGGCTTACGGTGGAGCAATAAGCGATGAGGAAGGCGTAGTAAGTGACGAAATGCTTCAAAATAAGCGTAGATAAGGAGATTCTCGAATAGGTCAACCTTTTAAACTGCTGTTGAATCCATGGGCAAGCAAGATACAACCTGGCGAACTGAAACATCTTAGTAACCAGAGGAAAAGAAAGCAAAATAAGTAAATAGGTAGTTTATTTATTTATTTATTTATTCATTTTTTTCATTTTATCTATTTTAGTTAAATGAACTTGGAAAAATTGCTAATAAAAATTTTCCATTTTATATTTATTATTTATGTAATTCATATATATTTAAATTTATATATATTTATAATAATCATAATCCATTTATAATAATATATTTATAATAAATATATATATATTCTATAATATTGTTATATACATAAAAATCGAATCAATATCATGAATAACAATATCTGAGTTATCAAATCAATTCATTGTATAAAATAGAATAATATAACATAGAAATATCATTTATCCATACCTAATAAAAAAATGTATTCCTAATCCAATCGAGAATTTCTTTTCATTACCTTATTTTTATTTATTATTTATTTATCATTCATTCCGTCAAAAATTGATTTTACGGTATAGACGCTTATAACCTCTCATTCTATGCCTTACAGTAATGATTCCTCTGACGACCTTTACCGCAATGATGTTGTCCATATATCAAATTTTTTCATGAATTTGATTTCACTTAACTGTCAACGGTTCCATTGTGTATGCTCGAGGTAGAAGTTTTGTATAAATGTATCACCATGCTATTAGGTATTTTGATTTAAGTTCTTTTCTTTCTAAGAGGTGAAATAGAATAACCCGGTTGAAGCGTAACGATCATACGTCTGTAATGAATTATATGTCCCATAATAGGTCTCATTCTTCTACTCTTTCTCGAGAGTCAATGGCTATTAATAGCTATTACCTTGACACCAAAAATGGAAAGCTTTTTTTTCAGGAAAGCGATTAAGAAAAATATGATTAAGCTCCAAGTAAAACAAAAAGTTTGGTGGCCCTAAAAAAGGGGGTATTTTTGTCGATTTTGTAATGCCTTGGCCGTATGACTGAGTGGTAAGGCGGGGGATTGGAGCCTCCTAAAAAGATCTACTAAATTCATCAAGTTGTTCCAAAGGATCAAAACAGTCAGTTATTAATGGAATTCCTTGTAGGCTCTTTATAAAATATTCATTTAGACGGGAGCTTCCAAAAACATCATAAGCTAAACCCATGCTAACGAATAACCAACCTACAATGAATAGGGAGGGTATAGTAATGCAATGAATGACCCAATATCAAATACTGGCGATAATATCAACAAAAGAATGTTCTCCTGTGTTTCCAGACATGCTGAGCTCCATATATTCTAGTACAATCAAAAGGGGATCGATTTTGTAAAAGATAATATCAGTAAATGAAACTTCACTAAAAGTAAATCTTTGTGAGATCGTCAATATTTTACTAAGGATTTCTTTAAAGTATACCGAATTAGTATAGCTATCCTTCTTTTGACGCAGCAACATAACTTTAATTAGCATGGAAATGAAGTCCTAAAGACTTTCTTTTTTTTCGTTGTCGCTCTAAAATTGTTTACTATCAACCAGGTAAAATGTGAATTCAACGGGTTATTGTCTAGTCTAATTTTTTCAAAATGAAAAAAAAAGACGAAGTACCCTAAAAAAAATAATTGTTCCGATGGAACCTTTTCTTTTCCCAGAGATTGAATTTTCCCAAAGATTGTATATTGATACATGATCGAAGCGATTAATTTCTTTCTATTCCTTATTATTTATACTATTTATCTTTTTCTTTATTATTTTGATTATTCTTTAATACTATTTTAATTACTATTAACAAATAACAAAACAATTTAATGTCAAAAAAATCACAGGACCACTAATAGTTAAAATAGATAAATCTACTATTAGGAATATGGATCAAATAACTGGTTCATTTACATTTATCATTGGAGGCTCAAGCAAAGGCTTATTTACTTATGTTTTCTCATATGAATCTCTTGTCTTCAACTATTGGAGATCCCATTTCTGTATCAACTCAAGATGATAATATCTATAAATGTCTTGTTTTTGGTAAGAGATGAATATTACTATATGTAAATGCAGGTGTATGGTATACATTGGTACTCCAATGCATTTCTCCTTTTGAGTTGGAATAAATATGTTTTCACACATTCAATATACACAATAAAACAATTAGAAAAAAAATCAACTGGAATAAAAGAAATAACTAAACAAATTCCTCGATGGTCATACAATTAATTGATGATTTTGAACAGCTAGAAAGAGAAAATGAAGCAAACATAGCAGCAAATCCTTAAATTCATTCACGAAAAGGCAAAGCTGTAATTATTTTTACTGGTAATCAACAAGAGATTGATACTTATCAAAATGCCAAAGATGCTTCTAATTTTGATC
>JAOSBK010000199.1:16378-30355 GCA_027568895.1 Erythroxylum shatona
CAATCAAGTAGCAGATGCTCTTAGCCGGAAAGCAGAACTAGCAGCTTTCAAATACCTTTCCCACACCTCCGCCAGCCAAGTGGCAACCTCAGTGCGGGAACATATTAAGGAGAATTGGTCTAAAGATCCTACGGCTCAAGCCCTCCTGAATTTGGTGCGAGAAGGGAAGACCCGTCAGTTCTGGGTGGAGGACGGACTTTTTGATGACAAAAAGGAAAGGGGCACCGATTGTTTGTACCGAAGGTTGGAGATTTGAGGAAGGTACTCCTACGATAATGTCATGACGGGCGGGTCATCCGGGCTGGGCTGGCAGAGGACTTTCTCCAGGAATCTATACACTTGACCCAGCCTTCGGGGAATACAAGTTCATGTTACGGAAAGTCAATACAGCGATTGCATTGTTTATGTGTCGATTTCCTCTTCTGAAACACCACATGGAAGTCTTGGCCGTAGGGTCTTTCTTCTCTTCTTGAAAGCCTGGAGCTGGACTTATTCTTCCTTCTTCCTGACTTGATTCACTTCACCGGCTGACTGACGTCTAAGATCCTCGAATTGTATTTCAAACAAGCAAAAGCAGGGAAGGGAGGGATCGACCCAATTTTTTTTCTGGTACATACAGCGCAGGTGAAAGAGCTAGCACGAAAGTAAGAGAATTTAGGTTGAATTCCTGCGACTAAGATAGCCGTTTTTGAATAACGCTCACATAATCCTAATTTTGAATAGTTTTTAAAGCAGCGGCCATACAGTCAAATTAAAACAAAACCAGAAATTCGCTGTACCAAGCCTTTATAAATATATATCCAGTTAAGGCAGTGACTGACGGATGTTCTTTCTCGCAATCAGGCTTACCAGGGCAATCCGCCCCACCCTCAGGTTGGTGAAGGAAAGAAGGAAGCATATTCTTGGGCAGAGGCCATCAAAGTCACATACAATACAGGATGAAAGCTGCGCTGCGAGCAAGTTCCCTTTCCCTTATAACCCTTTTATAACTTTAACTAAAAAGCGATCTAGCAGCGCTCAGTTACAGTTAACAGGGAAGACAATCCCAAAGTCACTTAGGTTGGTCGGGCAGTACAAGATCAAACATAGTGGGGTAACCTAGTCTACTTAAAGTTGGAAAGGGTAGTTACCTGACAAAGAATATAAGAGGACATTTTTTAGAAACAGCCTACGGATAGAAAGAAGGGATACCTGAAACATTCTTCCTTTCCATCAAAGGCTGTAGCGATTGAGTAGAGAACCTTATTCAAACCTGATGCGGCCATTCAATCAATAAAATGCCAATACAGTTATCCTACCGATAAAAGTCGTCAATCCATTTTTATCCAATCCCAATCTCTTACTATAGAGTAAAGCAAAGACCTTAAATAGATCCTCCTGGAAAGATTAACTCGCTAAAATGCCTATAGGAACCAGTACACTGTGATAACTGAAGACAAACCAACGAAGGAAGGCAATCGGCTCCTTGCCTCTGTCTGTTCCTTACTGGGACATGAACCCTGAGGTCAATCTTTCCCTTTCTGCTCCTCATCTATTGGCCACAGCTACAGCTAGTTTGAATAGTGATAGCCCCTTGCCATGAAGAGGGCCCGATGGTGAAGCTGCTGCGCTTCTCTTCCTATGGTTTAGTGGCATTGGAACTGCTTTCCCTCTGCCTTCACGCTCCTTGTCAGTCATAGTTGTAACTGCTTGTCCTCTTTCTTTGTCGGGTTCGGGACTCTGAATCGATCAATCGAATGGGACAACTCCGATCCTCGGTCTGTGACTGACTCGCCCATTAAGCAAGCGGCTTTCTCTCCTCTGCCTAAGATTCGAGATTGTCATATAGTCATGTCGAATAGACGGATGAGAAAGAAAGACAAAGAAGCATCACAGCGAAAGCAGAACCAAAGGGAGATGGTGCTTCCTCTTACCCATCTGATGGACTCACTTCGGTCATAGAAGGAAGAAGTCCGATATGCTTTTCAAGGCAGCTTCTCCCAATCAACGAGTGGTTAGGGCCCTTGTAGTCCGTCCTTTCTTTGACCTACCTTGAATGCAATCGAATGCTATGAGTTTACTAGACTAGCTACTGTAAATTGCTATTCTAGCACATGTGCTTCTAATAACTGTCAATTAGAAAGTCTGGGACTTAAGGAATGGAATAGGCAGCTAGCCTGCTTTACTGCTTTTCGGCTTAGACTGATTTAGTGAAGTATGCCAATCGGGGCTTGCCTTGCTCTGACTCTGGCTCTAATGGATCTTCCTTTCACTCACTGAACACCTACCTAATCTACACCTTTTTTTTTAATCGAAGGCTTGAAAGTCAATAGGATTAGACTCGCTGACAGGAAAGGTAAGGGCTTTTTTGGCTGCCTGATTTCTGACTTCTAGTTTAAACGAACCCTATGGCAGTAGTCCCTAACTCGCTTTCGGACGGAGCGTCCTTCAAAGAGCGGATTCTATTCCTTCTGTCCGTGGGTGTGGGACTAGTGCAATCATTCCCTTCCTCACAGCTCCTTCTTAGCAATTGAATCCACTACCGGTGTGTTCTAAGAGTTGGATAAAATCTTAGGATAATAAAGTAGGATATTCTCTAGTTAAAGTAGGAATGATTAAACCCCGGCTCGGCTGGAAGCATCCCACGGATCTTGCCAAAATGAGCACCGAGGGCGGGAAAGAAGGAAAAGTGAACCTCTTGCTTTGTTAGCAGCTACTTTGATCAACAGGAGCCCCCTTCTTATTATTAGTAAGATAGATAGCTTGAGCTGCGCGAAAGATTGACTGGAGAAAGTTCGCTAAGGCGCCCTTCCCTCACTGTGTCAATTTATGCTAGAGCACCAGCCTTTATCCCGCAAAAGAGTAAGACAATGCAGTCCAGACCAGGAGGCAAGTCGAAGTTCAGTTCCTATTGAGGAAGAAAAACCATTAGTTAGAAAATGAATCTCATCTGTCGATTCCAAAGTCATTGATAGAGTCAAGTCAGGTTTGCTGTGAATCAAGCTTTCAATCAGTTCGCCTTCTGAGCCTATTGATTCAATTCCTAGAAAGCCCTTTTGTCCTCCTCCGCATCCTTCATTAAGTCTTACATAAAGAAGAGATAGATAGAATCGCAAAGAGTATGTTTGAAAGGGGGTAACTCTGGCGAGGAAAGAAACTCTTAATAAAAGGCCTACAGGCATGGTATTAGGGATTGATTACCTTTGCCCCTTAACTCCATAACCCCTTAACCGTTTAATAACAGCTAGAAAGCAGATAGTCTATCTGACTGATTTCTCGACCTAAAAGCAAGATCCAATTCCTTTCAAAGGAAAAAGAGGCTGAAAAGGATGCAGGAAGAAGACCCTTCTTCTCGACTTACGACAGTCAATCCGGGTTAAAGACCTGAGAATGCGATGCAGATCTAGCTAGCCTAATAGCAGAAGAATCGCCATGTGAAGCTTACGAGCTTGTGATGGGCATCGAGAAAGAAATGTATGAATGAATCTCTTGAGTTCGAATGCTTTGATGCTTTCTTACGGAAATTCTTCTTAGAAAATCCATTCTCTGACCAAGGGCAAAAAATGGCGGATTCTGTCCATATAGGAAGAAGGGCTTCCCGGTCTGTGGGATCTTTCCCTTCTAGTATCCTAGCCCCTCCAACAATATAGGAGAGAGCTGCGCTTACTGACTCGATCTCTATCGCCACTGCTGGATGAAAAGAGAATTGACTAAGAGTAGTCTTCCCCTGGAATCTGGATATCCTTAAACAATTCAGGTTTCGTCTCGTCCTCGCCCTAACGAGTAGCTTGCCTTGAAGCTCTCAAATCAGACCATTCATCAGACAAAGGAGTAAGATCGCAGTTTGAATCTCCTGATGTCATAAACTGGGAAAAATCAAATGTTATATCCACGACTTGCCTGTGAAAAGCATATAGCTATTAATTTGTTTGAATATGGGACACCAACAGTGAAGGAAGGTTCCTCGGATAATTGGTACTTCTCTATGTTGACTGGGGAAGCCTCTCAATGTGCAACCTGACTTTGCTCAGCTAGTGCTACTCTTTCTTTTGGCCTGATCTCGTAAAGAAAGGAAGGCTCATGAATGACCAATCCCTGGAGGAAGACTATGATTCTGCTTCTGTCTGGTCGTACTAGGCCATTAAGGTCTCACTACTTATTATGTGAATCTTTGTATCCCCAAGGGAATCCCATGCATTGAGATAGCAGGTTGGATCATCATAAAACAAAATCATGGGTGCTCAATCAATGGAATGTTTGCTTTTAGATCTCTTCCAGTGCTTATCAAATCAAAATATCAGGTTTAGGTCGAAACAGAAATCAGGGATCAACCTGTGGACATGTTGCGCTGAACCTCTCTTCCTACCGCTAGGAGTGAAATAGATTGCGTGGCTGCCCGATCATGACGTAGTCCGAGATAGAAGATTGAGAAAAGCAGGGCAAGTGGGAGATGTTCCACGAGCTACTTGTTTGAAGTCTTTTTCCATATCTAGGTAAGAGAAAGACAGGAGAGACTTCCCAAGCATGGGTCTTTGATCGATGGAATGCTTGCTGTCAGCATCTGTTACTGGACATCTTGTTTTAAGCTCTGTTCCTAGCACCAAATATTTCTTTCTTTGCTTTTCCTCTGTTCTTTGTTTGCCCTATCAGAATCAGTATCGGTTGATTCCTTCCCAAATGATGAGAGGAGGAGGCTTTTTTGTTCGCTTGCTTGCTGGCAAGCTCTATACCCGACCGAACATCTTATTACTTATACTTAAAAGTTGAATTGATTCTATAGCTTGAAGTCTCATCCTTTGAATCCTCTATTGAATTTGTTGTTCTAGACCCACCCCTCTTATCTTTTACCTGGATTTGGTGGAAAAAAAAGTCTGCCTTCGCAGAAGTTGGATCTGAGGATGGAAAAATAGAGTCCGCTATCCCGGAACCGGTTGCCCCCTTTTTGGGTCGAGGTAACGCGGGAGACCCATACATAACTATATTTTAACTGTTGGAAAGTAAGACAGATCTTTCCCCAGAGTGCCTTCCTTAAGCGTCTGGTGCCGCGGAGTCTGCAAGAGATGATCCAACCCCTTCTACCGCTTTCTGTTGCTCAATCGCCCACTTTAGATGAGACTAAAAAAACCAATCTTTCTTAAATAAAGAAGAATCAGATTTTTCGGCAGAGACAGAAGGTGTATCCTCTAACTCTAAGGCAGACAATTAAGTGACATAAGTGGTCTCGTCCGTCTATAAGCATCTGATGAAGCAAAAGCCTAGTTCTAGGTAAAGCAAGCTCTCGCCTCAGGCATGGAAAGGAAAGAAAGGGGATTGCTTCAACCCATACAGGGCCTTTCTCAATTTACACACTTGTTTGCTGTTTTTAGTCTGTATATTACAACCAGGAGGCAACACCATATATACTGATTCTTGGAGATCTCCATGCAGAAACGCATTCTTCACATCAAACTGGTGCAAAGACCAGTCAAGATTCACCGCCAGAGATAGTAGAATACGAACCGTATTCATTTTGGCCACTGGTGCAAATGTCTCCATATAATAAATTCCGTAAGTTTGAGTATATCCCTTGGCGACAAGTCTTGCTTTGTACCGTTCAATGGTTCCATCAACTTTTTATTTAATGGTGAAGACCCATCTACATCCGACGGGTTTCTTCCCTTCAGGTAAGTCAACTACTTCCCACGTTGAGTTCTTTTGGAGAGACTGAATCTCTTCATTCATTGCTTCCTTCCATCTGGAATCTTTCAAGGCCTCCTGCACACTACTAGGAATAGATACAGCAGATAATTGATTCACAAATGATTCATTTTCCTTTGACAATCTATGATAAGACACAGAATTACTTATGGGATACTTAGGTTGCGAATTTAAGAACAGGTTCATAGTTTATTTTAGGTATTCCTCTTGTGACTCGGTTGGGTAGCACTTTTAGATGGGTTGGTTCAGAATTTACCTGAGACTCAGAAGTGGAACCGGCTTGAGAGAGCAATTGGTTAAACGGTACTTCGTGAAGGGGGGAAGCGGCTGGTGGTATCACTTCCATCTGATCCTGACTATTCTCATCCTCCAAAATGCGCCCATTTGCCTCATCTGGACACTTACCACTATTATCCAAGTTTCTACCACTTGTAAACGTGTCCAAAGGAGAGAAGTTGCCGCTTCGGGGGGGAAGATTTCCAAAGCTAGGCGCTGACGTGTACCAGACTGTACAACCAATGCCCAAGCAGACCAGAACCAGGAAACGCCCATAATTAACGTTATAATTAGTAACGACCTCCGTTCTATCAGAATAAGATCTAGACATCAAATAGACCGATTCAACTTTATATCTATTATACCAATGATATGATCCACGAGATGAAGTGACAGATAATCCAAAAGACATCATGGAAATCATTTTGTTATTTTTGAATATATATATGATTGTAACCCCAGTGTTCCTCTGGTTACACTGTAGCGTCCCTAGCTCAAGTCTTTAAAGACTTGAACCCCAACTCCTGCGCCTAACCCGGGTTGTACCGTACCTAATCATAGATAGTTCTAAGGCAATGGGAATTTTTTATTAGGAATCGGTCAAAACTTAGGGTAAGACCTGAGGAAGAAAGCAAGACAGTTTCTTCCCTAAAGATTAGTTCAATTAGTAGGATCATTTTTTTGCGGGAGCCCTTTCCCCTAAAGGGTCCTGATAGTAGGAGGAAAGTGAAAAGGCAATCAGACTGGCTTACAGGCCAACTGCTTCAAAGCCTAGCTGACTAACATCCCTCACTAGCTTTCAGAAGAGGGAATCAAATCCATATTCTTCGAAGAGAAAGCTGCTGCCCTTCTATAAATCTAAAAGAAAAAGGATTTTCTTACTTTCTTTCCTACTTGACAGGCCAATTCATCAATTGATACTGAACGAGACTTTTGTCCATCTTTTCACTAAGATATCAATTGTACTAAATCCATTCCTTCCATCAGAGTATATACTTTGCTTTTTGGATTACTAAAAAACCAAACTTAAAGCATGGATGGCATTGAAGAGCTAGATCATAGCCGGTATCAGGCAACTCAAAGGCCAACCCAAGATCAGATGAATAAGATCGCTTCCTCTACTTGGAGGGAAAGCAAAAATAGAACTCGAACGAGAGGCGACGGAGGCTGCTTTCTCAATAGGTGACGACAGGGCCAGAACGGAACGGAGGAGAACGGGATAGATGAATAGAATAGTTCCGAAAAGACAGGCGAGCCGAACCTTCATTAGCTGACTTGGGAATGAAAGTGACCTATCCTACTCTTATGAAGGCGACAGACCAACGTGTCTTTTGAAGCTCATCTTTTTGCGTAAAACGAAGATCATTTACGTTCTAAATCAAAGTCTTTCTTCAATGAAGTCAGAAAGGACTCATTCATCAACAACTGATTCAGAAAAATAGAGCTCAAAGAGACGGGGGTCAGGTTGAAAGGGGTTGCCATTGCCTCTTAGGCTTATCCTTTTACTGCCCTTACTAGTAAAGGGAGAGTCAATTCTTTTTTATCTAATCCGAGAAAAGGCTTCTTTCGGGAGTATTGTAACTAGTGGGGAACGAGAAGGAAACAAAAGCCAAGGAGCCTAGCGAAGAAGAGATCTTTTCTAACACAGCTGATATGCGACATGTCTATCTTTCTTCCTAACAGTTGAAATGCGACGGTTAGTCTTAGTGGTATGGTCAGTCCCTTACCCCATTCCTTTGCCTGGATTGGCTTATGTTACTAACAAGGATCTTTTCTATAGCTTCGAGCTGGTCTAAGCCTGGATTGAGAGTTAGATTCTATCCCGAAAGGTGAAGGTTGTTTTTTTCCTGCTCTGAAGAGAACCTGTCGTTCCTCTGAAAAGATGAAAAGATGCCTTTGTTTGTTTTAGTCGATGAAATGAAATGAAACTATTAGTTTCACTATAGCTTGACTAAACCGGTGTTTGTTCACACCGGCTTCCGCCGGTGCTTGTTCATTCCTCTCCTTCCTTCTCAGGCTAGCCATAAAGTGAAAGAGTACTGGGCGCAGGCGAGCTAACAGTCTAGGGGCCCTCTCCACCACAGTCATTTGCGCAGCTTTTTTCACGATGCTACAGCTTTCTCGAAGGCATCAGTGTGCGCTGAGGAGATTATGCCGGTGACTACTATACCATCACCGTGGATGAAGACCTCTATCAGTGGCCTGTCTCCGAATGTGCGAAAACCCTAATAGGAATAGGCCGCTTTCTATTGTCCAAGGGGGAGACAAAGCCTTGAGTCTGGGCTACCTTAGGCAGCAGCTGCAGTCGATCTGGAAGCTCACGCAGCCATGGAAATCTCCCAAGGTAAGGCTCTAAAAGAGTTTGATTCTTTGGAAGATAGGGATCGGATATCGAAACGTGGCGTCAAGCCCGGGCTGTTAACAGGTGATGGGTGCCTTTAGAACAGAACGGAGACCAAGCAAGGTTTTTTACTTATCCACCAACGGAAGAGTTCATCGAGCAGATCAGATAGAGCTTCGGGTCGGTCTTTTTCATCCTTGCATTGCGGCTATGAGGACGAGACTATTCATGCAGTTAATCCTCAGCATCAATAAAAGAAGTCCAAATCCAAAAAGAGAATGGAACTGAGTCTTACGTTACGTGCATTCTAAACCTCGTTGGAAGCATCTCATGGATTTTATTAATACATTTCCTATTAGTGAAAGTGTAAGATCATATCGAGCTCCTCATTCCCGATTATAGTATTCGCTAAGACTTACTTACCGGTCCAAGATATTCCTATGGATAGGAAACCACGCTCTTCAACTCACCGCTCTCCCATGCCCTTTCCTCACTCAAAGCTAGAAAGCTTTGTTCCTCAGTATACTTACTGGTTGACTAGCTGGCGACTAAAAAACTTAGGATTGATAAGGTCAAGAACTAAGACCAGGACTTTCTTTTAGTTGTTTATTTTGGAGCTGGCAAGAGAGCTTTAGGGATGTTCCAAAGAACGTTAAGCGGGCCAGAGCTAGAGAACTAAAGGTTATTAGGGTTTTCTTCCTTTACAGGAGATCCCTTTCTAGTCGTTTTCGCTCTGGTAAAACAAACTACTTGTGAGTGAACATACAAGCAAAGGTAATTGCTAGCCGTAGAGCTAGAAGCAAACACCTATCTCCTCTTAGCCCTTGTTGCTTCCCGAGCTGTTATCTCCTTAACGCTATATCTATCTTCATTCTTTTTTATATCATTGTTGGTAGATCACCTATCGAAGGATGCCTTAACTAAGACCTACTTAAATAGTTCCTCGTGCATTATGACTTCTTCTTTTATTGGCACGGATGAATCAGTCAGACTAGGGAAGCGCAGACAAAGAGGAAGACTTTCAGTTAGGATGCTAGGAGCTAGAAGGAGAGTTCGTATACGCCCATAGGCAGATAATTCACTGGCTTTCTAATCATAATGTTATTACGGTAAGAATAATAATCATAAACCAAAAAAGACTCAGCTTTTAGCTTCTTTTTGGCCAGCAAGAGAGACTAACGGGCTACCAATTATGGCATCCCATTAGTCGAACGAACTCAAGCCGTTCAACTTACACACACATAGACAAACCAGCCAAACAACTAAACACAACATTACAAAGTGAACAACGTAAGCATTGAAGACTACTAGTGATACATGCAAACACACTACTTTGGGTCGACGGACTCTTTCTCTCCGGTTGCGGGTGAGATCATGCACAATGAGGTATTTATGTTCTTGGAGGAGGGCCCTCCTCCTGTCTTCCAGACCGCGAATGCGGTCCAGGATCTGGTGCATGGCTGCAGCCACAACCGCTGGATCGATGGGAGGCAGGTGCTCCCAAAAGGCAGCCAGGGTTTCCTGCCGTCGGTATCGATGTTTTGAATTTCTTGATCAATTTGAGAAAGTCTTTCAGCGGTAGCTGGATCCATCTCCCTTTGCTTTGCCAAATAGAGAAAGAAGCGTCCTATTTATAGGCGCGGGGGTCCATAAAGAAAAAAAAATCCTTAGCTTAGTTTTTCGCGGGTATCGCCACGTGGCTTAATCCCGATCACTCCTTCAGGAATAGGACACAATAATATAGCGCACATCAGAGAAGAGAGTACCCCCCTTTATAATAAGACAGGCCCCCTGCGTCCTTTCTTCATAGATGGAGCAATCGTCACTCGACAGCTCGAAAGCGGAGAAGTACAAACCCACGTGATCCGTATTCGCTTACGTACCACGCGTGCTTCGTCGTACACTTCCTAGTCCTATTTCACTGGCTTATTTGTACCCAGCTACATGATGGCACTCCCCTCGGCCAATCGTCACTCGACAGCCCAGTCCTTGATTAACTTGATTGATCTGATCAGACGCTTGCTTTTTCCCCGGAAACACGGAAAAGCCCCTTTCCAGCTCACTCTGTCAGTCCACTAACACCGGTATACAGTAAGTCAGTACAGCAAGGGCACTCGAAATAGACAATTACTATAGTAGCCCCCCTATTTGAATCATCTTCCCTTTAGTGTTATTTAGTGGAAATTCTTCTCTAAAAGTTACTAGGGAAGCGGTAAGTGTACCGTTAGGTGCTTATCCCCTTCTTTAGCTTATGAATTTAGTTTAGTGAAGAGGTTTATAAAAGTGACAAGCTTGGTGGAAAGCTCTTAGGGGGGAAAGCTAAGTATGCCCAAGTAGTTTTTGGTATTGGTTGGGTTGAGGTGTAAAAATCCTTTTTTATACTAACAAGCAAGCTTCCTAGCGCGTTAGCCCCGCTACTATAGGGGAAGACCTTTTCTTCGCATAGGCAAAGTCTCACTATCTCTCAAACTTGAATTTGAAAAATGATTCCATTTTTGATAAGCATATGATTCGCATCTTGTGAAGCCTGCTTTCCTCGATGAAAGCCCACAGAAGGGCCAAAGCACAGCAAGCCTACCCACAAGCCCAAGTCTATGCAAGAAGGCCAAGGTCCTCCAGATCTATCAAAATGAAAAGCCCGTCAAACAAAATAGCCCACCCAGAGAATGACAACCATCAAAAGGTCTAAGCCCATATAGCCGCGGCCCACCCAAATGATGTTCAGCGGTCTCTACCCAAGTAGCTGTGGCCCATGATCCAAAAGACCCGCAACTAGTTAATCATGCTATCCTTACCTTATAACTAACCTCTTCGATTTCGCTTATCCTAACAGTGATAGATTAGGCGTAACTGTTGAAGCTGGTTATGCAAAGTTAGTTAGGTTGTTCACACAGGCAGTGTGATGTGATTCTGAGGGTGTATTTGCTTCACAAGGTAGTTAGTTTGCTCATTAAACAGGCATGATAGTCTTCACTCACAGAAAAGTAGTGCGGAGAACTAGTAAGAATTTTGCCTATCATCCAATTCGTGCCGAATGGCGGGATTACTCTACTTCTACTCTATAAATGGAGGCTCAATAAATGTAAATTCAAATCAAAGCAAAGAAAGTAATAGCACGTACGTATGGCTATGGCTGCTACAAACAGACTTTTTGAAATTGATGCCGAAATGGGGCAACTGAAAAATGAAATTCAAGAGCGCCGTAGAGCGCTAAACCTCTTTTTGAGAAATGTTAGAGCAAGAGATCCTGCAGAGGCAGAAAGACGCATTGGCACTGCCAGAGAGAACATAAGGGATTTGGAGAGGAGGCTGCAAGTGCTGCGGAAGGAGCAGCAAGAACTCATTGTGCAGGCTGTCAACCTCGGTGACCGGAAAAACCACTAGAAGAAATTCAAAAAAGTAGTTACTTTCTCTTCTTTCTACTTGTTAAGGCCTATCCTTTGACTTATTTCTGTTTCGAAATTCATTCATGTAGTTAGCATAACAGAATGCTTTTAAAGCTATAGTAAAGTCATATGTGGTTGTTTATGTAGTAGTAATGAATAAATCTTTTGGATCAATGTTTTTTCTCGATTGATAGAAGGACGGATTCTATTGTTTTGAACCTTGCTCGCATAAAGTCGGATTTTCATTTCAATCCAACAATCAGGATGGATAGAAAGACATACCATCTGCCCTTTGGCCTGGGGAAGAAGTTTTTACAGAAGTAAGTGGGAATTGATAATAATATAATATAATTTACTGATGCCTACCGGAAAGCTAAGTAGGGGCTGAGCTAGACAAGCAAGCAACTGTCAGCCCTCCAAATAGGCAGGGGAGAGATCCTTACCAATACATTCTAGATCCGGCTTAAAAGACAAAGCAAAAAGCATCTCTTATATTTATACAAATACAGATATCGATTCCCGCTACAGATGATTGCTGCCTTGCACTTCCAACCGGAACCAGGGACAAATGACTTAAAAAACCGATTATTTTCACAGATCTGCTTAAATAAAAAAGCCGATTTGAGATCGTTTATCCAGGAAAGGCAACATCTATCGCAAACCTTCAACTCGTGATTGAACTAAGAATAAAATAAGGTTTTTCTCACTACACGAGTAAGAAGTGACTAGCCGCCTATTCTATATCTATAAAGAGAGACGGATTTCGCCTGCCACTCTACCGAGCTAACCAGAATGGAGAGTCCGAACGAACGGAATACTTGGAGTGAGAACTAGAGTAGCTAACGAACGGCAAGCAGTATAAGGAGGGATCATTTTTCGGAGTTTGCAGTTGAAACAATAAGGAACTTAGATGGAGAACGAAGAGAAGAAAGAAGTGAAGAATCACCAGTCATCTTCTTCGATGCACCCTATCTCTGTCTTTCTTTGTTTGTCTATTCTAATATGTTGTCCCAAAGCCTTCAATTTGCCTTTCCCTGTAGGAATTCCTTTTTCATTCGTTCTTCTGTTGAATGTAGTCCTCTTGAGCTGAGCTCTCTTTGAGGGCGGATTACATACACGATTTCTTTCATTTTTGCTCTAGCAGAAAGTGGGAGGTGCCTTACCTCACCAAAAAAGGGGGTTTACCCAGATCATCTCCTTAGCCCAGGTCTGTCGAGCCTCAATTAACTGCTACTATAGGGTAGCCGCTTGAACTCATAGCTGTGGTAACTGCGCCCTTCGCTCATTGACTATTCATTACCTGAATACTCAAATGAATAGCCATAGCTGCTAAGAACAAGAAATGATCACCTTTCATCCCTGATATGATAGTAGTATGCCGGGCCAAAGCTTCCAGGGTCTCATCCCAAGATGAGAGGTTCTTTTTCGCTTTTAGTCTTGATGGGAAAGTAGGATCTTCTTTCTATTGATAAATAGAAGTAGCCCAATCTGCGGGAAGTCATCTACGCTCAGCTGCGACAATTCCTGTAAAGACGAGGGCTTAGAGAGTCGGGGTTGGTCGTGTCCAGTCATTAGACTGGAAGCTTGAATGTCCTAACTAAGAAGGTAAGCCAGCTATCCCAACCATTGACATAGGAGCGAAGGCTTCGAGTTCGACTGATTCGGCAGTTGATCTAGCTGTTTCCGCTTTTGCTTTTCCATTTGCTTCCACGACGAAAGGCCTAGTAGATAGATCTATTGGATGCTACCTCCCAACAGACGTCGCAAGAGGAATCAGCCACGTGGTCAGCCTAAAAATAAGGGACCGGACCACAAGATAGCAAATACCAAAAAGGGGAAGAAAGGTAAAGAGTATGATGGGATCGGGAAAGCTGTTCCAAAGAAGTACACATCGGTAGAATGGGATTGATGCATAGGCTGCAAGGCAAGGGAAAGGATAGGAAGAAAAGTACCCTACTCTAAAGAAGGCTCATTATAGTAGGGTACTTTTTTAGAAATCAATTCTATATCATTAGTAGAGGTTAACTTACCCTTAAGATAATCTTTAGCATTTTCACGATCATTTCGGATTAAGATTTTCACTATGTTTGGTACACTTTTAAAGACAGATTCTTCGTCGAACCACATAGTATAGTTTTCGATATCTATATAGATGGATATCGTATAATGAAGTCAAGTACTACATGATTAGATATATAGGAATCCAAATCTGCCGAATCACTCATGTTATGCTCTTCTACATCCTAGGTCTTCCCGTTCCTTCATCTGGCTTATGTTCTTCATGTAGCATTCAGACCG
>JAOSBK010000199.1:40463-52496 GCA_027568895.1 Erythroxylum shatona
TGGATGACTAGAGCAAAAGTTATGGCCAAAATACTTTCAGCTCTTATTAATCCAAGACTGAACACTAAACCCAACTTTAAGTCAAAAATTGAAAGTCTTAGGGTCTAAATTGAAATTTAATTCCTTCATATTACTTATATCCCAATATCTCTATTTTATTTTTCAACAAGAATCAGTTCAATTGGATCTCCACAGATCAAGAATTTTCCAAAATACTGAACTATGTTCAGAAACTTATCCAACTCATTTTGATTAAAACAATCATCCTCAATTTAATTTCAAAAATCCATAATTCTCCATAGACAGATAGAGGAATGTCTTAGGAATCCAACTCTTTAAAAATCAAGTCAATCGGATGACGGACGGAAAAGATATAAGCAAAAGATTGGAAGAGGGTCGGATTAGGAAGAAAATAGCAAAATCAAAAGAAATGAAACGACGTCGCATGGGGAACGGTAGCGCGCTGGGGCGAGCACGCGCTTGCCCTCAGGAGCTCGTTACAGGAAGACGAGCTCGCCCTCACAAGGGGCATCTCCAAGCGAGGCGCTCGCGATCGCGAGCTGCCTGATCCATTTTTTTCATTTTTTCATAAATATATAAATATATAACCGAATTTTCCAAAAATCATAACCCTCAATCCAGGGCTCCAAATTGACAAATTTGGTATCAATAGAAAGCTCAAAGGAAGCTCTACAACTTCCATACAGAATTGAAAAACCAATTCCTTCTTTAAAGGGGTCAAAAATCTACTCAAAGTTTCTGTCCCAAACTAGTCATCCCAAAACAGTATCACAACTTCTAAAATTTCTATCTTTCACCTCCAAAGTCCAAAAATGACATACTTTATATCAATGCAAAGATCAAAATGCAACCTACAACATTCATGAAGGACATAAAAATCAATTTGGCCTCTAAGGGAGTCAAAACCACTTCAAAGTTACTGTCCACTAATGGTCATGCCAAACAGTAACAGAAATTCCAAAAATCATAACTTCTTATTCCATAGTCCAAAAATTCCATACTTTACATCAATAGAAATATCAAAACACAATATAAAACTTTCATGAAGAACGCAAAAGCAATTTCATCCTCTAACTAGGTCAATTTTTCAATCAAAGGTTCTGCCAGAAATTTTGTCATCCTATACCACATCCAAACTTCCAAATTTCATATCTTTCAATTACCACATCCACAAATAGCATATGATGCATCATTGGAAAGCTAGGAAAATCTTCTATGACTTTCATGTAGACCACTTAACTCAATTGAAAACACATCAGTCCAGAATTTTCCTCAAAACACAGTACACACAAATCTATACACTTATGAGCATTTTCCAAACACAAAGCAAAATAACTTAAATTCGAATGACCATAACTTTCAATCCCGATATCAAAAAATGTCATACTTTATGGAGATAGAAAGCTATCAACAGAAGCTACAAGTTTCATGAAGATCATTTGATCAAAAACTGCCTAGATCAAGCCAGAAAAATTCATAAAGTTTCAGATCCAATTTGGCATTTTCTGCTACTATTCATCCTCAAAATTTCAGATTTTCAATTCTCCAAAATCTAACACTTTCACTAATAAATTTCATAATACAATACAAATTTACCCAAAACCTCACATCAATTTCATTAAACTCAAAAACACCCATTTCATGTATTAACCTCAAAATATCATTTCAATTTGTTCAACTAGCATTTGCTCACATAGAACATTAAACATAATCATTCAAAATCATGAATTTTCTTTTCCTTAGCACATGACTAATTCACCACAAATTTCTCATTTAATGTCAAATTATAACTCGCAATTCTAAGAAAAGTTCAGGGTCCAACAGTAGACTTCCTTTCTTTCCTTTTTTGTACCTTTGTTTGATCATTTATCTGTTGATGTTAGGGAAAAAGGTGAATGGTGAAGCATTGACCTTACCTTATTATCAATCATGCGAGATCCCAAGTAATTCAGTACTGGTCTTCTCCTATTTCCATTGTATGTTAAAGTTGTTAAAACTTATATACCAAAAGTTTGTAGCAACATTGGTTAATACATTAGTTAACCACTATCTAACCAAGATGCATACTAATTGACCAGTATACAACAGTGGTCAACCAATATTCCAATGATTTAAAAATTTATGCATTCATTGTACACTGGTTGACCAATGTATTGGAACTAGTTATTGAAAACAACTAGTTTTTAGTTCTAATGGCTAGTTTAAGCCCCAAAGCCTATAAACACATAATCTTTTATTAGATTAAACACGAAAAAATATTTGAGTGTTCTATAAACACATTTCAAAAAGTTTTCTTAAAAACTTTATGAGCATTTATTGTTGCATTTTAAAGTGAGTGAGCCTTTAGAATATCAAAGTGATCCAATAAGGTCTTTTGAGTTGTAAAGTTAATTTATGAATGGGGTTACTTTTCACCTTAAAGAAAGATTGAAAGAAGATTTGCTCTTTAATCATGGAAAAGTAAGTTTTTTGTATAAAGGTTTTTCTTCACCTTTTTGAAATAAGAGACTTAGTAAATTCTATTAAGTATCTTGGAGAGTGGATAAATTCATTTGAGTGTATACTTAGATACCTATATGGTTTGATATCATTAGAAATTTGGTGTCCTAAAGACAATTTTTGATTTAATTGGCTATTCAAATGTGAATTATATCAATATTCTTTTAAATAGGAATAATACACATAGTGCTTGTCAAGTTTTAAGTAATGCATCAGTTCATAGTTTAATAGAAACAAAATTTAGTTGTTTTATTAGCTGTGAAATTCAAAGATACAGTGGTCAATAATTGTTGTGCACATATTCTATAGCTTTGTCAATACCTTAAAGACTATGATATAAACTTTACAAAGATACCAATAGGTGTGATAACATTAGTGCCATTTTTTGAACAAAAAAACTCCATCCAGCACTCTAAAACTAAGCACATAGAGATTAATTATCATTTTATTGTAGATCATATGCAAAATGAGGATATTAAGGTATAATTTGTTGAAACATTACTCCAATTAGTTGAAATATTCACTAAATCAGTGAGTAAGGATATGTTTTTGACAATTAGATATTGTAATTACTATTATTTTGGTAATCTCCATATAAAAGTTGATTTATGCTTAAACTATTTTACCTTGTTAGTTTATTTTTATGATGCATGGATTTGGGGGAACTAACTATTGATATTGCCTTGGAATAACAAACTATATTGTTTGATTTTACCACTATTTACTTAATTTTAAAAAATATTTTATTATCATAAAAAAGGGATAGAGTGTTTAACCAAGGGAGGTTACAATCTAAATTTAAATAATAACAAAACATAATCACTACTAATGAGTTTGTTTTTTGATAAAAATAATATGAAAGCAATAATAGTCACACAAATCAAGATACATCTCATAAAAACACTAGAGAAAAGTTAGAGTTAAACTTAGTTAATTGAAGAATAAAATCAAGACCAAGGAAGAGAAAAAAAAAGGTTATAAATAAATATGTAATAATCATTATACTTTTTACTTTATTGCTTTGATACTTTAGAGGCTCATCAACACGTCATCATTTAAGCTAATTGTATGAGTCTTTTCAAACATCATAAGGAATCAAAATTTTTATTTCAAATAAAACTCTCTTGAACCTTAAAAAATCTTTGGGGGAACATTTTAAAAATTTTTAAGTCAAATTTGTATTAATAAGATTAATTTTGAGCATTTAAAGATGTTAGAACCAAGATTTTGGTTGTATTGGTCAACTAATTGATATATGCTAAGTAAGTTATATTTTTAGTATGATTTTAAGAGCGTTTTGCTTACATTTTGATGGTTTTATAGGATTTTGTACTCAATTGGCTTATATTTTGTTTTTCGGTCTTTTTTTATCTCTTCAATGAAGAGGGAAAATTTTGATAAAAATTAAGTCAAGTTGGAACAATTTTTCCATGATTTTAGAAGAAGGAATTAGAATATGATTCAAAACACAAAATTGCATCTAATTCATATTTGTGTTTCAGTCATATTTTTTAAGATAAATAATGTACCTAAAGGATTGATAATTTAGGACTTGATTATCCAACATTTAAGTAACATAGATGTAACACCAATATGTGTTAGGATCTTTGTTAATAGTTATGTTCCAAATTTTAAGGGTTTTTCTATAGTAAAATGTATAAGACTATTATGATGGTGAATATAGTCAAACTAGAGCATTTAGAGATAAAAAGGAGTAACTATAGGGAAAGAAAGGGATTTCCATAAATATTTAATTAAAAGGCTTCAAAATTTCAAGATCAATGAGAATGGGTTCATTTATTTTGTATCCTTTCTCAATTTTTTTGGATTTCTTTATCTTAGTATGAACTAAATTTTAATGCATCTAGATGACATGAACCCTAAAACTATTCATTTATATTGATTCTTTGATTTATTAAAGAACCAAGCTCTCATGTGAATTAATCTTGATTATTTCTTATGTTTGAATTAAAATATACTAGCAACTTTAGATCTCATATATAGGAATTCAGAAATCATATGTATAAATATATATGACATAAACAATAAGAGTTATATGAAATCTAAGAGGTAGGATCACATGAATTTTTTGGGTTTCATTTATATATAATAAAGAAATTTATAGAATAAATTAATACATTCATAAAGGTTTGATTATAAAGAGGTTTTAATCAATCAACTTAAGGATATAAGTTGTATTTCTTAATAAAGAATATAGTTATAACCTTGAAATTTTTACTAGACTAATAAACTAGGTTTAATAATTGAATCAAGGTTTAATAATTGAACCAAGATAAACTTAAGTATAAAATGTTCTAGAGATATTTTACGTTTGGATCTTGATTATCATTTGATTGTTTCATTCTTGTTATTTGCCTTAGTTTATTATTTTAGATTAGTAATTTTGGTTTAGTTATTCATTTCTTTTAAGTCAATTATTTGTTTTGTTAAATTAGATAATAGAAAATTACTACTAGTACTCATAGTCATTATGAAAAATACTTATATTCACTAAATTATACTATAAGAACGATATATGCACTTATCTAGTTGATATTTGATATTGTTTGGAACATGACATCACTACTATAGGTTAGTGGTTAACCAATGTAAGTTAAAATTTTCAAAACTTTTGTACCAAGAATTTATAGCAATATTGGTTGATATATTGATCGACCAACATCTTATCATTATGGATATTATCCACCTAATATACAATTATGGTCAACGTCAATTAATGTGCATTCTGGTGGGATATTGGTCAATCAATATATCAACCAATGTTGCTACAAACTCTCATAGTGTTCAAATAATGTTCCAATGAATCGAAAATTTGTATATTTAATGCATATTAGTTGACCAATATACTACACTAGTTAATCAATGTACTAGGACTTATCATTAGCAATGGCTAGTTTTTGGTTATAATGGCTATTTGAGCCTCAAAGCCTATAAACGCATAGTTTTTCATTAGTTTAGACATGAAAAATATTTAGATGTTTTATAAACACATTTTAAAGAGTTTTTCAAAGAGTTTATGAGCATTCATTATTGCATTTTGAATTGAATGAGCCTTTAGGTTATCAAATTGATCAAACAAGGTTGTTTAAATTGTAAATTCATTTGTGAGTGGGGTTACTCTTCACCTTGGAGAAAATTAAAAGAAAAACTGCTCTTTACTCATAAAAAATAAGATTTTTAAGGTAAAATTAAATTAAAGGGGAAAAGAATATATGTTAGTTATTTACAATCAAAAGCTTATATATGAGCTTAAAAATCCAAAAAAAATCTAAAGAAGACAAACGACATTTGTAGAAAGTTTTATCTAAACTCAGTTTCCATTACATGTCTTTTAGTCTTATTTCTTACTACATCACAACTCTTTCCAGAAATTGTTTGTGTCTACTCATTTGAGTGATGAGAGCTTATGATTGTATATAATTTAGATATATATCTACTGCATACTAACTATAATTGGTTTCTAATTGTTCCCTTATCTAGTTAACTAGCTTATGTTGTACTTGGTGACTTCGAATACAGATAAAATTAGACTGATTCCCTAATTGCCTTTCTGGATATTCCTGAATGTCCCAGCTTTTCGCAGAAGGTGAGAAGGAGATGAATAATCATCTGCTTCTGAAATCAATCAAAAAATTTATTGGGAATCCTACAAGATCCATTCGTTCTTTTTTCTCTAACAGATGGTCAGAACTAAATCTAGGTTTGAATCCCACTAAAAGGTCCACTAGAGATCAGAAATTGTTGAAGAAAGAACAAGATGTTTCTTTTATCCCTTCTAAGCAATCAGAAAATAAATAAATAGTTAATATATTCAAGATAATTACATATCTACAAAATATCATCTTAATTCATCATATTTCATCAAATCTGAGATGTGATATGGTTCTGAAGGATGAACTAGATATAGACAGTTCCCTCCACTGCCTTTAGAGAGAGGGTTGTCATTCACTGTCCACATTGTATGTCTCACCTTAAATTGGAAACCGGGTTTCAAAAACTGTTATAGGGTTTAAAACCATTCAACCCCACCTGTTGTTATTGGTAGTGCACTCTCCTTCGATCTCTCAGCTTTCAATGGATGTCAAACTGAGTCTCATTGACAAACCTTGCCAAAATGGCAAGGGACATCAGGCTCTGAGCTCCTTGAGAATCCTTAGTTAGTTATTCATAGTCTAGTCTTATTGAACGACTTTGATCATTCAACTTTAGCTCAGAAGGAAGAATGTCATATAATATAAATAAAGGACCTCTGTATCAGCTTTTATTATCTAGTTTTCTAGGCATTATTTGGACTTTCCCACCTTAAGATTTGGTACTTGACAAATCTTTATTTCAATTAGATATGATAATCGTCTTATCTAGGCATTCTATCTCCCCTGCTTTTCTATTTGATCTCTAGGTTTGAGCAATAACTAAATTAGCTCATAATAGTACTGTTATTATACCTATTAAAGCTATTAAATTCATTATGTAAGGTAAAACTACAAAAAGAGGAAGAAGACGAGCTACAAGAAAAATTCCCGTTGCTACCATAACCATAGTAGCATGTATTAGAGTCGAAATAAGAGGAGGTCCGTCCATGGCATCCGGTAACCATACATGAAGAAGGAATTGGGTTGATTTTAGCAATTGCACCTGAAAAGAATAGAACGGCACAAAAAATAATAAATAAATAATTCCCCTTACTATTAGTAATCAAGTTAATTGAAAATGTCAAACAAATCTTAAAATTTGAAATTGATTTTTAAAGATTGAAATCAAATGACAACTACTAGCATAAGGAGTCAGCCATAATGAAGGAAAGACCAAGAGCAATAGCTATGCTGCTACTTCAGCTGGGAAAAAGGAGATTGCCCTTGTCTTAAAACATATTTGATTCCTTTCCCTTTATACAGAGCAAATGATGCTATATCAAAAGATCACCTTTATACATATTTTGATCATTATTAAGCCAATCCATATTTTCAGTCCATTTTTTCTAGTATCACTATGATTTAATTTTAAACCTCAATCCATATATCATACGTGAATGAGCATTGAAAGAACAAATGGTATAATGTTTTAGGTAGTTTATACAACTTACAACAATAGGGATAGCTAATGTTTCCTCTTAACATGATTAAGGTTATTAGTCTATGTCTCGCCACAAGCCATAGAATGAAGGAGAGCTTATGGATAACTTTCTTGAACCAAATTGTTCTAAACCAAATGACTCTTTGTATTTGAGTCTTAAAGAGATCTTTACATAAATTTGTTTGTGAATAATTCTGAGGAGCACTTCATATAGATTATTATATTCTCTTTACTTGCATTTGGGCTATAATTTGGTACATTGGCTATAATATTTTTAAAATTTTAAAAATTCATTGAATTGGAAACTAAGATAATTACACCAAGGTAAATATTGACTATAATAATTGACAATTCATTAATATTACAACACCATTAATTGTCCTTTATCACTTTTTGACCTTGGCATTCTCTATTAAATGGTTTCACATATTGAACATTCCATTGATACACTGTGACTAAATCCATAAATTATTGCCTTTTTCTATTTTACAACTTATCTTCTTATGTAAATACTCTCTTAGATTTAGCATTTGCATCATTATCTATGAATATGTTGTCTTAAGATCAATGTTTTAAAGCCTCCCCCTTTAAGTAATACATGTGTATCCATTTCACCCATAATGCCTCTGTATTAGTTAGTAATCATCATACCATTTTAGACATGCAAACTTCATTGAATATTGTGATATGTGTGATACAAGTCCTCCTTCCTCCTTTCGATTACATAGCTTTGTTCATTTGACCTTAGTAATTGATTTTTTGGTAAGATCCTTAACCATAAAAAGCATTTCAATATTTTTCAATTACTTTAATCAAATTTTTAGGGAAAAAGGATGTGTGAGGACTGGTATATAAGAATAGTATTAAAGACTAAGTTTATGAGTCAAGCTCTTATAGCAAATGAAAGGCATGTGTACACCAATTAACAATTCTCCTCTAAATCCTCTTAATTAGAGGTAGATTACCATATAGATTCGACTCTTAGTTGTTATACATAAATTAAGATATGTAAATTGAGGTTTTCTTTAAAACTTTAAACTTGTCAAGTTAGTTAGCTATCTATCAAGGTGATTGGCACTAGCTGAGATAATCAGGTAGCTCTTATCCTTATTAATAGGAAAGCCAGAGAATTCTTAGAATGTATGAAGAGTAGTCATCAGGGAGCTTAATGATTTTTCATTGCCTTCAAATAAGAGAAGTAAGTTATATGTAAAGTTAAACTAAAGAATCTTAGATTCTTGCACTTGTAATGAAACGGAAAGTTTACCTCTTGGCTTATAGAATGATTAATTAGTCTAGTCAATGTCTCCATATATAAAGAGAATAAATAAGGTAAAATTAGATCACTTTGCCTCTACCCTTTACCACCTTTAATGATGTTGGTTGGTTATCTGTTTATTAAAATTCAATATAAGGTTATATAGATGCTGTTTAACACAAGTTTTAAATTTTAAGAAAAACCCAAAGCTTCAATGATGTGCAAGATAAAATCCCATTTGATGGAATTAAATGTCGTAAAAAAATTAACCTTAATAACACAACTCTTGAATGAATGTTTTCTAATGTAATTTTTGAAAAGTTCTTATGCTAATATGATATCATCACCTATTTCCATTCCTTTTATGAATGCACTTTGATAAAGATTGATGTATGGATTTAACACTTATTTTAGCCTTAAAGCTAACGACTTTATGATTATTTTGTACAAAGTATTACAATAAGATATTGGTTTGACATCCTTTAGAGAAGAAGTATTTCAAATTTTATGGATTAAAGTGATGAAAGTTTCATTCAATTATGTTAACATCTCCCCTTTCTTAAAGATAATTCAAGATAACTTTAATTACCTCATTCTTGATCAGTTTCCAAGACTTTTAAAAGAAGTAAGCATTTAAGCCTTTTGCTCCTGAAGCTTTATCAGGGTTTAGTTCAAACATAACTTTTTTCACATCTCTTACATTGAAAGGTCATATTATTTTTATAAATTCTTCACCGATTATTTATTAAGAGATAAACTATTTCAAGACTCGCATAAATAATCAATCATTAAACTTTTCACCTATTATTAGAATGTGAATGACTATAAGAATATAATAAAAAAAGAAGTGTTATTGAAAATAACCTTGGTATTTAGAAACATAATTAACTGAGATTCATTAATCAATGCTCTGTCTAACTTTCTTCCTTACAAACCAATTTCGACTTTATTTGTTATTCCAAGTGTAAAATTTCTCTCCATACTTCATGTTAGTGATTTTTATATATGGTTTCCATAATTTTTTAAGTCCTCATTAAATTTCCTTATAACTGTAGTTCCTTTAGATTTTGAGTGTAAGAGGATACCATAGAAGTCCCTTAAAATTATCTTAGGGATATTAATAGAAAAGTAAATAATCTTCAAATTATCCTATAAGGTATATATCTAAAAAGTAAGATTATAGATGTACACAAAAGTTAGTTAAATTATAATCTTCGCTTGTCGTAAACTCATTGAGATGTGATTTAGTTGATTTGTGATTAGAGAATGACAATGTTCAATTTTATCTAGATCATAACTAATAACTATTATTCCATTATAATGAGCTTCATGATTGGTAATAATTTGCCACTATTTTCCTAAAATATGTAACCTTTTGCACTTATTAGCATTAAGTTTTGTCTCTAAAAGACCTATTATATAGGTTTTATTTCACTAAGGTAATCTCGAAGTACTTGGTTGCTTCTTAGGGTTGTTGAGTCCCCTTATATTCTAAAAAATAATTTTTATCATAAGAGAGTTAAAGTTTTAGAGCTATTTGCTCTATTTCCTACCTACATGCCACTTTGAAATCATTTACAATGGCTTCATACTTTATTTGATCTAATTGTGGGGACACAATGTCACTAGTTATACCTGAGGTGAGGTGTTAACATAATTATGATGAGATAACTAGGAGGTTGTTCTTGAATCTATAGAGGACCTTAACTACCTCACTTTTCTCAGAGGGAGAATTCTTATCCACTATATTAGAGCATTGGGAATTATTTGTTCTTGGTGTTTGCTTCCTTATCCTTTAGTCTTTGATATATGCCTCTTTCTCCTTTTTTTAAAACAAAACTAATGCTTCATTGTTCTTTTGTGGAATTTGATTTTTTTACTATTCTTTTATCATCTTTAAGGTCTTTTGGAAGCTCTAATCCCGTGAGCTCATCATAGTGTCCTCTCTAGAAAGTCCTACTTGATGGCGTCCATTGCTTCCTTTGGTTGCTTATAGATGATCTCCATTGGTAGGAGACCCTAACCATGTCTTCAAACATTATATCATTATCTCCTAGCCTCATCAATGGTATAAGCTCAAATAACTATTGATGTAAGTCTATAATCATATATAATCTACCATAGCCTATTCTTTTCATTGAAGTCATGACTTCATCAATTCATATTGGTTTGTCAATAAAGCTTGCTAAATGACTCAAACTTTTCTTGGCTAGTGCTCCAAAGGGATATTAAGTATATTGAGCCATAATAGAAAATGTTTCTACTTCAACTTCTCCATTTGAATGTTAGGTTTCTAGTGTTGGAGAAAAATAGGCTTATTAGAGATGTGCCATATGCCAACTTCAATAATTCTTTGAGAATTTATTTTTTATTCTAACTTAAAGAGAAAGATATTCTCTTCATTCATTAACACCTCTAATATTCCCATTCCCTTCTAGTTATACAAGTAGGTTGAGATAAGTTTAGTGAGTTTCAGGTGGTAAGCTTTTTATTTAAATAAGTCGAGGATAGGACAAGGTTAGCTGAAGGAAAGAAGAAAAAACTATGTGAGGCTTGCTATTTGAAATAAAATTTAAGGATGGTATAATGTTAGTTGAGAAAAGAGAGAAGTTTATGACACAGTTAAAGGGAGGAGAGCTAGAAGCGCTAAGTGGGTTAGGAACTAATGAGGAAGGGGACATGACACTCAAATAGGAAAATGAGTTAGGTTGTTGAAAACTGAAAAAACAATTCTTTAAAAGGTAAGGAGGAAAGCAAAGAACAATCTCTATACGAGAAAAACAATTTTATAAAGATTTCTAAAGTTCCTACGAGCTCCTCTAAAACATTAGGGGGAGAACACTTGGGATTAACTATACTAGCTGAACTAGATGAAACTAGACGAGCTCCTGAAAAGTTGGAAAACCAAAGGAAGTTGAAAATAATAAAGCCAATAGAGAGGGTGTTGAAGAAGACCAAATAAGAGAAGGCAAGGTATAAGTCCAAGCATGTCAAATTAAAGATAATGTTTAGCATGGTTGCTATGATAGAGCAACTTTAGAAGGAAGGAGGAGCTTCTCTCGTTAAACATGTAACACCCCACTGCCGCATGACCCGAACCCGACATCGATGGTGATATCCGAGTCCGTGCCCTGCGAGGGTGGCGTGCTACATCACTCAGT
>JAOSBK010000200.1:0-10201 GCA_027568895.1 Erythroxylum shatona
AGAGAACCATTCCCGAATGGGACACATATGATAAGTGCAACCTGAATCCAAAATCCACTCCTTGGAGTGACCATCAGTAGATGAACTAGTCAAAGCAAACTCGAAATCATCATCTCCAAATTTTACAACATTTGCTATAGAACCCACTTTCTCCTTCTCTTTGTTCTTTAATTTGGGGCAATCTTTCTTCCAATGACCCTTTTGGCAACAAAAGGCGCATTCATCTTTAGCAAGAAACTTCCCTCGTGACTTTGAACAAGATTTTTCCCGCTTCCCATGTTTTCTTTCCTTTTTTGGTCCCCTTGTAGTGAGTGCCTCAGTTTGTGAAATGTGAGTCTTCTGTTCCTTCTTACGACACTCATGATTCACCAATGTCGTAGAAACCTCATCAAACTTCACCTCGAATTTTCCATACAACAAAGTAATTGTCAAATGATCATAATCATCAAGCAATGAATTTAACAAACATAATGCCTTATCTTCATTAGGAATTTTCACATCAAGGTTTGCTAAATCAGCAAGTATTTTATTATAATCATTTAGGTGTTCGTGTATAGAAATACCTGGACGATACTGAAATCGAAAGAGTCGCTTCTTCAAGAAGAGCCAATTTTCTGCACCCTTGGTCATATACTTTTCCTCCAATTTCGTCCCTAACTCCTTAGCAGAAGTTTCCTTCATATAAGAATATTTCAGCTCCTTATCAAGGAATGATCGAATAAAGGCACAAGCATGAGGACTAATTTGTGTCCACTGCTTATCATCCATATCTTCAGGTTTATCTTCCAGAACCATATCTAACTCTTGTTGATACAATACATCCATAACTTCACATTGCCACATACCAAAATTATTAGAGCCATTGAATTTATCAATCTCTAACCTTGTAGTAGCAATTGGATGTCTATTGGATGTAGGTGTTGACGATGACGATATAAACTCCCTCTTAATGGGCTCGTCTTTATCTCCAGCCATCTACTCGTCACTATTCACAAATATGTACTGTTTGTAATCACCGTACACACAACTGTAGCTTCGATACTATTCACGGGGACTGTAACACCAGAACTGTTCACGAGAACTGTAGCGTTAGCACTATTCATAGGAACTGTAGTACTGACACTATTCACTAACACTGTAGCTCTAACAGATATTCACTCCTACAATACCCCAGTGAAAAAAACTAGAGCTTTGGTACTACTTATTGTACGGAAACGTTAATAAATTTGAAGTGAAAAATAAAATAGTAACAAGAACACCAAGATTTTTATACTGGTTCAGTAATGCCTACGTCTAGTTTGGAGATGATTGAGTATTTCACTATAATCAATGAGAGCATACAATAGTGTTTATTACTCAATTTTCCAAAAGACCCAAATTAACCCAATCTCACATACTCCTACTAGGAACAGAAAACAAAAAAATATAAATGTTTTTCTCTCTCTCTCCCTCTAGAAATTTCTGCTCTCTCTTTCCTCTGGAAATTTTTGCTCTCTCCTTCCTCTGGAAATTTTTATGATCTCTCTCACACACTCTCTTCCGATATTGTTGCTTCTCTTTTATAGAGAAGTTAGTGGGTGACGGCTAGCTGCATTGAAATCGACCAAAAATAAGCCACCGTTTCTGACTTTCAACAATCACCGAAAGCAAGCTACCATTTCTGACTTTGAGATAATAATCAACAGCTATGTATTTGGACAACTGCAGAAGATGCATGAATGAATCTCGGCTAAAGCAGCTCTTGACCATATTCAACAGTTGCTTCACATTTTCAGGTATTGAATTTATTCAATATGCTAATTTTATTATTATCTTAAACACATTGGGAATGATGCAGTTCTACTCTATTCACTTAGTTGTATATATAATCATTTTAGTCACTTCTCCTTAATAGTCCATGGCATAACAAAGTGTTGATTGTTGCTTCTTAGCCATTTTTAGGCATCTTACCGTTACTTCTCGCATTTTAGGTTTGCAAGGGTTGTTTCTTCTCACCTGCTATTTATTTCTAACTTGAACTTTTCTAGATGCCTTGGTATCCTTTTTAATTAGATGGTTCTACACTCCCGCTATCTGCAACTATTCAGGATGAGCCATCTGTGTGTATTTTTCCTTTGTTTGATGCCCACTGCTAACTTAGTCTTTCCTAGTTATGGAAAAAGTACCAATGGCTGGAAAGGACTTAGTCTTACTACAGATTTATTTGTTTTTCAAATGCTTTCGCAGTGATATGAATTATAAAGTCCACTTTTTGCTTCCTACGTCCATTTAACAAAAATAGATTTCTTTTATTGACATAAGGTTGTTGTTGATGCTTATGCAATTGGGACAGGATTAGTTCACCTAACATCAAGTCATAATTTGACTCATTTGTTGTCTTCTTTACTTATTGACGGCATTGCACAGAACTCAGGCAAGCAACTACAACCTTTTTGAAGAATTTAAAGTGATACACTGTATATCTCTTGCCTAGTAGGTATTTAAAATTTAAATGATAGACCATTTCTTTCGTTTTGAAGCTGTACCCTTCTACTATTTAAATAGCTTGGATAATTCGTCACTAGTTTAACTTACTTTATTCCCTATGATGAAGATTGTTTATGTTTTTTTACTGATTCCATTAGTTGTTTATGTTTCTAATCTTTGAACTATTGAGGGTTTTAAATTCTTGTTATTCCTTTCAATAAAGATATCTTACTGCTTTAATGATGTTATTGATTGTTTAAGGCTCCAATCTTTCTTAAGCATGAATCCTTTCATTTTCTTTAACTAGTCTCTATATTCCTAGCTACCTTAAAAATGTAGATTTTATACCATAACGTTGTTATCTTTGCATTATTGAGATTTAGCTATGTCAGAATTTGGATCTCGGGTGGTTTTTTATTTTTTTTGATTATGTTTTTGAGCTCTTTTATTTTTTTCTTGCAAATTGTTTTTTATTACACTTAATGGTCTAGATTGAGGTTAAGAATTTCTATGTTCATGAAAGATTACATTTGAACATTGCTTATTGTGTTAATTTTGGATAACATTCTGGTACTCTTATTACTTATTTTAATTTAAGAGTAACCTTACCGCTTCTCAGAAAGGGAGATGAATTACAAATGCTATAAATTTCATCACAAGTGATCTTTCGTCGGTGTCCATGAAATTACCTTTTACTTATAACCTTATTTATTTTTAGCATAAATCATCTTTCTATTTTTTTTATTGAATCTATCTATTGAATTCATTTTCATATTTAAGCCATACTCGATTTCTATTTAAAAATCTTGGATATTCGTCAAAAGAAGATGGAGTGATTAGAGTGAATTGTTTTTATTAATTTGATTGGAGTGAATGTCCTTTCTTGGCTCTTCATTTGGCCTAGCTTTTTCTTACGTGTAGGCATGACATGATTTAATTATTATCTTCATTATGGGCAATATTGCATTCATCCTTAAAACCTGCTTACTGTTGACTACTCTTGACAATTTGTTTTGCATTTAGATTATTACATGAATTTAAGTTCTGGTTTAGATTGTAAACATTGATCCCTTTCATTACTTATATATGTTAAATTTATTGCTGGTCAGTGATAGGCCATTCTTTATATAAAAATAGACATGTTAATTATTGAATAAAATAAAATTAAAAATTGTATTTTTTAACTTAAGAAGACATAGTTTGAAACATTTTTTCCTTTCAATTTTATGCACATGCTATGGTTATAATTATAAACTTATGTTGTTAATAATAAATGATATTTAAAGCATAAGTCTTATAAAGCAATTATATTTTTCTGGGAAGGAATGCACTTAACTAGTTGAGTCTTAAGGATTAGGGTTTAGTGTTTAGGGTTTTAGGTTTAGGATTAGGGTTTTAGGTTTTAGGTTTAAGGTTAAGCACATTCCCTCCCAGAAAAATGTATAGTTACTTTATAAGACATGCGTTAAATATCATTTGCTATTTGGAACATAGGTTTATAATTATAACCATAGCATTTGCATAAACTTGAAAAAAAATGATCCAAACTTTGTCTTCTTAAGTTAAAAAATTCAATTTTAAAATTTATTCCATTCAAGAATTAACATGCTTATTTTTATGTAGTGACTGGCCTATCACTCACCAGTAATGATGTTAAAATAAGTAATTTGCTCTGATGTAAATTTAAAGTTAGAGTTTTAATATAATAACTTATTTGAATAACATGGAGTTTTTATGACAAAGTGTTTATTCTCATTTCAAAAGGTTAGGTGATTGATCAAACAACCTTCTAAGTGATCTAGTGTTAATTTATATTCTTTTTTCAATAAGGGTAATGAAAATGTTTGAAAATTGAAGCATCTTGCTCATGTATGTTTATTTTATACATTAGATCAAATTTTATAGATTAAGATAAAGTTTGAAGTTTTTTTTAAGTTTAATTGAATTGATTTATGATTTGATACAAGTAGCTAAATGCTTAAACAATTTGATAAACTTTGCAATATTTAAATGAATGATGTTGATGTGATTGATATGTTAAATTTTTTCTTGAAATTGTCACCTACTTAAGTTAAGAATAACAAGATTGACTTGCTTGAAGATAAATAAATGTTTAATAGATGTGTCAAAATCTTTTATATTTTTCTTTACATATTTCACTTGCTACATGATAACGTGCTTTCCTTAGTTAGTTTTTCTTAGTTATTAGGACATTAGTCGTATCTTTACAAATGATATTTTTTATTTCAATGTAACATCTTATTGTTTTGGTTCTTTATCTTTTATTTATCTTTCTCCCCCTTTGTTTTGATTTGGTTCTTACTGATACAGAGATGATGCCTCAAGTTATAAAACTATGAAAATTTCATGTGTTTGAAGAATTGTTTTTTATGCATAGAGTAATGTATTTGGTGTCATAATTTACTTTTGAGCAATGTTTTGACTTTTGCTTCAAGTTACTATTAAATTGTCAACAATTGTGGCTCATCCCACAATCGCAAATCCCACATTAAAAAATTATAGATTTGTGAGAGGTTATTTTACTTATAAAACAACCCTCCTCCTTTTAGTTTTTTATCATCCCAAAAATTGCCTATCTTTCCTTAAGGAAAAAATTTTCTCCTTCCTTTTATAGTATTTCACTTGTATTATTTTTTGAAAATAGTGAAATATCATTTAGTAGTGTTCGAAGAAGTAGGATTAAATTATGTTTTTCTTTATTTATCTATTAATAGAAATTGTCAAGTATAGTTGTAGCAAAATATTGTGCTATTAAATTACATGTCTAGAAAAATTATGTCTAAGAGGTTAGATTTTAAGTGGGACTGTTTGTAATCCCTCTAGTCTTTCTTGGGGATTTATCTGGTGTAATTTTTCAGTAAAATCGTTTACACTATATTCACCTAGGCAATAATGTTAAAGGTGAATTTGTTGTTATTAGTGGAAGTTAACATAAATTTTCGCAACAAATTAGTATCAGATCTAAGGTTTCTTTCTTAATATGCTCTGTGGTTGCAACGTGGTCTGATCTTCCACATCAGAAAAGATTTTTCCTTAGGCTATTGGCATTTCGCATTAACAGCTATTGAATAATAATTGTAATAGAGATGACAGAAATTAGAGATACGACTGCCCCAACCACGTCTACAACTTCTACCTCATCTATTCTAGCAAGGACTGTTGTGACAAATGCAAGATTTGCAACCGGAGATTTTTAATGGTACAAGTCATTTCGACATATGGTAAAGTGACATTCAAGACACTCTTTTTTAGCAAGGTCTTGACCTTGTCTTTGAAAGAAAAGAAACCAAATGATGTTGAGGAGAAAAATTAGAAGACTATAAATCATTTGGCACAACAATTTGATCGTATCTTTCTAGAAAGCAAAAGTATACTTTTTTGAAATAAACTTCTGCATCTAAATTATGGGACGCATTAAAAGAGAAATTCTTAAAGAAAAGAAGTCAAAATAAGCTTCACATAAAGAAGAGACTATTTCGTTTCTCTTATGATCCGGGACCATTATAAATGATCAACTCACCAATTTTACTCAGTTGATTACTGATTTAATGAATCTAGATGTGATATTTGAAGATGAAGATCTAACTTTAATGTTGTTGGGATCCCTTCCTGAGAATTTTGAGTTTCTTAAAACTACTCTACTTCATGGGAAGGTTATTGTGTCTTTTAATGAAGTTACAGCTGCTTTGTACAGTAATGAATTAAGAAGGAAGACAAAGGAAGAATGTACAAGTGAAGCAGCAAAAGCTTTGGTAGTCAAAGGCTATTCGCAGAGCCAGATTAAAGGAAAGAAAAGAAGATCGAAGTTGAGGCTCAAATTGAGCAAAGATGAATGTGTCTTTTGTCGGGAAAAAAGGCTCTGAGAAATAAAAACAAACCTGATAAGAGATAGGTTGTTGCAAATTTGAATGTTGCTGAATGTGAAGATGCAGGCTCAAATCTTTCATTGATTGTTACATCATTAATAAGCCTTTCTAGTCTATGGCTGCTTGATTCAGGCTGTAGCCATCACATGTGTCCCAATCGGGATTGGTTCTCTAATTTTAGAGAGCTAGAAGGTGGAGTTGTCTACACAACAAATGACAATCCATGCACCAGAAATGAGATTAGTTCAATTTGCTTGAAGAATCACGATAGAACAACCAAGATTTTGACAGATGTCAAATACGTGCCAAGTTTAATGAAGAATCTCATTTCTGTAGTAGTCCTAGAATCAAAGGGCAACACCATAAATGAAGCAAATGGAGAAATAAAAGTCATTTTGGTGCACTTGTAGTATTGAAAGGAATTCAAAGAAACAATAACCTGTATTATTACCAAGGTAAGGCAATTATTGGAACTACAGCAGTAGCTCCTACACTACAAATTGACCATGTTAGCCAAAGGAATAACTACAAAATTGACAAGTAGCATGAAGAGCAAATGGAGATTGAAGTAATATTAATCTAAGTGGTATCGCAAGTTCCCCTCAATCTCAAGATTTAGACAATTACTAGAAACCACAAATCTCTATAACCTAGATACTTTGAATTATACTAGTTTTTGTCCTCTAGATTGTATATATATTTTATAATGAATTCTATTAATTTTCGGAAAAAAAAACTTCTTTGCGTTCTTGATTAGTTTTGAGAAAGCAGAGTGGTTGGGTCGGTCGTGCTAGCCCAGGCCCAGGCCCAGTCATAGACGGCCCATTCATAGATGGTGACTTTTCACTCATAAGGGAAGACCTAAACCTAGTAGGTATTTTTCATATATAAGTTCATTACCTTATCATGAAAAAGGTACGACTTTAGAACCCTATTATTCTTTATTCTTAGCCACCAAAACCCTCACAAGAAAAAGACTAATTTGAGCGTCGAAGGGCCTACCGGCAGTCAACCCCCGGTGTGCCTTTATTGTTTTGCAGGTATCTCTGAGCCAAAGTCAACCAATCTCATGGATCCAAGCAGCAGCGCCCAGCCCCATCAAAATCAGACTGAACCACAGAGAAAATGAGAAGAATAATTTATGTATTTTTCTATTATAATGATACAAATATTTATCAAAGAACACATAGGTTAAACTAGGAAAGTAATTCGTATGATTATGCTATAATCCCTATCAATATGTTATTTATATTACTGTACAATCTGTAACAGCTACTTTAGCGCACACACGTGGTAATCATTCTCCCGATATTAGACACTGATTAACACAAAAAAAAGTCATCAAGAAAATAATAAAAGAAGAGAGAAAAGAAAAAGATAATGGGGGGATAATCTGAACTCTAGTAGTATTAACCTTACTTTTAATACGGTCTACTGATACCACTTAAGAGAGCTAATCATAAACGTCATGACTTGCACTTAGTTGTCCTGTTAGTTCGACAGACGCTTGAGGATTACCTCTGCAATCAAACAGATAAAAGTGACTTCGAAAAGTTGCACCATTGATGATAGTTGGAGCAAGCAAGTCGACGGTCCAATTTTAATACTACAAGATGCATGTTATTATCAAAAGCAGGGACCATATATGCTATCGAATTATTCAATCTAGACTATAAATACTATTTTACAAAGCCAACATTCTCATGGAAGAGCAAAAAGTAAGAAAATCAAAATAACCCACAAGCATGAAGGAAGATCCATAACCAAACAAGAAAGTAGAAGCAAACGAAGAGGAAAGAAAACAGAAAAGACAAAAAAAAAATGACAATGATCGCAACACTGTTGAAACGAGAAAGTTGCCAATCAGAGAGACAAATTACCAGATATATGGATGCTTTTGATTACGCTTTACTAGAACTATATTATGCTTACATTACAAGCCTATGATCAATCAGGAAACATAGATTACTACAAGTTGGTCCCTAAAGTCAAAATTCAGTAATGATATATTTAAGAAAACAGATAGTGGAACTATTAGAATGCATTTGAACTAACACCTGAAAAAATCATCATCTTTTAGCTCAAATTCAAAATCAAGTCTAAGGTAAGGTGATGGAGTGATTAGGTTCAGTTGATCCTTCTGAGGGTTAATCAACTACAGTAGATTGGAAAGCTTCTTTATCTTCAGCAAAGCCTTGCTGCAATCATCAAAAAGGTAATTCACCTTTCTTTGATTATAACCTCACTACACCAAGCAGAAGATGGCTAGAGAGCCGAAGTGTCGTGAGTACTTCAGGAAATAGAATTGAATCTGTTAAAAGAAGACAAGTGAAATACAAATGAGTAAATTGGAAAAGAGTGAACATCTAATGAATAACCTTTTCATGCCAGCAAATGAACTAAGTAGCTTGACTGCAAAACAATTCTTTCTTCATCAAAAGAATATCAGGAAACAGTATGTGCAGGGACCAACACGATCTTTTATGCTTCATCATTCAGTTAAGCAAAATCTCATTTTCCTTCTAGAAAAGGATGGAACAATTGTGGTAATGAAATAATAAATAAAGTTAATTTAGAAATAACAAAGAAGAGTTTCTTAAAGAGAACACACAATTTAGAGAAGAAAAAAGAAGAGAATTTAAGTAGAGAAGTGAAGAAGAGATAAGACTAACCAATACAGACGCCAATATCAGGAGGTTACTCTCAAGATTCAACTGCCCTATTTCTCCTCCTTGCGTAGTTGCCAGTTTCTCCTAGTAATGAGCAAATATTCCACCAACCGTACCTCCCTCAATTTCTCCCCATCCTTGCATGAATAATAATGCAGAAACTTATTGTAATCAAACTAAGGAACCTCCACTCCTCACTTCTTTATCATCCCCACATATTTAGTGACTTCTGGCAACTTCCCAACCTCAACCAAACCTCGCAAGAAAATGTTGTCAAAGTTCATGACTGGATTGTTTTTTTCTTCGATAGGATAATATACACATGCTCCACATGAAGAGTATATATGTAACAAAGAAAATATCCATTATCCAGATACTACTTATATTACCTCCAATCTTTTGTATTGTCATTTAATCTATTATGACCACTACCCAGCTGTCTATCTATAATTGTAGAAGAAAATCTATCTAGTATACTAGTAGCCGTAGTAGTAGCAAGAGTAGTTGTAGTGGTGAGATAGAGTAATTAGGAGAGAATATAAACAAACAAATTAGGATTGAGATTGAACCGTAACTTGAGCTTACTAAGGAAGCAAAATGGAGAGAGCAAAGAACCAAACTCTTAAGCTTCTAGTATAGCAGTAGTTGAAACAATATTTTGTTTAGGAAATTAGGCAAACCTCACAATTGCATGGCTACTCCGTCAATTAAGTTTTTCCCATTTATTATTTGATTCCTACATTAAAATCCCTACAAACGTTCGTTTTCTTTTTAGTTTTCTCGTTCCTGACATGAAAATGATATTATTATGCGCTCATCATTCATATTGTTGACTATTTATTATTAGCAGTTATTTTTTCTGTTAGTTAGTTATCAAGATTAGTTTAGACGGCCATGTATATAAGCTGAGACGATGTACAAGTGAATGATAAGATAATATACAGAAAGTTTCAATTTTCCATACGACAAAAATGTTCATGGTATCAGAGCAGATAAACAATCTTGAATACATTTGATCAAGGTTTGATTGAAGCAATGGCAACACGTTTTCCGGGTTCCGATGAACCACATGATGATTGCTTACAATTGTATAGTTCTGATTATCCTGGTATGGTGCTTGTTACTGCACCATTGACTGACGTAAACTTCTATTCTTGGAGGATTTCTATTCGGAATTCC
>JAOSBK010000201.1:0-13880 GCA_027568895.1 Erythroxylum shatona
GTTCCTTCTACTTTTGTCGAGATTGGGTTGGACTGAAGTTCTAACAAAGAATCAGGATTCGATCCAGTTGGTTTCCAGCCGCAGGTGTCCTGGTCCTGGACCTACGGCTACCTTGTTACGAATGGCTGACAGCGGGTGGACTCCCAATGCAGGCTCAGTTCCGGAACCAGTAGCGGGCTTAAAAAAGAACGATATAAAGCTCTGACAAAGCCATGAATCGGAAATCTTGAAGATATTTATATTATTAGAATATATCCTTATTTTTAATTAAAAGGTTTTTTTAAAGAAAAAAAAGAGACTAGTTGGCAAGATAAGATTCTAAATACTATTAATGGGAACAGAAAGTGCGATTCTTTGATTCTGGTATATGATTGATCTATCGTGAGAGTTCCTTAACTGAGGATTATCCGGGGAAAGGTAGTTTAATTGACGTTAGTCTTTGACCCGTGAGTTAGCTTTCTGTGGTTAAGGCTTCAAAGCTGTGTTCTGTAGATTGGTTGCTTTCTCAGAGTGGGGACAGTGTTTTCTACGATAGATAAGTAGAGAAGTCTTGGTTAATTTAGAACTTCGGTAAGAAGAGAGGTTCAAGTCTTTAAGCTATTGGCTGGAAGAGAGTTGCTGACCTGAACGCTTTGGCTCTTTTGGGCGGAGTAAGAATCTTTCTTTATGAACAGGCGCGGCTACCGATGGTATCCATTCAGCCTTTGATTTGCTCTCTGTCGGTGGAGGTAGAATGACTTACACGTCAATTGTGAACCCGCCCCCTGAACTACCGAAGATAGAGTGCACAACTCGATCTAAGATATATATACATATCTAAGGAATGATTCTTGGGCATAAGTCATGCGTCTAGTCTCTGGGAGGGTAGTACCTTGTAACTGCAGGCCTCGATCCTAAGTCAGATAAGAATGTCGGTGTAAAGTTGATAGCATAATCTGCTAAGCAGCGGATTTTCTATCCTCAGAGGTTCCGGTCACGCTAGTCTAGAACATCTTCCGAACGTTGGCTGCTCTCTGGACTCCTTTGAGTTGCATCGAAGAGAGTCTCTTCTCAGCAAGTTCCTGTCAAAGGGAATCATTATTCGTAAGTTACCGTGGCTAAAGTAGCCTAATCAAATCAAAAAGGGATATCAAAAAGGTCTATCTCCCTCCATCCCAGATCTATAGGAAGAGGGCTGACATCAAGACCATTAATCGAAGGAGTAGGGATGAGAATCTCACATCAAGACCATTAATCGAAGGAGTAGGGATGAGAATCTCACATGGTGCACCTCTCTCTGTCCAACTCCTTACGCACGCTATTCACGTAGCTGACCTCTTGCATGATTCTTTCACTGATGTATTCAATCAAGAAAGATACGTCGTAATAAGATCAGGTTACATAATGGGTCTGTGAGGGAACATCAAGAAAGAGGATCAGACCAGGCTCCATTTCTACCAGTCCTTCTGCCTTTCTGTCCGTCATGTAATAATCAGAGTTTCCATTGAGGTTTTTCTTCCTCTTTCTTTCCAGGTACCTTCTAGCCATTGGTAGTTCTCCGCCATCTAGATCTATAGAGTGGCCAGTGTCCTGGCAAATCACAAGTCAGTTTAATAATAATAAAGAGAGTTAGATCCATTAAGATAGTTAGCAGGATAGTCAAGAGCAGGTTTACCAGGCAGCAGCAGTCAGTCTTTCTTTTTCTTAGAGCTAGTACGAATTCAGTTGATTTCATTCGGCCTTCACCAAGGATCTTTTTTCAGTAGCTGATTCTCTCAGGTAGGGCCATCCATCAGAAAGGATAAAGTAAACAAGTAAGGGAGTCTGAAGACCTTGTTACAGCCAATCCTAATCTTTGTGAGCCATTTCCCTTCCCGCCTTTGCTTTGGTACCCTACGACCTTCTTTTTTTACTTACCAATAGGAGCCAGCTACTATCACTTTCCAGTAGCATTACCTCCTCGTGCCATTGTATGAATAGTTCCTGTCCGGTTTTCAACCTGATGATTGATTTGTGGGCTAAGAGCGGTGCCTTCTTTATTACCAGAAGGCGGAAATATGGGTTATGCTTCTTCCTTTGATTATCTTGCCAAGTGCTATTATAGCATATCATATTGGTAGTGAAGATCTTCCCAGTTTTTACTAAAAAAAGTAGTTGAAAACCGAGACAAAAGGAGTGTACTTAACGAGGGGCTGTTGAGTAAGGGAGGGGTCGGTATACAACTACTCTTATCAGTCTTTTCTCTTTCACGGGCACAAATGAGTAATGGAAGATCCATGTCCCCACCCTAGCCAGAAGAAAGAAAGGGTATGCCCGCGCGTAGAAGACCTAAAAAGCCTAAGCCTAATTCGGATCAGCCTATGAAAAGTAGTTCCCCGTGGAAAGCGAGAGAGCTGTTGATGGAAGAGGAATCACCGGGTTCAACGAACCGGATGCCTAGAATATGCTCTTTTCAGGACATGAGAATACGGTCTTTCTCCGCCCAAAGATGGGAACTGTTGGGATTGAATCCGCCTCTGATCTTTTCGTTGAAGAAGCCTGATTACTACAGCTATCTGTTAATTAAGGTAAGAAAGTCACTCCTTGTTCAGCTCTTCTTTCCCCATCAAGTAAAGAAGGAGGGGTTAAGGCCGTGCAAGAGGTCCATGAAGCAAACTCGTTTTGTGGATTCAGATAGGGCTAGGCTTCCACGGAGAGGAATGCTTAGCTGGGAAGTCCCCGTCCCCACATGGAAATCAGAGCCATTAGGGAATCTTCATAGAGAAGGGAAGAGACGATTGAAAGAAAAAAGCCGTTCATTAAGCCCTTTCAAGCCGAAAGGTTAGCTCAACAAGCACTCCCCCGCCGCTATAGTAGATGTTTACCCTGCTATCTGCGAAAAAAGATCCATTATCCTTTTTTCATAGAATCATGCCTTAAAAACCCAGTGAAAAGAACCATCCCGTATGAACAGAAGGAAGATGCCCCCTTTGACTGACCTTTGGAAAGACCAAAAATGCAAGAGCCTGTTTTTTGATTCCGTTTTGTGGTCTTTAGCCTATCTAGACCCGCATTCTTTCTTGCCCATGAGACCTTTTCGTGAACGTCCCAGCAAGCCATCCCTTGAAACTGAGCTCCTCCTTGACAAGGCGCTTGCGGCGGGTTGGAAAGCAAAAAGTCTCTCCGGGAAATGATTTTATCTTCTTTTAGTTTAGTTGTTGCACTTGACTTTGAAAGAATAGTATGATAAACATGGATTGTAGTGGCCCTTTCTTCCTGATACATTTGAGTATCTCGTTTCTGATCATGACAATAGGGACATTTTTTCTTTTTGTACTGTCGGTTGAAGACTTTGGCTCAAGTGTCGACATCTGTCCATCTAAGAGTTGGACTAGTCTTTCTTCTAAGTGCTTTCCTCCTTCTGTAGGTGACATTTCCTTGCTTTCCGTCTGCGGCTTTTGGACCGGGCCAGAGGTCATCATGATCCTGTCCTCTGGGGAACAAATTGTGACGTGAATCGGCAAAATGGATTCGGAGCACAGGGCTTAGAAAGAGAAAGATGAGATAAAGATCGATTTGAGATGAGATTGAGATAGAAAGATTCTACGGTAAGAAGGAAGAATACCTATATGAGCTCGAAGTTTCCTTACGCAAGGGGATTTGAGTTCCGACTTAAGAGTTATTTAAATGTTAGAAGTTCAAAACCAAAAGGCAAAGCGTATCCCCTCGCACCAGTTCTCGCCAGATAGTGGGTGAGCTGGCGTACTGTCGAAGATAAATCAATCTGACTTTAGTAGTGGCGAAGGACCGGAGCTTGATTATTTGATTGAAAGCCGTCATCATTCTTGTCAGGGGGGAATCTCCGGCCGAACGGTTAGGCAAGACTACGGCGCCTGGGTAAACAGGATGTTTACCAAGTCGAGAGTTTCACTTAACTATTCCCCTCCTGCAGCCAAAGTAATAGCGGCTGTAGCATCCACCGGTAATGTGTGGAAGAGGGTAAGCTTTCTATGTGGATAGGACGTATCAACACCTTTTTCATCTTTTATTTTAAAGGAAATTTATAATAAAAAGATTGTGTTGGGTCCTGAGGAGCCGAAGATCAAAACAAAAAATGTGCCAGGGCGAAGCCAGGGCAATAACGATAAAGGAATTTGAGCGCTGATGTAGTTAACAGCCACCTTCATAGTCGATTCATTAGGGTCGTCACCTTCTACCCAACTAGTGGAAGTATCCACCGTTTTCTTTGTCTGTTAAGCCTCACAGCTATGGGACTTCCTAAATCAAACTGCAATCATAGTTTATCAACCACTCACAAGATTGGACTTAGCTCCCAAAGGACACCCGGCCCTTCTCCAACCGGGAGCAGAAGATAACGAAAGGGAGACAAAGTCCTAAAAAAATCATAACACACGCTACCCATTCTATCTATCATATCAGTCGAGTCGATCCGATTCGTTCTTATCTATAGATAACGCAAAAGAGAATGACTTCGCGGATGGAGAGGGATTCGAACCCCCGGTATTCCTATCAATACTTCGGTTTTCAAGACCGACTCTTTCAACCGCTCAGACATCCATCCCCTTCGTGCTTCGCCCGCCATATCTATCCTATCCGCGCGCTGGCAGGTGGGGGCTTATCTATGTGATTCGCTACGCTTGCTTGCGTCTATCGGCGGGCGCTATTGCCTGCCGGTTAGCGAAACTTTTCCGGAAGTACGAATCGCTACGCTTCGCTTGTTTCTATATGATAATTTGTTGCGCTCCCTGCGGTTAATAGCAAGAGAGTGAAGAACGAATGATCCTCCAAAAGAGTGATTGAGTCCGACTCAAGCGAGTGAGTTAAAGGCGTGGCAAGAGAGCGAGTTCAACTCGCGAACGATCAGCAATTGCGACCCTTTTGCGTTGTTGCGAGACTGGTACTTGGCGGCTCACGAGCAACATATAGACTAAGGTTGCCCATCACTCTCTCGCTCTTTAGGCCTTTTCTCTTTTCTTTCTAGCCCCATAATCACACTGAACGCCCAGCTTCTCAGAGCCGCTCTCCCCCCCAGCTTACAGCATAGTGTGGAATCTGGATCGTTTCATCGAGCACCATTGATTTTAGATAGAAAGGTGTTCTGACTCTATTGGATCAAGTCATAACCTATGCCTGATTAGTAGACTAGTATTCAGAGACTAAGCTCTATTTCAGAGATTGGACTCTCTTACTGGGATTAGCCCCGATTAGTAATCAGCTGTTCCCGAGCCAGGTTCCCTGGATCTACGTGTTCCTAGTAGGCCTAAATGGATTCATTAAGAACGGGTAGACTTCACGAGCTCTCTCTCTGCGTATCCTCCTACTTATTATTTGAATCTGAGGATCATAAAAACATACGAACCGCCTACTCTTTAAAGCCCTACCAAACTCTTTAAAAAAATTCAAACTGCTTGCTCTCATTAATAAAAAACAGCAACCCCCCCTCATATCTTCGGTATACCTCAATACAAGACTCGCACAGGAAAGGATTATTCAATCAAAACCGGGCTATCGCCCTATCTAAGCAGGTTTCCCCTCTCCTCTACGGAAGTCAGATTGGAGTCTATTTCAGTTCCTGTGTCTATCGCTATCGCCCTATTCTCTCTCAATTGCCTATCCTTTTTAGATGAGGGGGAGTACCTTCCAACACTTAAGATTGACCTCCTCAAGTGCCAGATATGAATGTTTTATGAATTTCATACGGGACTACCGCTTACGCCCCTAAACTCAAGTGAACTTTGACTTACCAAAAAAGTGGACTAAAGAAACTGACCTAAGCATAGCTCTCTCTCTTAAATACAAATGCCAAGAACCTTGGATAAGTGCCTTTCATTTATTTGATCTTTTAAGGCCTTTGTCCTACTTATAGTATCAGTCCTCCAGCCTATCGAAATTCGTGTTTTTAACAACTTTGTTGGCACTCAAAAAAAGGTTATTCAATCCACTAGTGCAACTGAAGGTGTTCTTCTGAACCGAAACAAGAAAGAGCTCATAACCACTGCTTGTGAACAGCTCTCCTCAACTGAAGGCGCACCTACTGTTACTAGAAGTTTAGCCTCTCTCTCGATCTCGAACTTACTTACTTTACTTAATAGGCCTTAAGAGAGATGATTCAGAAAACCCTCTTTTGTCTTAAGAACCTGATTCAAAAGATCAAATAAGACCGGACTCAAATCGATCTCACTTTCGACGATTGAACTGCACTTTTATATCCAGATTGGAACTGGATTTGAATATCTTTGGATCCGCCGGTTTTCACTCCACTTTCCGGAACCTGGCTTCACATAGGCCACTCATAATCATAAGACGTTCAACTCCCTAAAACACGTATAATTGAGAGACTCAGAATATCAGTGCCTTGGGTAAATGCCTACCTTCGGGAGAAGATTACCGAACGAGTTTCAAACCTGTCCTCTTCGCTTCCCAAGATAACACTATTTAGAAGGGCCTTGTCGGCCACCGCTTGCTGACGACGGAACGCATCGTCAATTAAAAGTCCTCGCGTTGGACTTAGTTGGAAAGGTAGGTGTTCGGCATGTCCCCTGCTTGCGAATTTCGTAGGGCGGGTAGCTTTGGAGATCCCATTCCTCACCTTTACCCTTGCCCCCAGACTTCACTCTTTCAACACTTGTATACTTTCTAAATAGTCAGGCGTGCCCCTGTCTCTAACAAGTGTGTGTGATCCACCGATTCGATTTACTGAGTGACTCTTTCTTACCGCTGGAGTCCCCATCTTTTAAAAAAAGCCTTATCAGACTTCCGATCCATCCCTTGTTTGTTTTTGCTGATTGAATCAAGCCTTAATATGGTCTCAAACCTTTCTATGTTATTAGATTAGTCAAGCCTAAACGCCCTGCAATCAAAAAGCGCTAACGAGGGATGCGCTAACGCGCAACGGCTTTCGCGCAACTTTCTCAATCCCTTGATTCTTGCTTTCGAGCCTACGCTTTCTGGGTAGTCAAGTAGTCCGTGAAGGTGAAAGAAAACTTGTGTTAAGCAAGCAGACTAGTCAAGCCAGAGAGGCAAAAAAAGCAAGAAACGGCGATCGACGAAATCAATCGTACTTTCACTGCTGTGAACCGGCTTTCATAAAGCACCTTTTGGCAGCAGCTACTATTGGGATCCAATTCCGAGCTCAATTCGACAATGAAACTCTTCAAGCAATGATCTTATCTATGTCATTTCTCTTGACGTGATACAAAAGACTACTTTCGAGAGTCACTTAGCCCCTTGATTGATTCTCTCAAAAAAGACGCTGTGTGGGCAAGTCGATCAAAGTCAGAGCGGGGAGGGAATGTTTACAGTTGTTGTAGTATGACTTTTCATTTCCTGTTCGGTCTTTCAATAAGTAGTCAGCTGCGGGCTAAGAAGCCTCGTAGTCAGACTTTTCATTGATTGAAGTAGCTCCTGGTCCTATCGAACCTGCATCTTCAAACCTGGTGCTCTCACTTCCTTGCTTCGAGGAGCATAATGCATAGTATAATCAGGGGGCAGGGATGTGGATATCACTACTATTGATTAACCGGTGTCAGTTGCTTTAGCAGCTCCCTCTGGGCATCCACCCGCAGCAAAGATCAGATTTTGCCCATCTATGAATCCAAACCTCCCGAGCAGCTTGTTCCTTATGGTTTTTTTTTCCTGCTCTCTTTCCTGCTTTCGGTTAACCTTCAACTCGTCTTTTTACTGCCCAAGGAAATTCGACGATGCTAGGTCTCGTCTAAGCCCTTCTGCGGATTCGATTCATATTCTTATACTAGGCGTACCCCTTCCCGCTTACTTTACTAACTTGTGACCGTGAATCTTGTTATAGCCACCAACCACTACTTTACCTACTAGGCGTATTGGTCTTTAGGTGAATTGTTCTTTCTTAGCTGAGGATTAAGGTTATTTTAGACATAAAATAAGGAAAGGGCTATTGAGTGGGGGAAAGCCATTCCTTTTAATTGGAACCTACTGTATATTTTTATTTATATTAATATTAAGCTGACGATGGCGAGTGCTTATTCAGTTGCTTCAATTGGTGCCTACCTTTATAGATTGGCAGGCTTTCTTTAAACGAGGGGATTGACCCAGAGAGAACGAGCTAAAGACTAGACTGCGGGAGATGGCGATTGATACTCCAACTTCAGCTCGTAAACTCGCTCCTTCATGTGCTGCCAATACTCATGACGTAGGTAGGTAAGTTCGAGCTTGCTTGATCCGTAGGTCTCTCGTCATCGGTAAGCTATGGTTGAGGAGTAGGCATCGGCAACAGGAGCAGATGTATAAGCTGGGGTGGAACGGCTCGTTAAACTCGCCCCTTATCTTATAGTCGAGAAAGAGTAACTGAACAAAGTATGCATTCGGAAGCAGAATAGGTAATTACCTATTGCTATTGTGAATGATTATTAAAGCTTTCCTGCCTTTGCTGAGCTGAGCGATTTCACACAAAAATTGGACAAGGCCTCCTGTACCGATAGCGGCTTAGTAAGTAAGGTGGGAGCGAGTGAAGCATATTCCATTGCTAGTAGGTGACACACTCAATCCGTTGAGAAAGACAACCCAGGTTCAGCCATCAAGGTAAGACTCTCGCCTTGCATTGAAGAGAGTTCTAAGGCATTGACAGAGTCAGTCGCCCGGGACCCTAGTGTGATATAAATATCTGGAGTGACTATAGATACAGGTAAATAGAAAGTAAGAACCTAATAGGTCGAGGGTGCGGGTCATACCCTTTCCTTGAATTAGTTGTAGTCAAAGGAACCTCAATGGGGAAGAATTTGACGGGACCGAGACTAATAGCGAAGACAGAGGAAGGGGTTCAGTGGTTGGTTCAGATGTGGCATGGATTCCAGGTGGTACCATATCTAGTTCAAATCTAATAAGTAGTTAGTTGTTCTGGGCTTCCAGATTCAATGAATCAATCTGCCGAGGTTATTCCGCAATTCATTCTATTTCTTCCATTGAAGCTAAACCCTCAACCGTAACTGGTAGGTCGAGTGCATGGCAACAGTTCCTGGTCCTATCTCACCAGCTTCTAAAAAGAAGGCTATACCTGATTGAAAGCCAATAGGGCCTATTCCTTAATTAAACAGTATTCCCGGGGATTTTTTTAGGAGTAGTCAAAGGAACCTCTCCCCTTCTCTCCAGCCTTGCTTGCAGGAAGGATTGGCGCCCTGCCTTATACTCCGTAATTCCCAGAGCTTCTTCAAACCTCTCCTCACAGTTGGAATAGGAACTGAATTGAATCAGGTAAGCGCAGAAGATCGGTCGGTGACCTTGCCCTCCTCTCAACTCCCGGGTTCTTCCCCAGTTGTGTTAGTTGGTTGATCGGCCTACCTGGCTTGCTTTAAACTACCCACTGACACCGGCTTATCGGGGCCTGCTGGGAGGTCTGCGTCTGGTCCTCCCTTGACCTCCAACTCCCGTCGTGTTCTTCCCGCACTTCGTGCTTGCTTTAGTTGCTGCTTGATCCCAGGCCAGCTTGTTAGCCAATTACTTTTTATTATAATTAAAGCTAATCATTCTTTATATTTATATATTATATAGCAGGCAAGTCCCACTCATAAAAAAGTGGGAATTCCACATGACTACCCTGAGAGGAACGAATATTTGTAGCTAGACCATCCAAGCAAGCTATTTCCGGTTATTCAATACGCTCCTAAGGGCACCAGTAGAACCTACTGATCAAGGAGCGATAGGTTTCGGATGGTTGATTAACACATCGATTCTACCGGCTCAAAAGATCTGGTGGGACAGTCTATTTAACTCGACCTGAAGCTGGTCGGTTCGGTCTCAGAGCGGGGGTCGGCTGATTCTTACTCAAACTGACTTACCTACGTATCCATACCATAAGGAAAGGAATGGAATCAAGCTCTACGTAGTTCTATTTACACGCGTAAAAAATCAAAGAAGAAGAATCAGATATGAGGGAGGGGGAGAGTTTGCTCACACAGATTTTATCAATCAATTAGATAGATGTGGCCCGACAGGTCTCTTGTCCTGGGGAGCCTGAACTAAATAAATGGGGTGTCCGAAAGAAAACACCGACATATAGTTGAAATGGCTTTGACTTTGATAATAAATAGTGGAGTACCAAAGCATCTATGGGTTGAAGCATTCACTACTGCAGTGTATTTAATCAACAGATTGCCATCTTCTGTTATCAACATCCAATCTTCTCTTTATGGTCGTGAGACTTTTCAGGGGGGGATCACTACCTTTTCTGACACATCTGACTGGTTTACTTTAAATCAATCTTCAGAGCACAGTTCCGATAGTACAGCGCCGAAAATTCATGTTCAAAAACCATTCTATCTTTGTTTGCCGCGGAGATCTTTCCTTGGTCAGGTCTTCTGTTCAGCATCTTTCTGCTGACCTGCCGGACAACATATCACAAGTACCTGATGATCTTTCTTTCTGCTGGTGATTTTTCTGTTGTTCCTCTTGCTGTTATTACTTCACCCTCCTCTGCGGTAAAGCCTGCTATCTTTTCCATGGGAACATCATAGTCTAGGGACCATGATGATTCACCTATCGTCTCTGAAAAATCAAAGAGTACTTCTGATGCACCAGCTGTACTAGGTCCTTCCGCTGACTCGACATCCACACATCCTATTCCGACCCGCATTTGAGATGGGACCATCAAGCCTCGAAGTTACAGGGATCTGCACTATGGTTTTCTTCACTCTGCTCACTCTGATTTTTCTGAGCCTCGTTCAGTTCGTTCTGCTTTAAATAGTCCTTATTTTATTGGTATGCGCCCATGAAAGAAAAACTTAGTGCATTTCATCACAATGAAAGATGGGATCTTGTTCCTAGAGACCCAGAGATGAATGTTGTTGGTTTAAAATGGGTATTTAAAACCAAGCTAAAGGCAGATAGGTCGGTTGAACGGTTTAAGGCAAGACTAGTTGCAAAAGGCTACAACCAACTGGAAGGTATTGATTTCAATGAAACCTTTAGTCCGGTTATTATTATTAAACCAACTACTATTCGCCTTGTTCTTGCGTTGGCTGTTATGAACAAGTGGTCTGTAAGACAGCTGGATGTCAAAAATGCTTTTCTGCATAGTTATCTTAAGGAGACAGTTTTCATGGAGCAACCTCCAGGCTTTGTCAGCACTGATCATCTTGAGCCACCTCAAGCGAGCACTTTATGGCCTTAAATTAAACAAGCACCCAACCTATACAAGGGGCTATAGCTGTCCACTATAGGAGCTTTCTTCTAACAATCCCTTATTTGGTATGTCACGAAATGATGAAGCGAGCTCGTTCTATTCAATATCTATATGGGGGAAAGAAGATCGAAAGCCGTTGAGTAATTGAACTGTACTTTCCAGAGTAGTCATAGAAAGAGAGAGAGGGGAATGCGACTCAGGAAAGTGGAATGTGATGCATCATACAGATTAGCCAAGAGAGGCTGGAAGGGATAGAGGGAGGTTTGATGCAATGGAGATATTCCTGTTTTAGCTCAATTCCATGTGTCCATCAATGAGAGCTAGCGGCTTGAGAAAAGGAGAATTGGGATCTAACTCTAAGGAAGGCATGGAGGGTTTGGCATGAAGTAGGCGAATCCGCTGTTAAAGATCCGGTGTTCACTGGACTGACAAGGAAGGAGGTCTTGGAGGGAAGTACGCTAAGTCAGTCAAGTCGGAATCTAGTTCAGATAGACTTGCGGATTCCATTCTAATAATCAAGATAAGCTCTGAGAAAGATAAAAGATCTCAAGCCAAGATCAGCTGCTAGCTGGACTGAGTAAGTGCAATGATCGGACAGAAGAAAGTGGGCTTGTCAGCATGGTCTGGTCATTCCCCTATTCAGGCAGGAAAGAGGATAAGGTATGAATTCAGCAATGAAGTCAACATGTGAATGAAATGTGAATCAAAGAGTCACCGTTCCTTTAGTATGACCATTTTGAACCGCTTTCAAGCAAAAAGGGGCACCCACTCCTATTAAGAAAATAGGCGCTTTCTTTTCTTACTTGACTATTATGGGATTCATTCCTCTTATCTTTCCCGAGGCTAGTCTATCTAATGGATGGAATCGACTAAGATTGGATCCAGTGCAGTTTCTGACTTCGCAGGTCCTTGATGAGCCTATTTCTTTATAACTCTAGCTAACTGATTCTGATTTTCCTGTTTTTCCTCCTATACCACTTGGTAAACCAAAAGGGACCGGACCTTGGCAGGCAGACTGATTGAAGCGTCTCGGATGCTTATTCGAAGACTTCTTGAATATCAGTTCCTTAAGCGGATGGCGGATGAAAGCTTTGCATTTGAAATAGGGCTGATTTTATTGTTTATAAACTCTTATTAACCATCATGAGATTGGTTAAGCTATGGATAGACTAGCAGCTTTCTTAGCTTAGAAAAAGTGGAGTTTTATAGTCTTATGTTAGGGGAGGAACCGTCCCCACTAGTTAACAAATCCACCGGAAAAGGAAATGAAAATCAAATGGGCTTCGTCCTTTTCAAAGAGGGTCGCTGTTATGTCCCAAGCATGAATAGAGAAAGAAACACAAGCCCTCAATAGGCTAAATGAAGTAAGATATATACCCGCTGGAAGATGCTGCTTTTTTCTTTTTGCAGAATTGTCTGCCTTTCTTTTTTCGACAACGAACAATCAGTATTCAATACTGAAAGACTCCTTTCATTAAGATATATAATCAGCGGACCAGTAGAAAGAGAGTCGGGTTAAGCCAATCGACGTCAAAGAAGGAAGGTTTTTCTTTCGGGTAGACTGAAAAGCATGGAATGGGTCTTTGATCGAAAGAGAGAGCTTCCTCCTGCTGGATAGAAATCCGATCTAGACTTTTTTTACAGAAAGAGAGAATGAAAGGTATGCAGGTGAGCCCCCGGGCGTATAGCCGGGTATAGATAGAGTTGTACCCTTAAAATCCTTCCTTTTTTTTTTATATTATATAAGTAGTTTGGATCCCCGCCCTTGCCTGGGAAAACTGGAATCTAGCTAGTTCTATTTTCAAGAAGCCGAATCTGTGATTTTGCCTTGCAAAGCTATAGCGCTAGCCAGCAAGCATTCTCAAGACTTTTTAGTTAAAAGAGTGACACTAATAAGATCTGATTTCTGGCGCATTATCTTATTGATTCAATCGTTTTTGGAAAGACTCTCTTTGTTCCTCTTCTCTTCCCCTTCTGAGACTCTAAGGATTCCATTACGCCATGACAGAGAAAGAGATGGCAGCTACACAGACAAGAGGGAATTCGCTCCAAAGTGGGCTTTTGCTTCCTTTTCCAGTTAAGGATTGAACGGATGAAGAGGCTGCTTGGAAGAAGATGAAGATGCTCTTGTCTCTTTCACGTCAGTTTAGCGAGAGTGACTTACCTTCCCGAAAGCCTAGAAGCCAGAACTCTTTTCGAAGACACCTTCCACTCTTTGAGAAAGAGATTGGAAGCTTTGATAAAGGTTTTTTTCCATCTTCGCCCCTTATTTATACCTACTCTTCGTGGATCAACTGTAACAATCAGAGCGGATAAGGCTAAAACAGTGTATATGGAGACAAGAGCGGATTCTATCAAAGAGCCAACCATGGCATTCGATGCCTATATGATCACCTGCCTAGTCTGCTACTAATGATTAACTGTGGCATTTGTTCTGCTCGGGCATAGATTCAAAACTATGGATTCCATTCCTTAGATGGAGGATTCGAAACCTTTCCTTAGTGCAACGATAGATCGCCTTGCCATGCTTGCCTTACCTTATTCTAGTGCTACTGCTTCTGAAAAATATGCACAAGCCCTTGGTTTCAGCTCTGTCAAACAAGCATTCTCTTTTGCAAGTGCCACATTATTCTGCTTCTGTCTATCAACCCCCTTCCTCCAAAAAAATTCGATAACATCAAGACTTAGGGCTACGGGATTCTGATTCATTCTTCCGATGCTTTTAAAAAAGATATCCGATTAGAGGTAA
>JAOSBK010000201.1:13980-24419 GCA_027568895.1 Erythroxylum shatona
TAACATCAAGACTTAGGGCTACGGGATTCTGATTCATTCTTCCGATGCTTTTAAAAAAGATATCCGATTAGAGGTAACTCTCTATTAGCTAAATATCTCCACTGGTATATCTTAGAGGCAGAAAATACGCTCTTTGAAGGACAAATACACAAATACGCTCCTATTGAATCAGCTGTGAACGAATCCGCTGTTGTTCAGAATGAAGCCAATTCCCCTAAGCTTGAAGCCAATTTGCCTCAGCGATAGAGAAAGATTTTAGTTTACAATAATTTCATCTGTTATTAGCTATTAGGATTGGATAGCAAAAGTGGAGGATCGAGGAGGGCCTGCACAAGCGCCTTTCTGAGCTCTTTCGATAACATGAGAGCTTATTCATATACGCTAAGCAGCGAGGGTATCTTCCTCAGATGGCCTAGGACATTTTTTTCCACTTTTTTTCTTCCCGTTTGTTTCTTTGAAGAACTTTGCGGAGTTTCTACTTCCTTCCCCTTTCCATTTAATGCGGGAAGTTGCGGTTCTGGAATAAAAACCTCCCCTTAGTGTCATTTGATTTGCTTCAGGAGTTTCTTCTTTTTTTGTGGGGGAAGAATGGGGGGTTTCCTCAGCAGAATCTGAGTCTGTGACTGCATCAATTCTCTCACAGAACTCAATGAGAATCGGACGGTGATCCTCGTCATCATTGTCATTACGAGGGATTCTGGTGCGCCATCCTTCTGGCATAAACTCGTCTAGCACTACAGGTGTGCCTTCCTTCTGAACGTACTCATCCGTTAGTTCTTTTTTTAGCTCTTCGAGAGTAATGATAAATAGTAGGCGTAAGCTGTTGAGAAACCAAGCCCTTCGACTTTTGAGCCTGATTTTTCTTGCTCATATGCTTCTTTTCTTTTGAGGAGTCACCGACTTAACGGTCAATTTAGACACGTGGGAAGGCTGTATCTTCTTTTTTTTTTCGCTCGCCTTTCGCTTGGTACACAAGGTCCATCCTTCTCCATTGTCTTCCTCATCGGAAGATAAATGAGAGTCAGAGATTGTTAGAGATCATCGAGCGAAGGGGGTTGAGAATTTGGATCTTCCTCCAGAGCGACTCTTTCTCTCATCGGGCTTGAAGCGGACAAGGAAGGAAGTGACATCTAGTAGTAAATAAGATGGCAAGGCAAGCTCCTATCGAAAAGGCTGTTGTCGGCATTTCCGCTCTTTCCATGTTAGCACTTTTACCGGACCCTTCGTCACTGCTTTCTGATCATGTGGATGCCGCTCTTAGAGCATCCGCGAAAGGAAAGGACACTGTGAGGAAGATTGATCCTAGCTACTTTTTTCATACCAGGTGTTACAATAACCTGGGATAACCGCTTCTCTAAGGAGTAGCCTTTTGAGGTTTCGAAGCCGCCCGCTCGTGCTTCTAGAGAGTGAGCCCCTTCGCTTTAGGCCGTTAGGATCGATTCACTCGGAAGCATTCCCAAAGCTTACTTCCTTCCTCTTGTTTGTAAGCCTGAAACGCCAATCTTAGCTTAGCTGCTCTACGAATCTAGTGCAAACACAACAAGAGCTTCTCCAGCTTCTGCAAAGGGCGGAAAAGGTGCTCATTCTACGAGATTTTTTGTTGATCCTTCGCCCCACCATTAAACCATAACTATCATTCATTGGGGTTGGCTTGCTTTCTTTGAAAGGCGCGGGAAATGACTTTGCTTGGACTTCAGAAATGGTACATGGATCCTTCCTTGTTCCCGGGTGGTCCTTCTTTAGTGGCCAGGAAATAGGTCTGTCTTTGTAACCTACATCGTCCCAGGCACCTAATTGTATTAGTGAAAACTAGCCCTCATACCTTCAGTGAAGAAGGATTAAGTTGTAGGTCGATCCACGAGAAAGATCCTGCTGCGAACTGCTCTGTGCCTGTGAAGCGAGGGATCCTGAGTGAAAGGGCAAGGGCCGGGGGAAAGCACCAAAGAGGTGAGGTTTGGTACAATGAACACGAAATGAATCTCACTTAAGACAGATTTTCTTGAAAGAAAGAAAGATACTTGCAGACCAAACAGACCAAAGGGCAGACCTTTTTTCTAGCCTTCTTACTTCTCTTATTTGATTTTTTGTTTAGGTTTTTCATTCAGATTCCTATCTCAGTCCTAGCTAAAGCTACAATCGGAACCTTATCCCATTGCCGAAATGAGGGTTAGGCTGATCCTTAGTTTTTGAAATTAACAACCGTTGGGGGAGAAGTAATGGCTGGGGAGTACTACATGTGTCTAATGCTCGAAGAAGAATCGCGACGTTAGCCCAGTCTTGGTTGCTTAGCTCGTGACTACCTTTCTTTCCCTGAAGGAAGGAAGCGCTCTTCACCGCATGCCCTTCTAAGAGATCGGTTAGAGCACCTAAGAAAGGCTGCTTTTAAGCGGGAGCCACGTACAAACGCTTTACATCGACAAGTGGTGGGCGGTCGAATCCAGTCAATAAAGTAGGGTCTTGCGTTTACTTTAAATAGAGAAAAGGAAAGAGAAAGAGCGACCTATAGCATGTTGAGAGATGGGAGGGACAACCCACGGCTAAGTTCAGTGTATCAGCTCTTTACGTCTCTAAAGCAAGCTACGGGGGAATCAAAGGCCCAACCTATTACTATATAGCGGCTTCTTGCGCCAAATGTTTTATCCAATTCATGTTCTTTGCTTGCTTGACCACTCCACTTTCTACATTCTTGGTCGATCGTAGGCCGTTCTTGATACAGGAAAAAGCGCATAAGCCTCCCCTCAAACAGCTAATCCCCAAAAAGGACATAAGTATGTAGGGCTCTGCTATCGGCATCGGGTGCATTCACGACAAGAATGAGCCTTAACCTAACCGCGGGAGAATGAGATTTTCGGTGAAACAAACAAAAGGAAAAGAGAAGATAAAGTCTGTGGTCCTTGTCGGAGATGTGGTCGTTGTCCTTGTCTTCCCTGCTCTTTTAAGAGCATTTATCTATTAGCAATAACTTTGGGAAGCTATTGATCTCTGGTCTCTGGTAAGCCTTAGGGAAGCAAGAACTTCTCCGGTTTCTTCAGGAAGTGGAACTACTAATGGGAAGCTCTTGAGTCACCCTAGAGCAAGATCTACTAAGGGAAAGAACCCGCGCTTATTGAAGCTTTGATTCAAGCGGCACGATTAGACTAGGGAAAACCGTGTTTTTAGGGGACTGATAGGGCGGATTCTCTCTTTCAATTTCAAGCATGAAAAGATCGTCTTTTTGTCGTATTCTAGCCTAGCGCACCGACACAGAAATGAATGGATTAGTAGTTGTTCTTGTCTCCCACTCCTTCTTCAGTAACAGCGGGTACGGGGCATGCCCCTGAACTGGGATTGGATCTTTCTTTCTTGCATGCACTATCTCTCCTTTGAAAAAACCCTGATCCTTCTTTCTTGACCGTATATACCTTACTACTACCTATTGGTTGGTAACGGCATCCATATCTTTATGCCCGAACGAAAGGGTTTCACAATGCAATGGTTATAGATCTCGAACTGAAGCATCCGCCGAAGAAACGAATCGAATAGGTGATCGCATTTGATCACTCCACTGACCTTACCTTGCTTTCTCGCCCAGTCACGAGCGAAGGGAAAAATCAAGTCAAAAATGGCACTTTCTAGTATCTTAGTAATCAGAGATAAGGAATGCTAGACTCAGTCCAAGCACGAGAATGCCAATCAACTGTAATGGTAGCTCAACCAAGGACTCTGAAAGCACTTTTTCCAGCACTTGTGCCAACCAACCCAACAAAGCAAGCCCTTCTATTGGATACGAGATTGCAACCATAGCCATCTTGATTCGAAGAGCTTAGGGAGAGCAAGCAAACGGAACTTCACATACCCAATTTCTTGAGTAGCCATAAGCAGTTCCTCAGAGGCTAGGGGTGAAAACTATTAAAGGAGCTATCACCGTCTAATCGTATAAATAAAAACAGACAAGAACTGGACTGATTTACCTCGGGCTTACTTTCCGAGGTCGGTAAGGAAGCGTAGCAGCATCGGGGGAGTCCTATTAAACCTCTATTCCATCAAGAAAAACAAGGCGCACTAAAAGCAGGTCTTTAAGAAACCAACCTGAAAGTAGGAAACTATCCTTGGGATTCTCTTTCCTCATAGGCCAGCCAGGAGAAAAACCGCTTTCTTTCCAAAGAGATTCATGAGTTCCAACTCTTCCTTCTTCAAAGTTTGGCAATGAAAAAGAGAATAGAAGCAAGGGTATTTGACTCAGAGACAAGCGGGGAATACTATTTGAAGGAAAGGTAGTCCGGCTTAATTTACTAGTCATAACAGGTCAAAGCCCAATCGAACAGACCCTGCCTACTCCTAAGAGACTGGATGAGGGTTAGGGAGAACAAACAGTAGGGCTAACCTGATCTCCTATCTATCATCGATTATCGAGAAGAAGGAGGGGCTGAGAAAAGACAATCAGGTCCCCTTAGAGACGAAAAGAGGAACCGGCCACTAGAGAGGCAAGGAGAGGATCGATGTAATTGAGCTCGACTCTAAGGAGAGGGTAGGACTGGTACTAGCTACGGCATCTGATTGAGCAAAGGGTGGTGGAAGTTAGGCATTGATTGAAGCTTCATCCGGAGATTCAGCGGTAGCAGATTTTCGAATAGCAGAAGATTGGGAGATATCAGACTCCCCGGTAGCAGACTCTTTGGCACCAGACGATCATACTTTTTAATCATTCTACTCAGCGGTACAAGCCGGTCGGAAGAAAGCAGACAGTTCAACGAAGGCTCGGGACGGGAGGTTTTTTTCTTATACTAGCTCTGGCTTGACTTTGATTTGACTCTTTCCAGGTATGATATTCAAGGGACGAAGGAACTCGACCGTACCCTTGATCCTAACCCTCGGGACTGCGGTAAAGAATTGGGACGGATGGAAAGAGACTGGCTTTCTCATCATATGATAATCTTTCACTCGCTTCCCTGCTTACCTTTTTGCATACAAAAATTCAAAAGGAAAAGGAACTGCTTTAAAGTAAAGGCTTTCAAGGGGATTGAATGAGTTCAGGATAGGAACTTGGTTCACAGGAGCTTAGTCATTTTCTTATTAAATGGCTAAAAGGAATAAGAACTCCAACTACTGTATAGGCTTAGTCTGCTATTGTGGGGCTGCCTCTTTTCTTTACTTAGGGAGATTATCTAAGCTGGCTCTTTAGACTAAGAAAGACTTTATATTAGTTAATATCAAACTCAAACTTCTTACCTCACTCGGCTAGATCGCTATGGATTAGATTAGGAAGACATTACGGGGAAAAAGTGAATTAGGACTGCTGGAACTAAAGGAACTTAGCCTTAGACTGGGACGGATAAATCTAACTAGGAGGACTTTGACTTACACTTCTACGTATACTGGGGCTATCTATTACAACTGGATGGGCTATAAAAGGTACTGCTACTAGTAATAGAGTGGATTGATCCCCCCTTAAAGTGGTAAAGAGAAAAGTGCCTATCTTAAAAAAATACGTCTATCTCATGTTTCGCAAGTTGACGTGAGACTCGCATTGATCTACCAGGCGTCGATGAGCTTTTGGTATCAGATGCTTACGACTTGCCTATGTGATTGGCCGTGTGGAGTAGGCGTAAAGAACGAGTTGCTCCGGTAGTAGCAACTAAATGAAATGACTTTACGAAATCTTCCTTCACCTTTGAACTTCACTTCGTTCTAATTCAAGTAGGCGACTCGCTCCTTCTATCAAGATGGATTGGGGGACGGGCCCCAGTAACAGTAAATGCTATCATGTAGTCAGTGCCGCAAGCTCTCGAACCCTCGTGGGAAGGGAATTCAATGCATCTCAGCAGCAGGAAACTAGGCATTTGAACGAAGGAAGAAACCATCATTGTCCACTTAACAACCCCAGGTAGCTCAGCTAGTCTATCATCCAAGCTCAATCTTCCGGTCTACTGGATTCTATCGAGCTAGATCCAACAAGCGCTATGGCTTACCGAGATATTGGATTTTGACTGATTTTCTCTTTGAACCGGTAGCTAGAAAGAGGGCATTTTGATCACTTGGCACGGGTCCTCGTGAGGGAATTTGAAATTCGGTTAAAGAAAGATTCGACATAGTTGATTATGAATTTCATGAAGTAGAGATCGGGACTACTCCAAGCTACGGTTTTCACTGCCTTATAAGAGAGAGACGGGGCCTAGTGCGCTTGCTCCTCTCTTTGCTCAGTCAATTGGATACCTGCTTGAAGCTATTCTCTCTCTGGAACTGCCACCTCTGTTAGCAGGTCTGGCTCAAGCCCGGGAATGACTTAAGCTTAAGAAAGGCAACTTACAGCTGCAAGCCCAGCAAGTGACGTAACTACACACTAGAAAGAATATTAGCAGCAGAAGAGAGACTACTTACGCAATTACTCATTACGAAATAAGAGACAAGTAGGGCTTGAACCCACAGTGAGCCTGATTTGACTCTGTCTCGCTGTAACAACAATAGTCATTTCCTACCCGTATTCGACTGACAGCTGAACGGAACTATTAGAAGCTGCACCGGATAGCCATCCGTTGCGTTCGGGCTTCTCTTTAAAGGAAGCCCTTCACTACACTATCCAGCCTTCAGGCCTCATCCAATCGAAAAGATGAAAGCGGAAGGTCCGGCCCGAGCCTCCACAACCGATCTTCCGACAGGAGTGAGTTTAGGAGATCAGTTGTTTTTTCAGTTTTTCCTGAATAGAAGCAATAACTTAGATCGCAATCCGTGCCGCGGGCAAAGAACCGAATCCCTTGTTCTAGGTGAGGGCATTTCTAGAAACTGATGATCTTTGCGAGCACGAGTGAGTTATACACTACCTTCCCACCCCGGTAAGAGAGAATTGCGTAAGGGGCGAAGCGAAGAGAAAGCCCTATCAATGAACGGATTTGTTTCCGTGGGTCATAACCCGCAAGCCAAGGAGAATTGATCATCAAATAGATAGGGGCCGGGTCCAATGGATAGGCCAGCTTTGTAGGAATCAAGAATATGAAGTGGAGGTAGTTCGCCAGGTTGGGATATCCACCAGGAGAGTCGGGATATCCAGTAACTCGCCAATCGGTAGTTACAATTGGGACGGGCTTAGTTTGATACTCAGTGCCCCTTCCCTTAATTCCTCAGTCTCGGTCTGTAGTTCAAGGACGTGCGGGCAAAGAAGCAAAGGAAAAAAGCTCACCATTGAACCAGGAATCAAGCCAGACGGGACGACTACCTTTAATAGGAACTCAGACTGATAAGCAGATAGTTGGCTCAATCGAACATGATAATTAGAATCCAGAAGTCTTAAACAAATATCTTTTCGACAGCCACAATTTTCGCTAGGAAAAGCTCCTTCAAAAGGAGTTTTGGGGGGATACTACAAGGCAATCTCATGAGGGTTTGCATAAAGAATGGGCCCCTTTTCGGGAAATGAGATAGGGTTGCTAACAACCAGTAGCTCAAAGGTTGGTAACCGGTGAAGGATAAACAGAATGAAAATAGCGAAGAGCAAACAAGGACGTGACTGAAGGAAGTAGCTCACGATCCAGCCAAGTAATCAATCTCAGTATAAGTTGCTCACTTCGGTAAGTGGTTAATTGCTCCTAGAAAGCCAAGTTCTAAACTACGAAGGAACATTTTCCAATGGGTCCGGGTCCGGGGATACAATAGGATGAAAGAGGATAGAGTGAGTGGAATATGTAGACGTAGGCATGCCTCTACAAGCGATAGATCGAGCCAAAGTGTGTAAGATCGGATCAACCCATTGAAGAAGATCGGATCCAGCCAAAGTGTGTCAACCATTCGTCTCAGCATTACCTTCTCACCCAGGCATTCAAAGCAAGCAACCGGAAATCTACTAAAGAGTAGCAAACCAGTAGCAGCAAAACGCAATCAGACCTCTGATTATCAAAGCGTTCATGGCGGTGTGGGCACCATCCTTTTCTGATGCTTGGCACGGGGCTTTTTCGTAGTTTCAGTTGCTAGTCTGAGTTCATCTTTTCCACTCTGCTGTTCAAGCTATCTCAGAAGAGGAAAGATAATGGAGGGGTAGCCGAGGAAATGAAATGGATTGAAGAGGTAAACGTTTTAGCTTATTTTCATGAGATATTCAAGTCAGAACTCAAGCGGACTCGACCAGTCTACAATGAAGAAAGCGGGTTCCTGTTCCTTAAATAGTTGAAGAGTGGGAACACTCTATTAGCTAACTCTAGCTGTAGCAGCGAGGGGCGAAGCGGTATTCTAGTGAAGTACAGAAGTGAAGGTTCGACGAAATCAAATAGGTTGTTGTGAAAGAAGAAATTCCTTCCTAGCAATTGAATCAACTCCTGGTGATGACTGGAATTCAGTGAGAAAACCGTACCGTGGGCCAGGGTCTGAAGGTTTGAGTTCTCTGTTCCCGATTCTTTCTTAGAAGCTGTTCCCTACTACTGGAAGGAAGCTCATCCTGTACTGTAATTAGTAGCTAGGAAGCAAAGGAGAAAGTCAGCAAGGTGATACGGAGTATCGCAATGCAAGTGCAACGAACTCAAAGAAAGAGTTGTTTACTTGTCGAAGTCATAGGTAATGGTCTAGTCCCACACCCACGGGCAGAAGGAAGCAAGCGTAGAAACTTATTTTAGAACTCAGTATCCGTTTTTTCGAAGGAAAGCAAAGCTAACCATCTATCTAGCAGTCAATTCAGTCTCCGTCTAAGGCAGGTTCGGGATAAACAACGAATCCAATAGATCCAACTTATTTTCTAACTCAATCAAGTACAGTACGTGAGTCAATCAACTTATTTTAGAACGGAAAACGCATAAAGAAAAAGAAAGGCCATAGATGCGATAAAGATGTCAAAAGCGTCTGTTCGGGTAGCAGAGATGCCTACCTATAGTTGGAAGGCTAGCCTAGCGGACATCGTTTCTCTAAGTTAGTAGGCTCCTAAGGCCACTCATAGCGCCCCCGTCGCGCCGTAAGCAGACATTGGTGATTCTAAAGACAAAGACCAAACCAAACAGGCCGGCCGGGAATGGCTCCTATGCCTTGCTTGCCAGCAGAAATCCCCTTATTGATCCTACTTATCAGAATCGGAAGAAAGAGATCTTGCTTGGCTTGCTCTGCCCTTCGTGCTAAAGCTTGATTTGTGTCTGGTGCGCTAGAAGCATCAGTCTATGGCGCGCGTTGAGCTTTCTTCCTGCCCACCGCCTATAGATCTGTTCCGATTCTTGGTACTACCCATGAGTACACTTAATTCTCCTTTGGAAAATCATCATGGGGTTAGAAAGCTAGAAAGCTGATTTTGCTAGCGAGAACTGGGCAAAGCGTCAAAGGATGTGTCGAGAGTGAGCCCACTATAGATACCCCAGAGGGGGACCCCAAACGAAGTCAGTAAACGAGACCAACCCACGCCGAGCGGATCGATCTTTCTTTATCTTTAGTAATGTATTTGGAGGTAGGTTCGACGTACCCAAGGCTCAAAAACAGGCTGAAAGTCTCGATCTAGATCGTCTCTCTTTAGTGAAAATGAAAAATCGACGCCCGACCTACTTCAGCTAAAGAGGGAAATTCCCTACGTACAGGCAAGCTGACTTAACGGGTCATAGATATGCATGTTAGCGTAACAAGAGTAGGAATGGTGGCACATCTCGTTTTGACGGTCCAATGAGAATCTCAAATCCTCAAGTTATTCCGTATAGCGAAGACTGTCTCATGGTCACAATCATAGATCAAAAATGGCGGATTTAGGTGCCAACCGAGCCTATACACCAAAGGCTGGGCTCGCTGACCCTGACGGAACGGAACTAATCTAAGGAAGATCTGGTGGCTGCTGCAAACGAAAACCCATAATGTCCCTAAGTAGAGGGAGCTCAGCTCGACGGTTCGATGCGTCCATTTCTCGCTAGACTGAGATCACTATTGGGCACCTCGCAGGGGACACGGAGATCAAACTGGTTAGAAACGAGCGGCACCTTTCAATTCCATGCCTGAGTCAGGATGAGAATCTTAGATCAGATTGGACTTGTGTAGCGAACTCTACCAATTGGGATTTCCGGTTCATAGATGTACGTCATAGTAAATACTATCCACGTGGGAATGTCTATGACAAATCAAATCAGTCTGATGTCAGGATTCGGTGTCTCAATTCCTGCAGCTGACTCAAGACGAGGACCTATTTGAGGTCAAAGTTGAGATTAGAAGGCTCATGGCGGGCCTTGACTCAACGGGAGATTGGATGGGGCGGGGAGCTCGGGCCCTCGACAATCCGCATACCGACACGGGGGAAGAGTCCTTGGAGAAACTCTATGACCTGTTAGACAATCTAAAAGAGGGCGGAGGACGATCCCGGGCCTTTAGGGCATTAAAAGGTAGGATTTTCCTTAAGCAAATGGATCCTCCTCAGAAACTCTTCCACATAGCCTGTACAATAACCTTAACCGCACAAGTATCTAAAGCAACCTCCAGCCCTAGAGGAGCCGTATGAGGCGGAAGCTCCACGTACGGTT
>JAOSBK010000201.1:48748-74101 GCA_027568895.1 Erythroxylum shatona
GATCCAAAACCCCCTTTTATCAACTTTGTTTGCATTTTTTGACAATTAGGCTAGCTTAGACCTTTTTCACTTGGTTCCAATTAAGTGAGACGACCCGAGGTTGCATCCTATATTGTAATCCTTGGAATTTAATTATTTTTGATTCGGTTTCCAAGGGATTGATCTTTAGATCGATACGAAGTGCCGATCAGAGAGTCTCTTGTCTAAGAAGTAACCAACTATAAAGGAAGACCAAATTCTTACTTCTATTTGGAGCATGTTTAAAGGCAATAAAACCACACTAAAATATGAAGTTTTTTTCCCAAAGATTAATGGATTTCATTATAAATATATATATAATCTAGAGGAAAAAAACTAGTATAATCCATAGTATCTAGATTATAGAGATTTATGGTTCCTAGTAATCATCTACATCTTAAGATCGAGGGAAATTTTTTTAAGAAGACTAAGTATACAGTATACTTAGAACAAAATTTCACTAGAGTCAACATGATATTAACAAAGCTTTCAGGTGGTATGGATTAACAAATTTAAACAACATTTTATACCAATTTAGTTTTCAAGAGCTTGCAAAAGAATACTGTATGAGTTTATAACTGTTTCAGGTTTGAAATAAAGAGGCTCTTCAAAATTTAAAGCATATAATATGTCTTTTAAATCCATTTAGTGGTCTTGTATTAAGGATACCAAAGATATGAATTGAGGTTTAAGCTTGTGAGATGTAGTTAGTCCAATTAATCAATTTGACTAGATGAATGATAACTAACCAACGTTTTGGTTCGTTAAAAATTAAAATGCTCATTATTGAAAATAAACTGATTCTTTTAAATTGGTTCATATGAAAATTGTTTCTTCTCTCTTTTCCTTGTATCATTTTTGCTATTTTTTGTCCTTTGTACCAATACTGGTTTCCAAATCTTTTATGTTAATATTGGCTCCTTTTTTGTTTTTCTATTTTTGTTTCTTTCTTTTATAAAAAGGTAAAAGAAGCCCATTTATAATTTAGTTTTCAATTCTATTAAAATCTTATATACTTTACAAATATTATAGAAATTCTTTATATTTTTAAAAAGTGTGAATTTAATCCTTTCATTAAATTTTACTATTAACTTTCATTAAGTTATATTTTTAAGACACATGATACTTCATATAAATAATTGCATTACATGAGAAAGATTAAAAATAAAAAATAAAAAATAAAATAGTATATATTAGCCATATTTATTTATTAATTTTATTGATTTACCATATTTATATTAAGCAATTATATTTAAACAATAATAAAATATAAATATAAATTTTAATAATTTATTTTATTAAAAAACTATATATTTTGTTAGATAATAATAATATTAACAAATAAGAATAATTTCTTATTTCTATTTTAAAAATAACAAATAATTAATTTTATTTATTTTATAAATATTAAATACTATTTTTGTTATTTTGTTATATTTACTACTCATTATTAATATTAAAATAAAAATATGTAATATGTAATATAAAATCAAAATATTAATTATTCAATTTTACAAAATAGTAAATAAGTATTTAATTAAGATTTTATTTTATTATGCGTTAATTAATATGTTATAATAAGATGTAGTTATGTAATAATATTTATTTTATTTAAAATTTATACTCAATTTTATTGAAAAAAATTTATTTTGTTTATTTTAAAAAGTTACATATGAAAATTATTCAGTACATGTATTAACTTCAGTGGGTTGATATAACAAGAAAAGTTAATTAACACTTGTATCATATTTAACAAATCAATAAGATATTACTTTTCAAAAAATCAACAAAATGTAAAAAATTAATGAGTACTAGCACTAAAATATTTCAATTTTATTAGGCAAGTTAGGGATATAAAGTAAACAAGTGAAGTGAGAGCTTCCTTTACTTTAACCAAAAATAAAAACCATGTATTCAATTACTGGACAACGTCAAAGAATCCATTCTATTTAGGAGAGGTTTGGCTAATAATAACTATTCCACCAATAACTTATTCCATAGCATCAGATGAAAGTAAAAACATTCAGCAGGACACATCTACATAGGAGTGATTTTCCTTTCATCATCTAATGTCTAAGCTTGAATTTGATGCCTACTCTTTTACCTTAACCCCTAATCTAAGGAGTTCAGAAGGAACCATCCAAAAAGAAGAGATATAGGATCGACAATAGATACAGAGCCTTTGCGATTATAATGATTTGAAGAGGAAAGAGCGTTAAAGTTCCATACTTGGAACATAAGTACTAACATCTTTGTTAATTAGCACCCTTAGGGTGAGGTGAACACCTTTTTCATTATACTTTTTTTATATAAAAAGTATCAATTGGACAAGTGAAATACCTAGAAAAAAGATGTAGGAAATTACTAAGTAAACGAACTACATAGATATTGTGAGAATCTAGAGTGAAAAGAGCGAAATAAATCATTCCTCACCCGCTTACATTTACTAAGAAGCTACTCTAGACTAGCTTCATTAAAGAGTTAGAATTAAAACCAGTAGAATATAAATGAAAGAAAAAAAGAATGGCTTAAAAAGTTCTTAATATAAAAAGGGGCTATGGCGAAATTGGTAGACGTTATGGACGTAATTAGAATGAGACTTGGTATGGTGTGATAACTTTCAAATTTAGGGAAACCCTGGAATAAAAAATGTGTTATCTTGAGCAAAATTCTATTATCCTAAAACAAACAAATGTTTATAAACACAGAAAAAGTGATAGGTCTAGAGACTCAATGGAAATTATTCTAACAAATGGTGTTGATTGCCTTGCATCAGTCAAGTAAAGGAATCCTTTTGCCAAAACTATAGAAACGATAAAATAAAGGTTAACCCTATATACATATGTATTGAATTCCTATATGAAATGATAATCTACAACCCAAATCTCCATTTTTGAATATTTATATAAAAATACAAATAATTGTTTGAACTCGATTCCAAGTTGAGGAAAAGATCAAATATGAATTGATCAAATCATTCACTCCGTAATATGATAGGTAATTGATTAATCGGATGAGAAGAAAGATAGAGTCCTATTGTACATGTAAATATTGACAACAAAGAAATTGTTAGTAAGAATCAAATCTGTCAACTTTTGAAATCATGAGGGTTCAAGTCCCTTTATCTCCAAAATAAAGAGGCCTATTCGACTATCTAATTATTTACTATATTCTCTCTTTTCTTTACAGTTCAAAATGAAGTTCTGTTTCTTATGCACTTGGTTATTTCACAAACATATTAGGACTGAATTTGATTTTTCTTTTTACACGTCTTTTGATAGATATGATCACATACAACTAAACATCTTCGAGCAAATAATAAAGGAATCCCTATTAGAAATTGTAATAATTACCAATCCAAATTTGGACACAGACTTAAACTTATAAAGTCCTATTTAAAAATTAATTCCAAGTCCTGGAAAAGATTTTAGAGTACTTTCTAATCTTTTTTTCAATTGACACAGACCCAAGACCTTTAGTAAATTATTAAACACAAAACTATCAAATAAGGAAGATGATATATTACAAATGATTAGTATAGCCCAAATGGTAGCCTAACACATAAAAAATAGGTTTATGAGTAGCTATTTTATTCTATAACTTAACTAAATGATGTAGATTGACATACATATTTAGTTATAGGAAATATACAAGATTTTGATCCATAATTTTCTATTTAGGTGTCTAAAACTATAGCTTTTTTATGTTTATTTTTTTCAATAAAGAATATATCGTATATAGTATGTAAGAGAAAATAATTAGATTATGTTTTCTTTTCTTTTTTATTTGTTCAAATCTATCTCCTCTTAATCTAATATAATGTTACTACTAAATAGAAACCAGAAAGGTTCAATTAATTGATAAAAAGATTGAAAAATCTAGTCTAGAGAAGTTGCATGGTGCAGAAATATCCAAAATTGGTTTTAGATGCAGTATAAATATCATCCAGTCCTCCTTCATTTCTTTATAATTTCTTTTATATTTTTTTTCTATTTTTCTTCTCTCCTATGTGATTTTCCATAGATCATTTACGAGTTGTACGTGGTACAAAGTTCACGACATAAAACTTGCAAAGCTCATTTAATTCATCCTGTTCTATTATAATATTTATTCAGCTTAGCTAAAATAGATATCTTCCAAATTTGAGAATCTAAAAAAATCGAATTCTAGGTACCATTGATTATTGAATTAATCAGTCAACTCGCTATCGAACATGGATTTTATATTAACAAATTTTCCTTGATGGGTGGTTAACAATATACTTTGAATTGGAATTGGGGGCCTGATCATTTCTACCAACTTTTTGCCTCAACTAATATGATTTTTGTAACTCAAAATTTGAATTCAAAATCAAACTAACATTCTTTTATATATATATATATTCAAATTCAATATTATATATAGAATATTTAACAATATTATGCAGACATTATCTCTTGAATAAATTGTAGAACCTACATTACTAATCCGTTGCGTATCTTAGTATTCCTATTCATCCACTCATTCTATTCTTTCTCAATCATCCATTAACCTTAGAGTAATTCATATAAATAAATGATAGTAAAACTTAATAAGGTTATAAACTGACTTTTGAACCCGCTTCAAGTTAGGATGATTAATCAACAAATCTTGGAGCACCCAATCCAGTTTGATTATGTTTATTTCTGTTTTACTCTTGTACGTAAGAAATAAATCTGCATTAATATTTGCCCTTGAGCAATCTATATTTATGATCTCGTATATTTTATTTCTTTGACATCTTACTGAGTTTGGCCCCTCATCTTTTTGCAAAAAGTCGCTCTGCGGTGGTAAAGTCTCATCTTATGTGTTGGACAAAGTTATAATAGTAAGATTTAAATCGGTAAAATGCTCGGGCATTTTAAAATGATCTTCAAGTTCTGGGGAGAATTCACAAAATTTAATTTCCATAAACAATTGAATGCAATTTTCCCTTATTTTGACTGGAGAATCTAACAAAGACATTACTGTTGAGATTCTAACAGAAAAATTGGACCTTTTATGCCCTCGGAGAGTCCTTTGTTGTACTGGGTCATTGACATATCCTTTTTATCATTTTTTAACCCAAAGAATTGATTAGATCAAAACAAATTTCTTATCGAACCTTTGTATGTCTATATGAATTTCTACCTGCACAGAATCTTTATAGTTAGTTTTCCATTTTTATTTTGACATCATAAGTTGCCTTTGGTACTACTCTTTTTTCCTACAATTTAAGAACTTCTATAAAGTTGGTATGATTTGATTTGAGCAATAGATCCCGATGTGAACATATTCGTAATGAAAAGAGAATGGAAATATGAATTGTACGGCTCATATAGGCAAGAAGGTGCCTTTCTATACAATAGGAAAAATAACCCTTTCTCTTATCATTTCAGCATCTTTTTATGAAAAAGTCTTTATTAATTATTCCATTAGCATAACATTAATCTAGTAAACATTTTACACTAGAGCTTTCCCTATACCATACATACATGAAAACATAATAGAAAACCACATAGAGATAGTTAGCATAGATATGAGGGCTAAAAGCCCAAATTGGGGCTTAACGTTTTTGAGTTTTATCAGTTTAGGACTTAAACTTGTAACTTGTTCAGGTTTAAACTTTCACGAGTCTGCTCAATTTAAGGCTTTTTTGGACATAAATTAGAATGTGTCCACATGTTCTGTTACAATATATAATGCGGCACTTATCTATATTTTAAAATTCCATATTAAAAAAGTAAAAGCTTGCATGGAACGGTTAAATTAAAGAACCCTAAATTCATAAAATTTTGTGAAGTCCATCTTCTTCACTCTTTGACTCATCTTCACTGTTGACCAATCTGCGCTCCAATCTTCTTTCAAAGGATTGTCTTGCCTAGTTCATGCATATTCTTGCCAATCTACCTTCCACTTTATCTCTAACAATCACCAAGTACGTTTGATATACTCAGTACTTTGGTCTTTTGTGTTTTATCTTTCAACCTAGATATGCTACATGTTCACAATATTGTGGGTTTTCTCAGATGAATGCTCCTTAAGTAAGATTTGCGATGGAATTCACAACTGCCTTCAATTTTGTAGCAATGATCTTTAAAATTAGTTTATATACTGTATGCAATAGGAAATACGGAGAATACTTAGTCAAATTTTTTTTTGAAGGCTTTAAGATAGAAAAGGTAGAAAAGCTAAATGTGAAATATGATGTAGAAATCTGCATGTCAAAGCCTATAATCCACTCTCTAGATGATTGTACATAAGATTTTCATGTTTAGTGTGTTTTAATCTTAAATTTTTGCTTTCTTTTTTCTATCTTTTAGTTGTGTTTAGGATCACATTAGTTACTTTATGAATACTAGAATGATGAACAAATGGATTTATTATAATTGGTGTTAAGAACAAACAAGCTTCCATTAAAAGATATTGACATTTTTTAAATTTTATAACATTTATTTTTTAATTCAATTTGAAGTTGTGAGATTGGTTATGATTATGGTGCTTTGAAGTTGAAATTGCTTATTATGGAATTTGAAGTTGGTATTTGAAGTTGGAAATTGAAGTTGTGAAATTGCCTATTATGCTACTTTGTTCAAATTACTTATTATGAAGTTTTAAGTTGGAATTTCAATTTTCTTGTAATGGAATTTGAAGTTGGATGTTAAAGTTAGATAAAGGACTATTGGAGTGGTCATATATGGAACTTATGACATTCAAGAGTTGGTTTAGTTTTGGAAATCCCATTTTGCAGTTGTTGTGGATATCTAGTTCATTTTAATTACTAACAAATGAATACAAGATTAACTATATTGTAATTTGCAACTATACCAATAGACAATACTAATTTCTTTTAATATTGAAAAGATAAAGAATAAATGTATTATATTAAATATGAATTTCCCTTATTTTGTAGGCTCTATTTTGTGTTAAAGAGTGTCCATAATCATTTGACATCCTCCTTTTTTGTAGTTTGTAGTTGTCCATCCATCTAGGTAAGTCGTCTAACTAATATCTCCAATATGTTTTACTTTATCAGTAGGAGTATTTGTGAGAATTTTTTTTTGTAATTGCAAATGAGGTATTGTTTTTATATTGTTGTTTGCAATATTATGAGTATCTTTGAAGATGGCATGAAGTTCTGATTTAACAGTCTAGTAATAACTTAAAGTTGATGTAACAATTGAATAAGGATTGCATTTAATATGGGTTTTTTCGAAACATTAAGGCATAATAAACCCTTAGGATGGAATATAGGCTAGAAACCGGTGATGCAACTCTGATGAGGCTTATAGGTGAAAAATTTCATAAGCTTGGGAGCCACAGTGAGAAGACCCTTTCTCGATTCATAGGTATAAACAACACCACGTACCATAGTGTTTCTTTTCTTATGAACTTTGTTTATGTAAACTTCAAGCAGGATGTGTTCTAGTTTTGTGTTAATGCAAATGATGTATTGGTTTTGTGTACTAGTTTGCAATATTCTTAGAAACATAGGATGGTATATAGGCTGGAAACCAGTAATGGAGCTTCGATGAAGCTTATAAGTGAAAGATTCCATGAGCCTAGGAGCCCCAGCGAGAAGTCCCTTTCTTGATTCTTAAGTATAAACAACATCGTGTACTATATTTAATAGAACTTAGTATATTCTTAAAAGAGTTATATATATATATATATATGAGGTTAGTAGGAAATGCCACTAACTTTCATATGTTGTGCTATGCTTCAACTTATTTTTGCCAACATATTCTATTGGGTGGCACTCTTGTGCAATCATTATCCCTATTCCTTCACCATACACATCCACTTCTAAGATATTTATTCACTACTCTATTCATATATACCTCTTAAACCATATGTTTGCAATGAATTAGTTGGTTGATGGAATTGTTATGAATATGTTAAGCATAATATACTGTGCTATGCTTCAATTTCTCATATTCACTTTCACTATTTCCTTTCACCGTTTCCTTTCACCATTCTTACTTAGGATAAACCATTTTGTTATACTTATTATTTTCACAAATTTTGCATAGCTTAGTTTTTTTATATATAACCCTTTCTAAGTTAAAAGGATTTATAAAACTTAGTGTATATATATATAAACAATGATATCTTGTTTTCAACTTATGTTTGCTAACATATTTTATTAGGTGGTAGAATGACATATGATGATCATGACATGTAGCCACTGCCATATAGAAGGACACAATAAAAGAGTCTGTCCTTAGTAGGGAAAAGAGGTAATTTCTAAGTTTTGTCTTTTATGTGGTGCAACTAAGATTGTTTTCCACAATAGTGGAAATCTAATTGGTTTTTTAATTCCATTATCATCGTTATCAATAGTAGGTTCCAGCCTAGTTTAAAAATCCTCACCTAGACCAATCAACTTATTTCCATACGGAGAAAAACATAATGAATTCAAAGTCAACTTCAGAAAACACATCTACAGTTCAAACCAACACTAACATTCTAGTAAGTGCCTCTACATCTGCATCTAAAAATGCTGAAAGGGGAAAGAAGGTAAAGGAAGAGCACATGCCTCTACTTCTGCCTTTGTCTTTGCCTTTACTATTGTGTTTGTATCTACTAGTGCCATAAATGCTTTAGGTACTGCCAGCATCTTAAATACTACTCATATATGTGAAAGTGCAAATACAACAACCTCAGTTGTTCTCCCAACACCTGGAGGTGTTTCAAAAACAACAAATATTTGTACATCTTCAAAGGCGACCATCAAAAAGCAAACTAAAGGGAAAGGGTCTGGTTATAGTGTTGCTGACAATGGAAGCAAAATGAGGATGGACGTAGTCCAAATTCTTAAGCAAAAATTTTAGGAAAAAAGCATGTCACATACTCTTCTCTTCAACAAGAAACAAATAAGAAGTTCAAAAAATAGATGGAAGGGATCGGGATATACACAAATGAAACCACATAATTGTAGATGCTAAAAGTAAGTGTTAAATATTTACATTTTATTAAACATTAATTAAGTGATACAACTTAACAATGTTTGCATTTTATCTACAACTTTGAAGGAGAAGTTAGAGATTACTACACCTTGGGCAGAAATCAATAAAGAGGAAGGAAGCTATTATTGGGCATATGAATCGAAGCCAAGAAACTCAAACTACATCTTTAAAGGTAAATGACAAAATGTAAACTTAACTTTGTTTATTAACGAATTGAACAATTTTGTATATTTGTGTAATGCACAAGAAACTTAAACTACATCTTTAATGTATATACCTTATATCCATCAATTTTGTGATATTTGTGTAATTGGATAATGGTTGAGAGGTTGTATGTCTATTCAGAGGTTGGATATCTATTAATTGTAAGGATCTTGTTAGCATTTACATGTTATTATATCAATGAATGCAATGACTACTAATTTCAGTGTGAATTGTTTTTAAAATAGGCTTTTCCCCTTTTTGTTGAATTTCATGAATGGTAGATGATGAAACTACATTTGTTTATTTATGCCACAAAAAACTTTCACTAAGCTTAATTGCATTTACACAACATGTAGACTTGAAATTTTAGACCTATTAAACATCTTTGTCTCCTCATAAAAAATTTGACTACTTATAACACAACTTAGCAGTTATGTTAATCATTTGCTCAAACCTAAAGTACCTATGACATTTTTATAAGTTGTCAATTGCTGCCTCTTTCAACTCCTTTTGACTAGTAACCAATACTCCATCTCCATTGATAAAAGATTCTATTTTGTTACTAATCTTCTTTACCACATGTTGAAAATCAAATATCTTTAGGCTAGTACATCAAACATGTTTAGGCTAGTACATAAAACATCAAACATATTTAGGTTAGAACATCAAACTTAGCAGTTCCAGATGTTGAATCATCAAACAATTGCTCTTTCCAACATTAGGTAAGGTGTATTACATTTACACATTGTTTTAGTACATAAAACCATTTCCAGGTAAGGCTTTAAACATACAACTATTACCTATATTGCCTTCATTATTTAGGCTAAGGAGCATAAGCAAAACTACTAAACATAAGCTTAATCAAGCTACAAATTTCCAACACTTTGCTGAACATGTTTCATTACTATTCCTTAGGGCAACTAACTCATTCTTCAACTTCAAATTTTCTGCTATCATTTCAGTCTCCAAAACATCTGCTGCGTTCTCTCTTAACTCTGCCACTTCAGCCTTCAGTGGATTACTTTGATGATATAACATCTTCTCTCTCTTTTTTAACTTTAAAATAATCCATCTTGCTCTTAGAGAAAATCTTTGATCATTCCATTCATGAAATCCACAAACATTTTCACTCTACCATAAAAAAGCAAATTGTTAATAAGATATATGAACATATTTATTTAAAACAACTTAAAAAAGTACCAAAATTATCGAAAAGAGTCAACAATCATAAAACCTTCTTCTTGGATTTTCATCAGTCCATGAAGTCCATCCATGTGCTTTCAAGTTATAGTTACAATATTTAGCCTCTTCGTCATAGTCCCATTCAACTAGGTAAGTTTAAGAACTTAGCTTGTATGTCCTCAAATCAAGCTTAGAATGCGTTTCTTTACTACCAAAGATGAAAATTTCAAAAATTTATGTTAAACACAAAATTATAATCAAGAAAATGGCAAACTGAATCCTCTATTCAATCTTGTTACCTTGAAGAACTACTACTTGAGGTAATTCTCAAGTATTCCTAGTTGATTTCTTCAAAAATGTAGTACAATCCTCTAATCTACCTTTTTGTCTAATACCTAAATTACAATGTTGTAATGTTGATTGTGCATCCATTGATAGCTAAATGATTTCTACAAAATTGAATTTATATTCTGCTAAAAATCTGCACTCTTCCATAGATGTCATACTTTATCTTAAGCCTATTGGATAAAGATAAACAAACAAGGATAACCACCAAGGAATCTAAATCAAGTGACATAAATCATATCCTACATATAATGTGAAGTAGATGGGGAAGAGAAGACTTGATCATATCCTAAATACAAATATATAATAAAATTATACATGAAAACAATTATATTCTACACACTATTCATCCCTATAATAAAATCCATTGAAAGAAGATAAAGTAATTTACCTAAATTACATTGTTAACAAAACTTTCCATTAAAAGGGAAAAAGGGGAAAGGAATAAAATGAAGATTCAAACATCATAAATTATATACAAAAATTAGAAGGAAGCATGAGTCATTACCAACTTAGGTCTTCAATTAAAGCACATGTATGTTTCAAATATCCTAAAACCCAACCACCCATTCACCTCCAACTTCAAAAGAGAAAGCTCACACTACGTAGAAGTTCATACTACTGGAAGGTAGATCCACGGTTATACATGAATTGATGATGCGTGTAGGGATAGAAGTGAAGGCACAAGCGAGATAAGAGAATAGGGTGAAAACCCTTGTTAAAAATAATTATTGATTTAGGGTTGAAAAGTAAAAACTTAAATGAACTTAAAAGTTTTTTTTTTCTAAAAATCCACCTAGCCTAGAATATGGCATCAAAAGACTAACTTGCCTGTATGTAATGACACATATAGACACATTCTAATTTCCATCCAAAAAAGCCTTAAATTAAGCAAACTCGTGAAAGTTTACACCTTTGTTGAGCAAGTTATAAGTTTAAAGTCCTAAACTGATCAAAATAAAAAAAACATTAGGCCCCAATTTGGGATTTTTAACCTAGATATAGGTCTATCTCTAGTAACCATCGTAGGAGATCTCCACTAAACTAAAGAAAGACTTTGAAGACTAGACATGAAAACAAATGCCTACAGACACTTATTTTAAAAAATGGAAACCTTCTAAAACTAAATGATGAAAAATTTCTTTTCTCTTGCATCAAGGTCAAGTTCGTTCATGATCAATTATTGTTGCTTCTATTGTTTTCCTTTGAGTCTTTCTTTTAATTCTTTTAATTCCTGAATTGTTTAATTGTTTGCTTGATGTTAGGCTGCACTAACATGTGGTTTTTTGTTATCGCCACGACGCCTCCTCTTAATAACCATTATCCTTCTTTGAGTATTTCAAACTTTCATATTTTGAATTAAAAAAGGGTTAATTTCAGCAAGTCACCGAGGCTGAGGAATGTTGAGAATTGGATGAGTAGGGAGGGTTGTGACTTCTTGATATCTAGCACTAGTAAAGAAAACTCTTTTCTATTATTGTAGAGCATAAAAGCTTATCGAGCTTCCATTTATAGAGTGTAGAGCAATTCCGCTAATGCAGTATGCATGGCTGGCATAATATGAGTACTATAACCATGCTTTTGTATGAAAAATATACTTTGTAAAATTGTTTTTCCTAATCAAACAATCGTGATGATGATTCGATGGATCATCCATGTCACATTAGGATTTGGGAAGGGCATTCACAAAAGTGAGGTGAGTTTGAAGAAAAGGTGGATTTTGGTGCTCTAACTAACTATAAGCATGGGAATTTCATTCTAGAGACGAGGGAACTCTTTAGAAACAACAAGTTGGCAAACCAATTTTGAGGTTTTTTTTAATTCCTTAGCCAATAAGGAATTGGTTGAACTATATCAGATGGAGGGGAAATTCATTCAAAAAAGGGGAGAAAGTTGGGTATTGCATTTGATTACCACATTATTCGATTTACCAAAAAGGCTTTTCTACTCCATTTCTTTTTTAGTTGGCTGAATATGAGTTACCCATATGCCCAACTATTCTTTAAGTGCCTCCCTTTAATCTACCTATAAAAAGAGTGTAAATTGTAATTGAAGTTTATACTTGACTTTTTTTAGGATGAAAAGACATATTTATAACTCGCTTTTGACCTAATGTAAAATCTATCTTTCTTGATCTTAAGCCCTAAAATTGATTCTGCCCTACCTATAGTTGAAGTTACCGTTGGAGGCTTTTAAGTTCCAGTCTCAATTATGGTCTTCCCTATATGTACAAAGGAGTAGTTTTGAGTGTAAAAAAAAGTGCTCTGATCCAACCCAAAAAATTGCAATGGAAAAGACAAATAAGTAAGTGATATCTCCCTCCTAATGCTATGCCTAAGAAGTAACAATAGATAGCTTCATTCCATCTACTTCCAATCTTTTTGGAGTTGATGGGACTAGAAATCTTGAATTGAATGAAGTAAGATTTTTTCCCTCCCTAATATCATAAGGAAGAAAGAGGTTTAGCTGATAAAAGATAGACCCTTCAAAAGTCAGTGTCAGTTCACTTAGATAAGCTTTTTGTTTTGTTGGGAAGTTGTAGTAGCTAGTGGAGCAGGAAAGATTTCAAGCAAGATTAATAAAAAGTAGGAGTTTGTTAAGCAAGTGAATTGTTACAACCAGCAAGGGAAAGGATAAAAGCCTATTAGTTGACTTGACTTCTTTTCCTCTTTATATGGTAATTGTCTAGTTTTAAGCTTATTGGAGTTGAAGTTTTTGATGGAAAAGTCATGCCTATGCTTAAGTTTGAAGTTAAGGAGTCAATTATTTCGTACATAATCAGAAGGAAGCCTTGCTAATAAGTTATTAAAAAGCTTTACGAGTAGGAATCTGAAGTCGATTGGTTTATGGTTTTTTAAAAGAGTCTTACCATCTTTCAAATCATGTTTGATGGGAAAGGTGAGGAAAGAACAAATAGCCTTAATTAGCTTATTGACCTTTCTTAGCTTCAAAGCATTGCTCCTTTACTTTTAAAGCCCTGAATTGAAAGTAAACCGACTTCCTTTTATCGAAGGATATATGCATGTGAATCGAGAAAAAATTTATAAGGCATAACTCAATATTGCATATATAAATAGCAGGATTAATGACTTACTTATTCTCCATTGCTATAAATACTACTATTCATTCCAAGTGTCTTTCCTCACCGAGAAAAAGAGAACAACTTATTCTGTTCTAAAACTAATTATTCTGATTGAACCTTCTCGTTTCTCATTTCTCGGAGATTGAATTTCCCCGAAGAAAGTATTTTTAACTCGAAATGCAAAAAAAGTAGATATGCTCTTGTCTCTTCAAATCGTATGTATTATCCATGGTGAGTGCTATCGTATATAAGATAGAGTTTATTTACTAAGCAATATAAGGCATAAAGCCCTTGCTTTTATTCATCTATTCCCAAGGAGTCTTTAAAAAGATGTGGCACAATTTTTTTTGTTTTTATTAGAAAAGTCTTCCTCAAAAACTGTTTTTATTCGTTCTCTCTTACCACATTCATTCTTTTTACTAGCAAAGTTCATCCTATACGAAAGACTATGCTGACCTTGTTTCGTGCATTCTTACATCTACTCTTTAGTCTTTTAACGTCCTTACCTAGATTTCAAAAAGCTTGACAAGCCCACCCAACGTTCTAGTTGATGCTTCTGCTTGTTATTTTATTACTTGGAATGTCTTTGGCTTCATATTTTATACCTTATCGATCAAATGTCTATGTTACAACACGTTATAACACTAATCAAAATAAACTAGACCCACAGAGAGTGTGTGTAAAATTTATGTAATGAAGTTTATTAGTTTTTAAGTTTTTTTTTTAGGGGGGGGGGGGGGGGTTTGGATTTAGAAATAAGAACATAAAAAAAAGCTAAAATAAAAAATAACAATGTAAAGAAAACATGTAAAAAAATTACAAAAGTGGAGACTTTGGTATGAACCCAGTTCTTTGGTTCAATCTCGACCTACACCTTAATTAAACATATTTCATTAGTTTGTTGTTCTTAAACCTCTCTTAACAACTATTAATCATAGATTAATAATTAACCTGGATTTTCTCTTAAGTAGTGTTTAATCAAGATATGATTGTTAGTTAAACCTAACTACCAAATAACCTAGGATGCGATCTTTAGATTCAATTAGGCAGTAGCATTACGAATTAGGAAAACTGATTAATCAAGGCAACAATCACATATGATATGTTATGTTATCCCTAATGATTATGAATCATTAGTTGCCACATATGAGTTTCAACATAACAATTACGGATTATATTAAAATTTTAACAATGGATTTGCAAATAAACGATTCAATGAATGCATTAAAATCATCTTTTCATAATACCTAATGGGTTCATACATAAATAATTCAATAATAATGAGAATATGATTATCCATACATAAAACCCAAATCAATTAACATAGGATAACATAATCAATTTTTAAAGAGAAAAAGAAACAACTAAACTAAAGAAAAAGTGTTTAACCAGGTCATTGGTGTCGATGTGGCCTATGAACTAGTGTCTGAAAACTACCCCTCCATGGGCATCCTCATGGTGGAGAGCTAATCTCCATCTTCGTTCTCTCCCGAAGCTCTCGAAGTTCCCACTTAATTTATCCCAAAACGCCTATTTATTCTCCATTTTTCTTGAGCCGAAAGTCCCTCTTTTGTAATGCGCTACTGTTATATTTCTACTTTATTGTTAGTCCACTTTAATATTTACTTCTGTAAACCCTTCGCCACTCTTACATTTTTTTCCTTTGGGCTGTGTGTTTTGTTGAACTTGTTTTTAGTTATGCTACGTGCTTTTCCATCCTTGTTAGCTTGGTTGTATGCCCACATGCATGTAGTTTTAGTCCATGCCTCTAGCTATTAATTTATTGTTTCATCATCTGCTACGTCTTTTTTGTTCAACGTGTGTATGTGTGTGAAACACATACATTACTTGCATGTTGGCCCTCACATCTGCGCTTTTTGTTTCTATCTTTATGATATGCATTTTTTGTCTTTATCCAATGTTTACGTTTTATCCATCCATGCTTCTTGTTGTCAGCTGTTGCATGTTGTTTTCCTCTTACTTATGCACTACATTCAACGTGTACGTGAGTTGAGTTTTATCTCCCAATAGCTAACATTTTGGTGCCTCTTATGTTGCTAGCATTTTGTTCTCACTGTACTGCCATATTGTGCTTAATGATTCCAGTTATCGATCTTTATTCTCTCCAGTAGCTGTGAGATTAATTAAATTAATGTCTTATAAGGTGGGCCACATCTAAGCCTTCACGACCATGGGCCATATCTGAGCTTTCTGTCACGATTGTGGTATGTAGGCCACAATTGTGGGCCATGTCTTGGGCTTTTGTCACGATTGTGGAATGTGGGTTATAGGCCAATTCTGGTGCTTCTGTCACAATCATGGCCTATTGGTCCACAATCTTAGGCCGTTGTTTCAACCTGAGTGTCTCCAAAATTACTCCATTCTTCGATGTTGATCTTGAAATACTAACAAACATATCAAGGTACCTTAAAAACATAATATTTAAGCTCAAAGAATCGTACTAATCCATAAAACACTTAAAACATAAACAATTAACAAACTAACACAATTCTAACTTAAACACATACTAAACGATTAAATTAACAATTAAATATATATCAAACTAAGCTTTAAAACATGATACAATTTACATTTATCAATATCCCCACACTTAAACATTTGATTGTCCTCAAGCAAACAAAACAACAAACACATAAAATCACAAAGCACACAATGCAATAATGAGACAATAGCTTCAACTTCATGAAATAAATTTAACTTAAAAAACAATCATTCAAGTTATTTCAAATCATTAATATGTAAAATCTACATCTAAGGGCTTTAGATTGAACATACATATTAATCAAGACCCAAAATGTCAAGTTATTCACCCTTTTCAATTGTACATACACATTAATAATTATTTGGTCATTCAAACTCTGTAAGTACTCCTAAGTACATTTTCATGAAAAGTTAAGCTATTTACAAGTTTGGTGGTTTTATTAGAACACTTTTTTTGTGTGGACATGGACCTAGTATTTTACATGGAGGCAAACATTAGTGATCAATATCAATCTGGTTACTCGACTAAGTCATGGTTTTATTAAACTGCTTGGTTGGAACATCATTATAACCTTTTGACTTGGAGACACACATTTGTGATAGGTGTTGATTCGATTACTCGGCTACATCATGTTCTCATCTAGCTACTAGCTTTATTTATAACCCAAAGGCCATTGGAATAGTTATTTATTTAAAATTAAGCAACACATTTTTTTATTTGTTGCCTACATTGTTGCTTTAGCTATTCGACTAAAGCTACTTTAGTCGAAAGACCTAAAATTATAAATGAATGTAACAATTTAGAGGGTGACAAACTCACACTAAATCCTAATTAACTTGCATTTTTAGCCAACAAACCCAATTCACTAATTTTGTGAGCTAATGACTTTTCACAACTTATCATATCATGTTCAAAATTAAATAAATTTCAATCCATATAAGCCATTGACACATTGACACAATTCACAAAATACAACCTAACAAACTATCATAAAATATACAAAATTCACATTTAAAGCAAAACACATGACCCTCCCCACACTTGCACAACACATTGTCCTCAATATGAGGAGGATACAAATGATAAGTGTGAATTGCATCGTATTTAAGGGATTAGTTTGATATTTATTTAATTGTTAATTCAATTGTTTGGTATGTGTTTAGGATATAATTGTGTTAGTTTGTTAATTTTTTGTGTTTATATATTTTTATGGGTTAGTATAAGTCTTTGAGCTTAAATATTATGTTTTTAAGGAACCTTGATGTGTTTGTTAGTATTTTAGGGTCAATATCAAATAACAAAGAAGTTTCAGAGACACTCAGGCCGAAACAATGACCCACGATTGTGGCATAATAGGCCACAATTGTGACAGAAGCATCAGAGTTGGCCCACAATTTTGGCCCATATGCCACGATCATGATAAAAGCCTAGGACATGACCTATGAATGTGGACTTCATACCACGAAAGTGACAAAAGGCTCAAATGTAGCTCACGATCATGACCTGTGTTGGGCAAACACATATACACTCAAAAACTTCAAGTTTTGAGGGATTTTTAGAACCTTTTGGACCCTAGAAAAATCCTATCAGAACATAAAAAATATTTAAAGAATAAGACAAAGAGGCATAATGGAGTTTTTGCATAAGTCACTTTTAGAGAAACCCTAGAGAGAATTATCAAGAGATAGAGAAAGAGAAGAAGGAAGAGAGAAGAGAAGAAGAAGTTGATTCGATGTACTTTATGGGTCAAGAGTTTCCTGACGTCGCTACTGTCTGTCATCCATTCAATTTCATATTTCTTGCTATTTTCAATTTTATTATTGTATATAATTGAAATAACAGTTTATGATAGGATTTTTTTAGATGTTGATGTTGCTTCTAAACTCACCTTTGGGGTTTTATCTTTGATTTAATAAAATCTGATTGTTTATGCATTATTTGGATTTATTGTAATTTAATTCTAGACATGCATAATTCAATAATAAATTGAGAGGGTGAGCCGAGTAAAAAAATGAAATTGGGCTAACGAGAGCTAGGTGATTTAATAAAACATTAATTAAATCAAATCGACAAATTGTGTGAAGAGAGATCTTACATAGGTTTTTCATAGTTTATTGGACAACTTCATATCTAATTAGGGTTTTGAATAGGTTGTTAATTAAGAAATTGCAACTTTTATAATCTAATTAAGGTTTATAATTTAGGGTTAATGATTATAACTCGAGAGAGAGTAATCAGCCATAAGATCGTCTAGAAGCAGAAATTCTATAATTCGTAATCAATTAGGTTAGCATTAAGGATTAACAAAATCCCCTTTCTCTCAATTTTTAATTCCTTAGGTTGATTATTGAGTGTGTGTTACAATTGCTAAATTGTTAATATTCTCGTGATTGATTTTTGAATTGATTTGCTCAATTAAATTGAATTCTTGTTTTAGTTATGTTACATTTTGAATTTGTGCAAATTGTTTTGGCCTTATATTTTAGGATTAGATTATTCCTCCTCGTGGGATCGACACCTTAGGTACTACATGAATGACCCGTCCGCTTGTAAATTATCGAGGTTAATTAATTAAACCTTACACACATCAATAACTCGATCAATAAACAAACACACATGGAAGGGAGAAACATAAAATAAAATAAACAAAAATAAAATTAAAGATTAAATTTAAAATAAAAGGGTTAGAAACAAAGTCTCATAGTTATGAAGGTGGGATAGTGTCAGATATGGCAGTTGGATGCCTTGAGCCTCGAAATATCAATGAATATGATGTATATCCTAGCTCTAAAATCGTTGTGTTCGGGTCATCTCCTTCATCCTTCTAGAGTTCTCTGCAAATGTATATGTAATTACCTTGGTGTTGGTGGAGATTGTATCGAACACTTTCTTCCAACTAGGTTATTTTTTGTCTTCTTCCTCTTTGGACTCCTCACTAGTTGAGTCCCATTATTCCTACTAAGGTAGCACTGTGCTAGAACTCGTCTTACTAGCCTTGATCTTCACTTGAGTCTTTTGGCTGATGTCCTGAAGTTTTATGTTATGGGACTTTAGGATTTCAACATGCCATAAATGATGATGATTTAAAAAATCAGGGAGGTAGATGAATAGACCACTACCATCCATGCCATAGTTCTCAGCAATGGTGAAAACCAAGTACCCCATACCAAAATTGTTGGTCCTCTTACGTAGAGTTGCAACAATAACATTCAATACATGTGTCGAGGTGCACACTGGGATGTCGTGATCCATGTACCACAACAAAAGAAGTTCCTTTATTGAGCATTTATTGGTTTTTGGTTTGTTAAAAACCATTCGGAATATGAATTTATGCAATAACAAGAGCTTATAGGTTTTTATGATGATGTTGTGGGCATTTTTAGCGTTGAATTGCTCTAACCTAGTAAGCTCATTCCAATAGCAAGAAGCTTGAAAATCATCATGTTGATCAATAATGGAAGAATGAAGGAACTTGCAAATATCACATATAATTTCAATGTTTAGCCTATAAGTTCGTCCTCGTAACCTAAACCACATTTTCTTAGGGTTACTAGGTTTGAAATAAAAAGAAGTGAGGAATTCGAGAGTGAGCTCCTGGTAGATAGGATATTGGAAGTGTATAAACTTCACCCATTGAATTCTTTCTACTAAGTTCTTTACCCTATCTCACAGTTTTAGCCTATCAAGTGTATTAAAATAAAAATATTTCGGGACTACAATTTGTTTAGCATTAAGGGATTGGAAATGAATATCTTCTTCCTTTATGTAAATAGAAAAGAGTGCTCCAAAGTCTAACACCTTGTTCCTTTGCCCTTTTCTTGAGACTTGGTTTCCTCAGATGATTGATTGCACTTTGTTGACTACTTAATGTGCGACATATTGGTTCACACATAGGTGGAGTTGGAATAAAGTGGAAGTTTGGAATTTGATTAGAGAAAAGTGAGAGTGTTTAGAGATCCTAAACTTAGAGAGATAAAGTTAAAATGAAAGTAAGTGAAAAATGAAGTGGGAAATGAATATATAGGTGAAAGAATGGAAAAATGGTAAAAATTTTAGCTGAAAATTGCGTGGATTGTTTTACCCTACCGTAGGCCACTATCATGATGTATAATATTTTCACCAATTTTTTGTTTTTTATTCTTTTGTCCTTCTACATATTTCTGAGATAAGTTCCTAACTCTTTATAGCTCTTTTATCCCTTAGATGCTTACTTCCTTGATCATCTTACTCATGTCAAAGTCCTATGCCTTCTTGACCTTATTTGGAAACAAAATTACATAACTACAAAATTCAAACTATCTAAATGTCAAAGGAAATAACTGGTAATTTTAAACCATGGGTTGCCTCCCATGCAGCGCTTCTTTTAACATCGGTAGCTCAACCATCTACCATTGGAAACTCAGCCAAGATCAATTATGTGTGGCTTACTTCCACCTTTTTTGTTCAACATCAGTTTTATAGCCTGTAAGTAAGCTACAAATTGCAAAATAATCAAAAGGACAATACTGATAACATTATCAAAACCAATTAAGCTCAGTAATGTCCTTTTTTGAGCAAACTGTTAACAAAACAGGGAATAACAAAACTCCCTGAATCTTCTATGGAATCCAATAGTTTGTCTGGTAAGAGGGTGAGTTGTTCTCTTCTTGGTTCCTCCTCATTTGCCCTCATCTCCTCTTCATTTTTTGCTTCTTGAACAGAGACTTCTATTACTTCTTCAAACTTGATGTCTGTTGTCAATTGTTCTTTGTCCTCTCATTCCTTCAAAGATTCAAACACATCATTTTTTATGAATGAGTCGCCCTCCTCTGGATTCTTCAATACATCACTCACATTGAATGTCAATTGGTCATCACTAATCTGAATGATGAGGTTCTCTTTATGGATAGTTACCTAAGTTTTTTTAATGTTTAAGCATGGTATACCAAGATCTAAGGAATAATAGGGAGGGTTGTCATTCTTTTCTTCATCCTCTTTCCTCATCTCTTGGTCTTCTACAAGATAGGGTTCAACATGGTCTTTCTTCTTGTTCTTCCCCATTTCTAAGTGTGTTAGCCTCATATTTTTCATTACTTGATTAAATTGCTCTTCCAAAATTTACGGGAAAGTTGTCTTACTTCCATCTCCAGGTTGTGAAAGAAGCGGCGTGATTTTTCATTACTTGATTAAATTGCTCTTCCAATATCTTTTGGTTCTCTTCCATGTTTGTTAGCTTATCCATGATTTGTCTAATTTGGAATTCCATGAATTGGACTCATCTTACTAAAATTCAAATAGGTTTTGATGTCCTATATGAGTACTTTCATTGTTCGTCCAATAGAAATATGGGTGATTTTGCCACCCTGAAGTGTACAAGTTTATATAGGGATGATGATTTCCCTACCTAAATTGTGGCTTATTGAAATCTACAAGAGTCCTTACTCCTAATAATATACATCCTCCATAATCATTCTTTTTTAATCTCTTTTTAGCATTCAATTCTTGAGATTTCCCATTAGTGATATCCAAGTTAAAGTGTCATCTACTTTATGCCCAATTTTTTATTAAAAAAAACGTGAAAAACTTTAGACTAAAGAACTAAAATAATCGCATCCCCGACAATAACGTCAAAAAATTGATTGGTTGTTTGATGTGTACAAGTGCATAGTTCATTAGCATAGTACTAAGATCTCAATTCCATGAGGAGGGGTGATCTAATCCTAAAATCTAAGACTAGAAAAAATCACATAAATTCAAAATATAACAAAAATAAAATGAGAATTCAATTCAATCAACCAAATTAAGAATCAATCACTAAAATTTTAATAATTCAACAGTTGCAACACACACTCAAGAGTCAATCTAAGGGAATTATCAATTGAGAGAAAGGGAATTTTACCTATGCTTAATGCTAACCTAATTGATTATAAATTACTAGATTGTTGGTTCTAGATGATCCTAGGATTGATTACTCTCTTTCGCATTATAACCATTAACCCTAAATTATAAAGCCTAATCAAATTATAGAAGTTGCAATGTCTCAATTAACAACCTATCCAAAGCCCTAATTGGTTTTGAAGTTGTCTAATAAACTATCAAAAACCGATGCAAGATCTCTCTTTGCACAATTTACCAACTTGATTTAATTCTTGTTTTATTAAATGACCTAACTCTTGAGCCTAATTTAATTATTTTCATTTGATTCATCTTCTCAGTTTACTATTGAATTATGAACTTGCATAATTAAACCACAACAAATCCAATAAACATATAAACATTCAAATTTAATTAATTCAAAGATAAAACTCCGAAAGTTAGTTTAGAAAATCTCAACATTCAAAAATCCTATCGTGAAACAGTTATTCCTAATTCTATACAACAATGAAATTGAAAACAAATAGGAAGTGCGATCTGAACGAATGATGAGAGGTAGCGACATCAGGAAATTCTTGATCTAGGAAATATGTCAAGTCAGCTTCTTCTCTGCTTCTCTTTTCCTTCTTCCCTTTCTCAATCTCTTGATGAATTCACTCTAGGGTTTCTCAAAAGTGGCTGATGCAAAAGCTCCCCTTGCCTCTTTGTCTTGTTCTTTAAATATAATTTGTGTTCTGAGCAATCCTTGGGATTTTTTGGGGGTTCGAAAGGTCCAAAAAATCCCTCAAAACTTAATGTTTTTTAGTGTTTACGCGTCTACCCTACATAGGCCACGATTATGGGCCACATCCTAACATTCTTTCATGATCGTGGCATGTAGGCTACGAATGTGGGCCATGTCATAGGATTCTATCATGATTGTGGCATATAGGGCTAACTCTGGTGCTTCTGCCATAATCGCGGCCTATTGTGCCACGATCGTGGGACATTATTTTGGCCTGAATGTCTTCAAAACTGCTCCGTTCTTCGATGTTGACCCTAAAACATTAACAAGCACATCAAGGTCCTAAAAAACATAATATTTAATCTCAAAGACTTGTACTAACCTATAAAACACTTAAAACATAAATAATTAACAAAGTAACACAATTCTAACCTACACATACTAAATTATTGAATTAACAATTTAATACATATCAAACTAAGCCCTAAAACATTATATAATTTACACTTACCATACATAGTGGGACTAGAGATTTTAGTACCAGGGTTAATAGGAAGATTGATAAGAAGACTACCTCTATGTACTAAAATAGATTCAATAGAGGCTTAATTAAGTAGTATTCAAAATACACATCTTAGTGGTGCAGGGTGTTAGGTTGGCTACATCAGGCTTAGTTTAGGAGTCCCTTGAACAGATTTAGGGCAACATCCATGTTACCTTTACTTTAGGACTTAGATCCTTCACTAGCCTTGCCAATCAAATTCTTCTTTGAGACAAGTTAAGCACAATTTGCAAGCTGAAAATAACCACTCGAGGTAAAAGATATGGAACCCAATTCTAGTTGAGAGAGAAAAAAGCATGTCAGTTAGGAAATAATTCAGCTAAGAAAGGTGTGGTTGGATTAAGTGCCAAAGGTCTTCGTAGATTAATCTGCATTAGTTTAGGCTTTATATAATATTTCAGATGTCATTACTTGGGTTATGAATTTTAAGATTTGTTGGTAAAGTTTGTCTTTTCATTTTCTTATATTTGTTAATTTTTTCCTAATGTTTTTACTTTTCCTAAGTGAACTAAGTCAAACTTTATATACAACCTTTTATCTTATATCTTTGTAAGAACATTCAATAATTAATAAAAAATGTACTTATGAATTTTTAGAATTGAGAGGTGTTGGACCCCACTTGCGAAGCCCAACTTCGGATCATGAAACTTGACCATCATCGGTTCATCTTTATGCTTTGATAGCACAACTGTTGGATCCTACTTGTTTCTCGAATCCAACTCCTACTAAAGCATGAAACGTGAGCGTGCAAATTACCTTGAAGGGTTATTGCATTGACCCTTATTAATCATCATCCCACAAGAGTGGAGTGCCCACACTAGTGAATCACCAAAGTCATAATTTGACTTCTTCACAAAAATAGTAGCTTTAAATCTCTAATTTGATTTGAAGAAAGAATCATCTCAATCGGAGCTCCACAGCTCAAGATATGCTTAAAACTCCAAAGTGTGTTTATACCCTATCATACTCTCTAAACCGGCCTCTCACTTTCTTAGAATCAAACTTTTTATTATCAAATCCAAAAGATCCAAATTTTCATGGAGAGATATATACATGTCTTAAGAATCTATATCTTTAAGAATCACTTCATTCGGAGGTCGGATGAGGAAGTTATGGTCAAACATATTAAACATGTTTAAGTCCTCAATCATTTTGTACCTGTCTTGGCGCATTTGTCATAATTTTTGGTACAAATTTCTGATTGAGTTATTTATTATACCATTTGAAATTATACTTCAAGATCTACAACTTTCATGAAGACCACAAAGTTAGATTCTGCCTATAAAATGGTCAAAAATTGCGATGTCATGAAGCTGTCCCGTGAATGTCCATTTAACGGACATGCATGTCCGTTCATTGTCGGGCCAAAGTGCACTTTCTCACTTGAGAAGGTCCGTTAAACGGACATGGGCGATGCTAGTGGTCCTTTTTAACCTATAAAGGTCCGTTAAACGGACATAGGGGTTTCCTAAACCCCTCCAAAGCCCCTCCAATGCTTCCTACATCCAATCTAACATTATATTCACTCATAATGTTCCCAAATTCTACTCTTCTAGTGCAAAATCATTTCATAACAACTTAAACACCAAAATTATCTCATAAAACTCTCAAATCTCAATTCATTTAGTTCATCAAAACCACCACTTCCTATCAGTTACTATAGCTGTCATCTTCACAAATCCTATGGAACATCATAACTTGTAACAATCATATCTTTCTATTCTGATGTCCAAAAATCGCATACTTTATAGCGTTGGAAAACTAGAAAGATGAACTACAACTTTCATGAAGGAAATTTTGGCTAATCCTACCTACATCGGTACAGTTTTCCCTTAGGAATCAGCATACACATTTTACCTTCATGCAAAACTTGGAATTTATCCCAACTTTACTTCCTCTATTACAACGTCATTC
>JAOSBK010000202.1:10156-48413 GCA_027568895.1 Erythroxylum shatona
TATATATGTATATAATTTATTTATATATATAATAACATACATATATATATATATATATATATATATATATATATATATCAGTTATAATTATAATACATTTAATCCCAATCAAAAAATTTATGTTCTTTAGAATTTATTTAATTAATTAACTAATTAGCTAATTTTGGTTTAATTATTAATAATTAGCTCATATATTTTCTATCATTTTTATTAATTTGAATTTATATAATATTAATTTCGTAATTATATTATAATTAATAAATTGACATAAATATAATATAAATATATTTTTTAACAATGTTATATATATATTTTTATATTAAAATATACTTTTTTGACGATTTTTGCTCAATACATTTTTTAAATCTGACTAAACAAAACTTATACAATTAATATTTTTTTGAAAAATTTTAATATGCTTATACTTACATAATAGTTATTCTTAAATAACAATAAATTAATATTTTTTCATTTCATAATAACAGTTAATGTTTTTAAATATTTAATTAATTAATTTTTATTTACCCTTCATATTAATTATTATTACCTTATATTATTTTAACTCTTAATTAATAACAAACTTAATCAATAATAAAATATTTTATTTTTTATATTCTACCTTTTATATTTTCAATATAATATATTTATCTCTTCTTTATAAAATTTGCCTATTCTTTTCTTATATTATAAACCACTAAATTTAGTGGGTATTATAAAATTAGGTTTTACTTAAGCTTAAATGTCTAAAATCACCCTAAAAAAATTGTGCTCAGAAGCAGTCCCCGCGTCTGTCCTCACATCTGCCACAATTGTGGCACTTAAATTACTTCTGTCATGATGCGGCCACAATCTACCCTATCATGCCTGCTTTACTCGATTTCAAGCACTAGCTAACTTATCAAAACACCTTACACCTATAAAATTAAAATATGATGTCATGCTTTAACTTATATAACACTAAAAAATACAAATACATAATCATCTTAACACAATTCTAAACCTATTAATGCACAAATAATCTAATTAATAACTAAAAGCATACTAAATTACCTACTAAAACAATCAACAACGCCCTTACAAAAGGTTAAGACATCAAATTGCCAACAGGTCATTGAAGCGTACGAGTTCTGGGCCAATTATTTGGGTGTTAATGAAGGTTGGTATAACCAAACAGGTTGGTGTGAGTGGTTCAGCATTCTCATCCCTTAATCAAAGGTCTCGAGTTCGAATCATGGGAATGAAAAAATCTGTTTGACCAGCACTTTATCTTTTATAAGCTGACCTAATACAAGTGAGAATTAATCTGAAAATGGATAGCTTAAAAACATCTGTCCATAATTGTTAGAACCCTCTTACGATAATAACAAATAAAAAATGGAGGTTGGTAGGTCTTCACATCAAGGTGGCCTTGGCAGATAAATTTGGTCGGCCGAGTGGGTGTAAGTAAAGCAGATTAGATAGTTTGATTGATTAATTAATTGATGTAAATAATTTCATAAAAGTAAACAAACGAAACAAAGATCAAAGTAGGTAGCGCTTCTTGTTCTCATTTCAAGTTATCATCAGTCCGGGGCTATCAGTTAAGGGATAAAATATTAGATTAGTGGATCGATCTAGAGAAATCGAGGCCTTGGATCGATCGGAGACGGAGTACCAAGTAGAAAGGGAAAAGGAAAAGGAAACATGAGAAAGGAGGATTTCATAAAAGATCTGAATGATACGGAAGAACACGTAGCAGAAGAAGAATTGCGTCGTTCTAATTTCCCTTCTTCTTTTGTCTTTGGAGTTGCCACTTCTGCCTATCAGGCAACCCCTTTCGCTCCTCTTCTTTTACATTTCATTTGCATCCATCAGTCATTTCTTTATATATCTCTGCAAAGCATCAAACCAAATACGAAGGAAAGTGCATTGCTCATCTAGGTTTCTTCATTTATGGTGTTGCGTTACTCATCTATGTTCATTCGTCTATGGATTTTCTTTCATTGACTCTTCTCTTTTTTGCTTCCGGTGGTGTGCTGATCTGACATAATTGTTAGATTGAAGGAGGATGCGACGAGGGTGGAAGGGGTCCTACCATCTGGGATTCTTTTACTCATACTCCTGGTAATTAATTCTTATATATTGAATTTTTTGTTTTCTAATTTCACTAATTAACTGCTCTGCTGCAATCCTCCTCCTTTCTTTTTATCCCAACTATTGTATTTCTTTTCCCTTCCTAGGAACTATTATTGATGGAAGCAACGGTGATATAGCTGTGGATCATTATCATAGATACAAGGTCGCCCTTCGTCTCCTTTTCTGTTTGTTTCTGCTGTTATTTTTTTTTCCTTACAAGAAACTAAAATAATTCTGGATTTGTTAGAATGGACTTACCTCTAATTTACATCACAATAGAAACAAATACTGCATTATATAACGTTTTACTATTGTGGAAACAGCATATGGTATTCCTTTCTCGCACCACTTTCCTTCTTCTCCAGATCGCAAGATTTTCAATTTTACTCCTGATGTGCAGGAAGACATTGAGCTCATGGCCACGTTAGGGTTTGACGCATATCGGTTTTCCTTGTCATGGTCTCGAATATTTCCAGGTGTGCGCCCCTTTAGGGAATGTAATTTGGATGACTTACTTGTATACTTATTCAGTGGATGAAAAAATTATTCAATTTTATTTAAAAAAAAAAAATTTACATTGTAGCTTTGTTTTGAAGATGATTATGGAAGTATGATCTGTTCAGCTCACAATTTATTCGTATCACTAAACCATTATTGAATGATTCAACCATCATCTGGAGGATTTAAACGTGAGAATCAGCATGCATTTGGAAGGTGACTTGTCAAAATGCTTGCCTTGTCTCATTTCCTTTCCTAGATTGTATACTTATAAGAATGTTGGTATCTCAATCATCTCAATGTGTAAGACTGTAAATGATAATTTCAGCCACTTATGATTCTATAATTATGCTGGAAGGTAAGATGCATTAGTACCGGCAGTACTGATGAATACTACTTTTTACCTCCCAAGGACAATTATTGAGTACTGTGACTTTGTTTGGCTTTGATGCATAGAGAATCATTTCGCTTCTCCTCGATTGCACTGTAATATTTATGCACTATCATTCTTCATGTATACGCATAATTGCTTTACATTCTGACAGATGGTTTAGGTACCAAAGTCAACGAGGAAGGGGTTGCTTTCTACAACAATGTTATTAATACTCTTCTGGAAAAGGGTATGAATTATGTTTTGGTTGCTACTTGTCTACTCTCTCACAAAAGGGAGAATTAATCTTTATCTACGTGTTTAGCTTTGTTGACTGGTTTATTTAGTATACATAAATATTAGAAGTTTATTCAGTAAATAATTAAAGGTTTATTCAATAGATATTTAAAGAGTTTAGTTCTCTTCTTATCAAAAGAAGAAAAGAAAAACATCCATATCTGTGCACTACAGTTGTAGAAAGATTAGGACAGAAGCAAATACTTGTCAAAGTGAATAATTTTGAAGGGATATTTTCCTCTAGAAAGCGAAATCCGCTTTATGAGTAACATAGCTGCAAACGAACTCAACCTCGGAAATATTGGCTTGCGTAACCATTTTGTCAAACGAAAGCTTAGAAGCCTTGTTTCTAAGCCCAAACTTACCATTGCTTACAAATTCAACGTTGACTCAAGTGATAGGGAAGTAATCTACATCAAAACTTGCACATGATTTCCTTATTTATACTTCCTCAGAGCTTCTACTCATCTGACATGGTTTCTGATAGTATGTTAGCTTGGAGGTTTCATTTATTTTTATGTATAGTTCTACTTGTAGGCTGTTACGGAAAAGGAGAACTTTCTTACTTGAACATACATTATGAGTAATTTCTTGTAGTACTTCAACTAATTGGGTTGGATGTGGCTTGGCAATACGGCTGGCACAAGTCCAAATCTTTTATAGGGTCTGTTAATATTGGGATCTGTTTTGTTTGGCAATTGTGTACTCTCTCATAAAAGGGAGAATTTATCTTTGCCTACTCTTTGTAGGAATTCAGCCCTTCGTAACTTTGTTCCATTGGGATCTTCCATTACATCTTCAAGAGTCACTGGGAGGATGGTTAAATGAAGAAATTGTGTGAGTTTTCTAAAAACATGAAATGTTAATTAAATGTTGTTTGATGTGGTGTTTTGTCACCTTTGTTCTTTGCATTCATCATGGACAAGTGTAGGCTGATTTAGCTGTGCAGACTTGTCTTCCATAACGTGTGAAAGGAGTTAAAAAGAATTATAGTTGTAACGTTTTTTTCATTTCCTCTTGAATGTGATTCATGGGCACCAATTTCTGCAATGTACTTTGTGTTGCTTGGAATTTGTTCACGTGTTGCCATTCCAGACTTTGTATCAATTGCTCAGTTGAGTTTACGTTCCTTATCTCATGGATTTTTTCTTTTCCTTTTTTTTTCTGGTCAAACATCCAGAAAACACTTTACCATCTATGCAGATACTTGCTTTGCAAGGTTTGGTGATAGAGTTAAGAAATGGATTACAATTAATGAGCCTCTCCAGACAGCAATTAATGGATATGATACCGGGATATTTGCTCCTGGAAGGCGAGAGCAAGCATCAACAGAACCCTATATGGCTGCACATCATCAAATCTTAGCACATGCCATGGCAGTCTCTATATATCGAACCAAGTACCAGGTATTACTTTGATAGAACTCTAGCCTTATAAACTAGAGATAGTGTATATTATTGAATATATGAAAGGTACTATACTGCTATTACAAGGGTGATTCCATTGGACACCCCTCCTAGAGCTGAATTGCTCCTTAGAAAGAAGGAAATTCTTTCTGTCTACAATATCTCTCTTCTTTCTCCTCAATGCCTCTTTTCTCTCCCCTCTTTCCTCAAAACTACCTACTGAGGCCAACCCAACCCTTGTGCCAATTCAGCCCCTAACTAACTAACTCACTCGCTCCTCTCTGGCCCCTCTTTCTTTCTTCTCAAGTATACTCTCTATATCCTAGGCTTATTTATGTTTCTGTTATTCGCTCCCCTTCCTGAAATACCCTTGACATTGGTCCTAACATTGCTCCCCTCTAGAAGAGTAGCCTTGTCCTCAAGGCTACGTTAAGGAAATTGACTGCGAAGAACAAATTCATCCTCTCATGTAGCATTCTCCATCGGCTTGCCCTTCCGTTTAACTAACCATTGGCGTGTGGAGTCCCCCGCCTTAACTAGCTACGACATTTTTAGGTTCGACGACATCATCCAACTCCACTTCCATTCCGTCAAGCAAGGTTGTCTTGATAGTATAGTTCCCCCCAACCCTTTTTAGTTGAGACACATGGAACACCGGATGGACTCTAGAATGTAAGGGTAGTTCGAGCTTATATGAGACTGCTCCATATTTTTCCAAAATTTGAAAAAGCCCAAAGTATCTTGCTGTTAACTTTTGATTAATACGTCGGGCTACCGTTAGTTGTTTGTAGGAATGAAGCTTAAGAAAAACCCATTCTCCCACCTGGAAAGACAATTGACTTCGTTTTCTATCAACATATTTTTTCATCTGGTCTTGTGCCCTATTTAGATTGTATTTAAGTTGATGCAATGCCTCATCTCTGTCCATTAACTCTCTAGCCACTGACTCCACTCTAGTTTCTCCTTGTAAATATCGAACCAAGGTTGGGAGTTTCCTATCGTAAACCACTTCAAAGGGAGTTGAACTCGTAGACACATGGAAAGTGATATTGTACCACAGTTCTGCCCATGAAATCCAATAGGACCAATGCCTAGGTTGTTCAGAAGCAAAACACCTCAAATAAGTTTCCAAACATCTGTTGAGAACTTCTGTTTGTTCATTCATTTCCAGATGATAAGAGGAGCTCATTTTAAGCATAGTACCTTGCAAACGAAACAACTCCTCCTAGAAATAACTAATAAACAAAGGATCACGATCACTTATGATCGATTGTGGCAGTCCATGTAGGCTTACTACGTCTTTAACAAATACCTCAGCCACACTTTTAGCAGATTAAGGGTGCATCAATAGAATAAAATGGCCATATTTAGATAGTCTATCCACCACGACCAGCACTGCCTCATACCCTTTAGATCTAGGAAGTCCCGTGATGAAGCCCATTGAAATGTCTTCCCAAATGTTGTTGGGAATCGACAAAGGTTGCGACAGACCCCCAAGAGATTTGGCAACATATTTCTGCCTTTGACATGTATCATAAGACTTGACAAAGTCTTGTATGGATTTCTTCGTGCCAATCCAATAAAGATTGCTCGCGATTCTCCTATAGGTGCATAGATAAACCTGAATGGCCACCGATAGGAGAAGAATGAAACTCTTTTAGGAGTAATGGAATAAAAGTGGATTGAGCTGAAATCACCAACCTTTCCTTATACAAAAGAACAACTTGGTACCATAAGAGGTTGGATCCCACTACAGATCCCTTATAATGCCACTCAAAATAGGATCTTGGTGCACCTCCTGTTGGAGGATTCGGCCATCAGCCCACAAGGGGTAAGAAATGATGCTTTTCAACTCTCCTTCTTCATAAACCCGTGACAACGCATCAGCAATTTTGTTTTTTGGTCCCAGTTTGTAAATGACCTCAAAATGATAACCCAAAAGTTTAGCCATCCAGCATTGTTGATCCGTAGTAAACACCCTCTGTTGCAATAAATGGCGAAGGCTTTTCTACGAATGATCTGCCGAACAAATAGTGACGCCAATGATGCACCGCCAACATCAATGCCATTAGTTCCTTCTCATAAGTAGACTTAGAAAGATTTCCTTTTGTAAAAGCCTTATTGATGTATGCTATCTGTCTCCTATTCTGCATCAAAACCGCACCTACCCCCTTGGCCAAAGCATCACATTCAATCTCAAAAGATTGGGAAAAATCTGGTGGGGCTAATACCAGAGAAGTAGTCAAAGCCTTTTTTAATGCCTCAAAGGACTCTAAAGCTACTGAGTTCCATTCTTTCTTTGTTAGTTCGGTGAGTGATTTTGCTATTTTACCATAGTTCATAATGAACTTTCGGTGATATCTGGTCAAACCAAGGAATCCCCTCACCCCCTTAACATTTTGAGGAATAGGCCAGTTTACAACACTTGAAACCTTGGCTGGATCAACAGCAACCCCTTTTTCGGAAATAACATGACCCAAATATTCCACTGTTCACCTTCCAAAACTACATTTCTACTTGTTAACCACAACCTTTTTAAGACCTCCAAGACACTTGCTAAGTGCAAAAGATGAGTATTCTTATCAACACCATATACCAGAATGTCATTAAAAAAACCAGAACAAACCTCCTAAGGAAGGGTCTGAAAATGTCATTCATTGTGAACTGAATGTAGCTGGTACGTTGGTCAATCCAAACAGCATTACTAGGAATTCATAGTGGCCATCATGTGTTCTGAAAACTGTTGTGTGGATGTCCTCATTCTTGACCCTAATTTGGTAATACCCGAATTTGAGGTCTAATTTAGAGAAGAAACCAGCACCATGCAACTCATCTAAGAGTTCATCCACCACCAGAATAGGATACTTGTCTGGTATTGTGGCCCTATTTAGGGCTCTATAATCGACACACATTGGCCATGAAGCATCTTTCTTCTTGACTAAAATTATCGGACTGGAATAAGCACCGGAACTAGGACAAATGATGCCTATTTGCAACATTTGCTGAACTTATTTTTTAATCTCATCTTTATCATGGTGTGGGTATCTATACGATCTCACACTAACAGGACCTTGTCTTTGCTGTAAAACAATAGAATGAGAGTGGTTTCTTTGGGGAGGTAACCCTTGCACCTTTCGGAACACCTTTTGAAATTGGTTCAGCACCAGGTTTAGCTCCTGCTCTTTTTTTCTGTTAAATTGAGTCTGTTGCTTCTTTGTTACAACCGTTCCTTCAACTGATAGGAAATTACCACGTAAGATTGCTAAAAGACTGTGCAAGGATACTGAATCCTCAGGGTACATTCTTCGTCTTCTCTGTATTGCCTTTGTTTCTGCATTGCCACACAACTCCACCTTTTGTCCTTCACGTTGGAATTGCATGGTCATCTCCTTCCAATCTACGATGACCTTTCCCAATGTTTGTAACCAAGCAACCCCTAAAATCACATCCATTCCTTCTAAATCTAGAACATAAGCATCAATCTTCCAGTCCAACTCACCCAACCGAATGGGAACCCATATACACCTTCCTTTCGTAGTCACCTTATGGCCATCACCCAATCTGATTCCCAAGGCCTTATTAAGCTTTATTGTTAACCCAAGGCCAGTAGCTAACTCCTGCGAAATAAAATTGTGGCTGGCCCCACTATCCACCAAAATCACAATAGGAACCTCGTGTAATTTCCCTTCTGGTCTCATGGTCTTAGTTTCAGATACCATTGCTTCATTAACCCCAAACACTCCCATGGTTCTGTATTCTAAAGCTACATTACCCTCTTCATAAATTTCTCCCTCCATAACTATTATTTCTCCATCATCATTCAAAATTTCATTGTCATCTAGAACCAGTAACCTTAACTGTCTCTCCGCACATTGATGTAGTGGATGGAATCTCTCCCCACATCGGAAACAAAGGCCTTAGGCCTTTGTGAAATCTGTACTAATAGATATAGATACTGTATTAGATAAATATCAGATATAGGAGATAAATATCAAATATAGGATATGTATTATTAGGATCCCTAAAGACAAGGGATCCTCAGATAAGGTTAGCTTCCTAGTTTAGTGGGATTAGGAGATTAGTTTCCTAATATATGTTGTACTCTTTGTGTATATATATCCTATTAAGTGTCAATAAAAAAATACCTTGAAACCCAAAATTCTGACATGGTATCAGAGCTTTAGATTCATTAACCTGATCATATTCTGGCCTTTATCACCATATTTTTCCAGCCTTCATTGCTGAATTTTTTTTTCCTTCCACACATTCTCTTCTTCTTTTATCTCCCACACAATTTGGCCTTAATTGCCCATAATCTTGTCAAGCAACATGTCGAAAATCAAGGAGTCTACGATTAAGAGTGGAGAGATTGCCAAAACCCAATTGGAAGAGGTAATCCGAACCCGATAACCTGGAGAATTGCAGATCATTCCGGCTACCTACAGATTAGATGGAAAAAATTATCTCAAATGGTCTCAACTCACCCAAACTGTGCTGTAAGGAAAGGGAAAGATCAGTCACTTGTTAGGAACTGGACCAAGGCTAGAAGATCCAGGTTTTGAAGCATGGGATGAGGACGGCTCATTGATCATGGTGTGGCTCTGTAATTCAATGATGCCTGAAATAAGTGATACGGTAATGTTCATGGCTACAGCCAAAGATATTTGGGATGCGATTTAGCAGACATACTCAAATGCTAGGGATGCAGCTCAAGGGTATGAAGTGAAGGTCAAGATTGTTTCCTCTAAACAAAAGAACAAATCTGTGACAGAATATGCCATCCAGTTGAAGTCATTATGGCAGGAACTTGATCATTATCGAGTGATTAAGACCAAGTGTCTAGATGATGCTACTATACTAAAGGAGTTCATTGAACAAGATAGAGTTTATGACTTTCTTGTTGGATTGAAATCCGAGTTTGATCAAATAAGGATCCAGATACTCGGAAAGCAGAAAGTTCCATGCTTTTATGAGCTAGTGGCCATTATTCAGAGTGAAGAAAGTAGGAGGAATTTAATGCTTAATTCTCAACCTTCTGATGGTTCAGCTATGGTAGCTAGGAATGAAAAGCAGGCTGGGAAAAGATTTGATGCAGAAACTAGAAAAGGGGGTCAATCCAAGTCTCAAAACCATGATGACCTATGGTGTAGCTATTGCAAAAAGCCACGTCATACGATGGAGCAGTGCTAGAAGTCGCATGGAAAGCCTCCTAGCCCTGAGTAGGTACAGAAAGGATATCAACCTAGGGGTAATGGACAAGTGCAGGTTGCTCCAAGTACGAAGATAGGCAAGACTCAAAAGGGCTTTAACCAAGATGAAGTGAAAAAGATGAGACAGTTTCTTAGCAACATAGAGAAATCTGCAAGTACCTGCACCTTTATACATTCAGGTATGTGTTTTGGTTCAATTGGATTAAATATTTCAGATAAGGTTTTTCAGCAATCTTGGATTATGGATTCAAGAGCAACTGACCACATGACTTATTCATCCAAACACTTTACCACCTATTCCCCTTGCCCAAGCAATAAGGAGATAACCACAGCATATTGATCTTTAGCAACTGTAGCTGGCATAGAAGATGTCAAAATAAACCTATACATAATATTGAGAAATGTTCTCCACGTCCCTAAGCTATCCACAAATCTAATATTTGTGCAAAAAACTCATACTTTATTTAATTTGTAATGTTACATTTCACTCAAGCCATTGTCTATTTCAGGAGAGGGATTCAGGGAAGATGATTGGTAGTGCTAGAGAACGAGATGGCCTCTACTATCTTTAGGAAGCAAACGGGTCAAACATATCCAGGAGCAGATTACCCTATTCATTCATGTCTGAATCAGTGTTGTCGAATAAAGAAAAATCTTCTTACATCTTCGTAGGTTATTTAAGAGTCTTCGTTGTGAGGTGTGTGAACTTGCTAAACACAAGCGTATACCTTTTCCTATTAGCAATAAAAGAAGCACTTTTCCCTTTTGTCTTATTCATACTGATATCTGGGGTCCCTCTTCAAATGTGTCAGGGGCACGGTGGTTTGTGACTTTTATTGATGTGAGTTTTGTACTTCCACATTTCATCTCTACGTAAAAAACCAATTTGATGTAAACATCAAGAAACTTAGATCTGACAATACCAAAGACTACTTCAACCAAACTCCTACTCTCTATTGTCAAAAAGAAGGGATACTTCATGAGTCTTCTTGTGTCAAAACACCCCAACAAAATGGGTTGGCTGAGAGGAAAAATGGACACTTTTTAGACCAAACACGAGCATTGTTATCTCAAAAAAATGTACCAAAATATTTTTGGGGGGAAGTGGTCCTAACAGCTACTCATCTCATTAATAGGCTACCCTCTAGAGACCTAGGATTCGAAAGTTCAATGGAGATACTCTCTTCATTCTACCCAAATATATCTACTACAAACAATCTTGTACCTCGCATTTTGGGGTGTGTGTCCTTTGTTCATGTTCACAGCCAAGACTGTGGGAAATTGGATCCTAGAGCACTGAAGTGCATTTTTGTAGGGTATTTATCAACTTAAAAAGGGTATAAGTGCTATCATCCTCCTCCTAAGAAATTTCATGTGTCCCGAGATGTCACATTCAATGAACAGGAAGCTTATTTCGTCCAACCTTATCTTCAGGGGGAGAATCTCAAGGAAGATAAGGAGTTCTTTCATGGAGTGTCAGAAAATGATCCTTTATTTCTATCTAAACCCAGTCAAATACCTTCAGCTTAACCAAAATCTCTTGAAACCGAATTTCCTGAAACCTAACCCATTCTTGAACCTAAATCTGCTTCTGAAGACGTGCGATTTGGCAAACATCTGGTGTACTTAAGGCGGAAAGAGGTCAATCCAGAATCTGTGCATGTACAAGAATCTAAACTAGATTCCTCAAATGAGATAACAATTTCTGATTTCCCTACTTTGCAAACTAAAACTGAAGTACAAATTAGTAAGGAAGATCAAGACCAACCTATTGCCATTAGGAAAGGAGCCAGAACATGCACCGAAAGGCCATTATATCCACTCTCACACTACATGTCCTTTCAAAATTTCTCACCAACATTTAAAGCCTTTCTTGTAAACCTCAATACCACAACTATTTTTACAACCTTATCTGAGGCATTGTCTAATGAAAAATGGAAACAAGCCATGGATATGGAGATGAAGGTACTAAGAAAGAACAAAACCTGGGGTTTGGTGAAATTGCCAGCTAGAAAAAGGCCGGTGGGCTACAAATGGGTGTATACGGTAAAATATAGGGCTGATGGGTCGATTGAAAGTTACAAGGCAAGATTGGTAGTCAAAGGATACACTCAAACCTATGGAATTGATTATCTAGAAACATTTGCTCGTGTGGCTGAGATGAATACAATTAGAGTAATTTTATCTCTAGCAGCAAACTGTGGTAGGAAACTACAACAATTTGATGTAAAGAATGCATTTTGCATGGGGATTTAACAGAGGAGATTTACATGGAGATCTCATCGGGCTATGAAACAAAAGTGACCACCTGTATGTAAGCTAAATAAAGCCTTGTATGGGTTGAAAAAACCCCCTTGGGCCTGGTTTGATAGATTTGCAAGGGTCATGTTATCTATAGGATATAAGCAAAGTCAAGGAGATCACACTTTGTTCATTAAGCATTGAATCACAGGGAAAGTAACAGTATTGCTAGTCTATGTGGATGACATCATGCTTACAGGAGATGATGAGATAAAGTAGCAGATCTTGAGTAATTGTTTAGCTAACGAGTTTGAGATTAAGACTTTGGGAAGATTAAAGTATTTTTTGGGAAATGAGGTAGCACACTTTAGAAGAGGAATTTTTATATCACAACAGAAGCATGTTACTGATTTACTCAAGGAGACAGGTAAAGTTGCATGCAAACTCGCAAATACACCCATGGAGTTGAACCTTAAGCTGGAAAAAGCAGAGGAAGATGTTCTAGTCAATAGGGAAATGTGTCAACAACTTGTAGGATGACTCATCTATTTGGCTCATACCAGACTTGATATAGCCTATGCTGAAAGCATGGTAAGTCAGTTTATGAATAGTCCTAATGAAGTTCACTTACAAGTAGCATATAGAATTTTGCAATACCTTAAGGGAATTCTAGGAAGAGGAATTTTGTTTAAAAGAAATGGAAGTATGACACTTGAAGCATATATCGATGCTGACTATGAAGGATCGGTAGTGGATAGAAGATCTATGCCAGGGTACTGTATCTTTTTTGGAGGGAATCTGGTCACATGGAGAAGTAAGAAACAAGGGGTAGTAGCACGATCTAGTGCAAAGGCAGAATTTCGTGCTATGGCATAAGGTATATGTGAATTGCTTTGGGTGAAAATCATTCTAGAAGACTTAAAGATTAAGTGGGATGTTCCTATAAGGCTTTACTGTGATAATAAATCAGCAATAAGCATAGCCCACAACCCAGTTCAGCATGATAGGAGTGGATAGACATTTCATCAAGGAGAAGTTAGACAATGGTTTGATATGCACTCCGTATCTGTCAATACAGGGGCAGCTTGCTGGCATTTTCACTAAAGGGTTGAGTAGCTCAATATTTGAGAACATTGTATCCAAGCTAGGAATGGAAAATTCCTATTCACCAGCTTGAGGGAGAGTGTGAGAATCTATACTAATAGATATAGATACTATATTAGATAAATATCAGATATAGGAGATAAATATCAGATATAGGATATGTATTATTAGGATCCCTAAAGAAAAGGGATCCTCAGGTAAAGTTAGCTTCCTAGTTTAGTGGGATTAGGAGATTAGTTTCCTAATCTATGTTGTACTCTTTGTGTATATCCTATTTCTCTCTGTCGACACTCTCCTTTCTCCCTCAAGCCTCCTTATCGGTGCTACCATGGGTGGTGTGGCTGCTCTACTCTACGCATGGGAGTCAAGTTGGTACTTGGGTGTTTCCCAGGTTCTACTCGCTCCAAATCCATCAGAAAAATCTCCTTTGACCCACGGGGTTTGGGTGATCCGACTCTTTACAGTTTGGGTTGACCCGAAAATTACCCCTAAAATTACTCTCTCGATTTTGAGTCCATACGCGATGTCGAGAACCCAAGTTCTTGATGCCTCTATTCACCTCTTCTTCCACCACCCTTGTGATTTTCATCATCTGGTACCTATTTGCCAGCCCAAACATGCGCACCCTCCTCTATATATCCAATCGCAATCCACTCATGAAATATCCCATAAATTGTTCTTCCGATAAGCGACCCACTTGCAATGATATGAACTCGAAGGCCTCGATGTATCCTTCAACTTTGTCAGCTTGCTGCAAATCCGAGAGCTCTTCGAATGGGTTCTCAAACCACCTCCATATCGATCAATTAAGGCTTTCTTAAATTTTTCCCAATCCAATTCCACCTTCGTCTCTCTCAGAAGGTTAAACCCATGAATGGTTGATCCTTCTATACTTAAGAGAGCCAGTTTGATTTTCACTTGTTCTGAGATATTATGAACCTCAAAATATACAAACGCTCTAGTAATCCACCCCATAGGGTCAAGCCCATCAAACATGGGTAGTTCATCTTTACGTACTGACATCCTATATTCCTCCATAGTATTAGAGGAATGCTCCATCGAAGTAGATTGTTGAGGGGGTTGATTATTCCTTTCACCAGCCATAGTTTGCCCCCTTCCTGAGGTATCACTCCCTTGTCCTTCTTTTGGTCACTTACCCATCATCTTGCTCATTTCTAGCAGCAAAGCTTGCTGCATTTCCCCCATTGCCATCCTCATAGACGATTGAATATCCTCGACTCCAGCCTCCAGATTCGCCATACGAGATTCAAGCAAGTCTACTCTATCAGACATCTTTGGTGGCATCAAGGTTGTTGATCTTTCTAAATTCTTAGTTCCCCAAAAGAAAACTGATTCACCCTTCCTATATCCGGCAAGTCGGACCAATAATAGAACTCTAACCTTATAAACTAGAGATAGTGTATATTATTGAATATATGAAAGGTACTATACTGCTATTACGAGGGTGATTCCACTGGACACGCCTCCCAGAGTTGAATTGCTCCTCAAAAAGAAGGCAATTCTTTTTGTCTACAATATCTCTCTTCTTTCTCCTCAATGCCTCTTTCCTCTCCTCCTCTTTCCTCAAAACTACCTACTGAGGCCATTCTGTTACAACCCAGCCTTTGTGCCAATTCAGCCCCTAACTAACTCACTCACTTACTCCTCTGCCCCCTCTTTCTTTCTTTTCGAGTATACTCTCCATATCTTAGGTTTATTTATGTTTATGTTATTCTCTCCCCTTCCTGAAATTCCCTCGACATTGGTCCTAACATACTTCTAATTGTTTTGTAATAATTGCTTAAGCTCGTATCCTTTGTTGTAGGATGGTCCTATTATTATCTGTAATAGAAGACAGTGTATTGGAGAATCAAGCTTATCTATTACAGAACATTTACATGGTATATATATACAGTATACAAGTAACTGACGATATACAAATCCTACAATCAATCCTCTAATGCAGCTATATCTATGTTAGCTAAGTAACTAACGATGACAAAGTCAGTCCTTGATCTTAGCGATGTAAATGAATGCTGTGATTGCTGAGATCAAGTGATCCTGTAGATGGATGGTTGACTGACGGTGATTGCTGAGATCAAGGGTGACTGGCTAATACCCCCCCGCAAGCAAGAGGGAGCCATCAGAGAACTCGAAGCTTGGCCTTTAAAGAAGAAAAACGAGTTGTGGGTAAAGATTTGGTGAAAATATCTGCAATCTGATCTGTCGTGGAGATATATTGGACAGTAAGTTTCCCTTGACTGCACTGTTCACGTACAAAGTGGTAATCACATTCAATATGCTTAGTTCTAGCTTTGAAGACTGGATTGAGAGACAGAAAAGCTGCACCAAGATTGTCGCACCAAATGACAACAGGCTGACGCACAGTGTGTCCAATCTCGCGAAGCAAGGACTGTAACCAGATGATTTCAGCGGCAGCGTTGGCAACAGATCGATACTCTGCTTCTGTGGAGGATCTGGCCACGGTGTGTTGCTTTTTGGAGCTCCAGGAGATAAGATTTTTGCCCAAATAAACAGCAAAGCCACTGGTGGAACGCCTGTCTGATTGATCGCCAGCCCAGTCTGCATCAGTGAACACCTGTAGACTTGTAGTGGAACTAGGAACAAGTAAAAGTCCTTGGTTGAGCGTGTCTTTGACATATCTAAGTACTCTCTTACAGGCCTGCCAATGGATGTCTGTAGGGGCAGACATATACTGACTAAGTTTATTGACAGCATAGGCCACGTCAGGCCTTGTAAGACAAGCGTACTGTAAAGCCCCGATACATCGCCTGTAAAGGTAAGGATCGGGAAGAGGATCACCAGTAGATTGATCAAGTTGATGAGTTGGAGACATAGGCGTTTTAACAGCCTTTGCTCCATCCATGTGCGTGAGCTGCAAAAGATCAGTAAGATATTTAGTTTGGCGAAGTAGCAAACCATCACCTTGTCGACAGACTTCAATGCCCAAGAAATAGCTGAGGGCTCCCAAGTCTCGGAGTTCGAATTCACTAGATAAACGATGGACAATATGCTGAAGTAGAGATTGGCTGCTACCGGTCAAAACAATATCATCTACATAGAGTAATAAATACAGGACATGAGAATGGTCCTTCAAAATAAACAAGGAAGCATCGGTGTGAGAGGATTGAAAACCAATGCGAATTAAGAAGGAACTGAGCCTGTTATACCAGGCTCGTGGTGCCTGCTTGAGACCATACAATGATCGACGTAGCCTGCAGACATAATCAGGACATCGAGAATCAACAAATCCTTGCGGTTGAACCATGTACACCTCTTCCTCCAAAAAACCATTTAAAAAAGCATTGGAAATATCCAATTGTCGCATAGACCAGTGATTCGAAACTGCCAAGGAAAGAAGCAATCTAATAGTGGTGGATTTAACCACGGGAGAGAACGTAGCAGAGTAATCAACTCCTTCCTGCTGAGTATACCCTTTAGCTACCAATCTGGCCTTAAATCTTTCAATACGACCATCCGGGTGACGTTTAACCTTGTAAACCCATTTGTTACCCACTACATTAACGTCAACTGGTTTAGGGACAAGGTCCCATGTGTGATGGTTGAGAAGAGCTGTGATTTCACTTGTCATTGCGTCTCTCCACTCGTGATGCTTAGAAGCTTGCGTATAGGAAGTAGGCTCCAGAACAGCGGGATTGTTGGATGCTTGAGAAACCGCGGCTGCATACAAAATCTTTGGCTTTGGATTTGGGCGAAGAACCATTGGATGTTGATGCTGTCTGGTTGTATGGAAAATCTGATTTGGTGCATCAAGCTCTGCCTGATGCTCGTTGTGTAGAGGTGACTGTACAGGAGCTGGAAGATCAGTGTTACTGGGAGCTGAGCAAGAGACCATATCTGATAAAGGGATTGGTTGGGCTGGAGTCTGTGGAGAAGAAGCAGAAGAGATTGAAGAATCAGAAACGACTGGGGAAGATGGCAAAGAAATGACTGATGGAGTCATAGGCACCGTGAACCATGGGGAGATATCAGTATCTGCTGCTAGTGATTGGCCCAATATCGAATCTTTGGACAATGATGCCTCATGATATAAAAATCTGCGTTCGTCCATCTTATAGTGCCTGCAGATATATATTTTGTGAAGTTGAGGATCAAAACAAATAACACCTGCATGATCAGTAGCATCTCCAAGGTAAACACAAGGTGTACTACGAAAAGAGAATTTGTGAACATTATAGGATCTGAGTAGTGGATAAATTGTGCTCCCAAAAATTTTGAGAGTATTATAATCTGGAGGTTCAGTAAATAACTTCTCATACGGAGATATATTATGAAGAACAGGAGATGGTAGACGATTCACAATATGAACTGCAACGGCAAAGGCATAATTCCAGAACTTGAATGGAACCTTTGAATGTGCCAGCATAGACAATCCTGTATCAACAATATGTCTGATTTTCCTTTCGACAGTTCCATTTTGCTCATGTGTATGAGCACAGACAATTCGATGATTAATTCCTGAATTTTTAAGAAAGGTGCTAACATTGCGGAATTCACCTCCCCAATCTGATTGAAAAGACTTGATTTTGGTATTAAATTGCCGTTCAACCATTGCGACAAACTGAAAAAGTTTTGGATACACATCACTCTTGAGTTTAATTGGATAAAGCCAAGTAAATCTAGAAAAATCGTCAACTAAAATCAGAAAGTAGCGTTCACCAGAAGTAGAGTTCATTGGGGCAGGGCCCCATACATCCCCATGAATCAATTCAAACTTATTGGGTGTAACAGTACCAGTTGGTGGCAAGTGAAATCTGCTAAGTTTACCAAGGCAGCAGGATTCACAAGTTTGAGCTGGAGTGTTTTTTATTGAACAAGGTAAATTAAAAGTGCTAACAATCTTGGAAATCGTTCCATATTGAGCATGTCCAAGCCTAGCATGCCAATCCTTCATGCTGGGCTTTTCGGCCATTAAAGCTTGAGGTCTCTTTTGTAGATTTAGTAATTGCGTGCCTGAGACCTTGTACACACCTTCCTCAGCAGGCCCCTCTAGCAGACGTTTCTTTGTGATCTGATCTTTCACAACAAAATGTGAGTCATAGAATTTAAAATAGCACTTATTGTCTTTTGCTATCTTGTTGACAGACAGAAGTTGTTTTTGAATCAAAGGCACATGAAGAACTTCATTCAAAAATAAGGGCTTATGTTGTGTTAAAAGAGCAGATTGACCAACATGTTTGATAGAGATACCTGAGCCATTTCCAATGATCACATTATCTGACCCCTTATATTCTTCTGAGATTCCAAGACTGGCCAGATCTGGTGTCATGTGGTGACTGGCTGCTGAGTCTGGATACCAATCAGTGTTTTTTCCAGACGAACTACAGACAGCAACATTTGCAATTGGTGACTCATAGTTTCTGTCAAACCTTTTTCTGCAGGTATTAGCTTGATGATTATTCAAGTTGCAGATTTGGCAAGAATTAGTGAACCATCTCTTGCCAGATTTGTTATTGTTGAAGCCTCCCTTACTGTTGTTATTGTGTTTATAGCTATTGTTCTTGTTATAATTGTTGTTGTTGTTGTTTCTGAATTGAGATGATTCGTGACGCGCCATATTGGCAACCATAGGAGCTGGTTTGCGTGAACTCTGCAACAAAATCTCATGTGAAATGAGCATTCCAGTTAATTCAGAGAAACTTACTTCGTTCTTCCTCGATGAAATTCCAGCAAGGATAGGATGATAATCTGGTGGTAACAATCTGAAAATATTTGCATTGAATTCAGCGTTTCCAATCGGCATTCCTGCTTGAGCAAGTTGATCTTTGATATTCTTGGCTTCTTTGAGAAACTGTGACATCGATTTGTCTTCTGGAGACAAATTTTGTAGTTCCATGTGGAGTTGGACTTGCCTTGCGCTAGATTGGGCGCCAAAGGCTTCTTTGAGAGCTTCTCAGACTTCATAGGCTGATTCCTGTCCTACTACGTACGGAAAGACCTCCTCGGTGAGAGAGGAAAGTATCCAGCCGACTAGTAGCTGGTCTTGATAAACCCAGTTCTGAAACTCAGGATTGGGAATAGTGGTTTTGGTTTCTTGGTCAATGATTGTTGCTGCAGGGGCTGCTGTACCGTCGATATGAGACGCGAGGTCATAACCCTTCAAAATTGGATTGAATTGGGTTTTCCATATCAGATAATTAGTTGGCTTTAGTTTAATGGCAAAGACGAACTGTGCATGTGGTAGAGTGGACGGGCTTGTTGGTGTAAGCGAAGAAGATGACAAAGAAGATATATTAGAGAATTGAGTTTTTGAAGACATAACTGATTCGGGCTCTGATACCATAATAGAAGACAGTGTATTGGAGAATCAAGCTTATCTATTACAGAACATTTACATGGTATATATATACAGTATACAAGTAACTGACGATATACAAATCCTACAATCAATCCTCTAATGCAGCTATATCTATGTTAGCTAAGTAACTAACGATGACAAAGTCAGTCCTTGATCTTAGCGATGTAAATGAATGCTGTGATTGCTGAGATCAAGTGATCCTGTAGATGGATGGTTGACTGACGGTGATTGCTGAGATCAAGGGTGACTGGCTAATAATCTGGTTCTCTTTTTTGTCTCTTTCTGGTTTCACAAATGCTTAATATTTCAATGTAGAATTTATTTTACACGGACTGTATGACCATTTGACACGTCATCCTAGATTTCAATTTTGCAAAACTCGAGCTTTAAGCTTCTTAATTATCTTTTCAAACAGAAGGAAGATGTTTCATTCATTGATGCGTTACCTGTACTGAAGTCATTTAGTTCCTTCAGATGAGATCTTACAGCGGAAACAAATTTTTGATTGTAAACGTGTCATAGACGGTGTTTGTGTTTTTCATGACTAGTAATGCCTAGCAGTTAAAACTGACAGTCCAAGTATTGCATTCCAACTTTTGATCAGTCAAAGGATAGCATCTCGTTTTGATGATGATGTTGATATCTTATTCAGGATAAGCAAGGGGGGCAAATAGGCATTTCGGTAGACTGTGAATGGGCAGAGCCTAATACAAGTAAAGTCGAAGATAGAGCTGCTGCTGCAAGGCGCCTTGAATTTCAGCTTGGATGGTAGTTCTTACGCCCTTTTTTATGGATAATCGTTTTCCTTATTTAATCAATTTGCTATTGGCGGCTAAATGTCATCTGATGGACACAAACGCTGGTTAGTTGGCTGTTTGTGTGACCTATATAAAAAGAAAATTCCCATAGTAAGATGGCTAGCTATGAGATCATAGTTTGAATTACATCCACAAAATCGTGTCTTTGGCAACTCCACAGCCAAAACTAGCATTACATTCTACTGGAAGTCACACTGATGTCACTGAACAAACGTAATTCTTGCCTTAACTTTATATCAAATTGACGAGAACACAATGCACCTTGGAAGGCTTTACCTTTTTGAGCTTCTAGTAGACTATGCAAACATGAGGCTGATTTCTAGGGTCGGCAGAAGTCAATAGGCCTCCAGCCCAGTTTTCTAGGCCCTGTCGGGCCTCTAAACAAAATAACATCATTTTACACTGTTAGCTAGAAAAAAAGCCCAGGCCTAGTTGGGCCGGGGTTGGACTCCGGCCTCCTTTAGCCTGATCGGGCTCGGTTTTGCTACCTCAGGCCCAATCATGTTTAGGTTGCCCTGGCCTCAACAGTGAAGACCCAAGCCGGGCCCACTTTGGCCCATTGCCATCTCTACTGATTTTATAGACTTGTACACAAAAAGTCATGCTTCGTGCCAGTGTAGGACAAGAAAATATTTTACACATCACCACTATCTTCCTGTTGCTGTCTTGATGTTTAACTAGTATGCTTTAAGTAAATACTTGTAATATGATTCTTCCAATTGGTCCATGCCTTGGGCATTTACCTTCTATGTTTTTTGAAGTTAGGTTCTTGCACCCGATATATCATGGTGATTACCCTGAAGTCATGCGTGAAATCCTAGGGGATCGACTCCCATTATTTTCCCAGGAAGAGAAGATTTTGCTTAGAAACTCAATCGATTTTATTGGTCTCAATCACTATACTTCGAGGTTTGTTGCCTATGCTGCCGATAGTCTTGAAGACAGCTGTTACTATAAAACACAAGCTATGGAAAGACTGAGTACGTATTCATAATTTGAAGCTTGCTCTATGCATCCGCTTCTGAAATTTCTCATTCTCTAAATGCTTTTGAACAGCTAAATGGGAAGGGGGTGAGCCAATTGGTGAGAAGGTTGGCTTTCTCTTTCCTCTTTCTATGTGATTTGCACGTTATATGCTATAATATACTTTTTCAGTCCGATGAGAAAATGTCTATGGCCATGCATGCAGGCAGCTTCAGAGTGGCTCTATGTTTGTCCTTGGGGGCTTCGGAAGGTGCTCAACTATGTCTCCCGGAAGTATAATAACCCACCAATTTATGTTACTGAAAACGGTACATAGCTAAATTTATTTATTGGATTTTTCAAAATTTCCCTAATTTTGTGTACTATTGCAATTGTTTGCAAATATAGTATCTTTATTTGGTCTTTCCATTCATGCATTAGATAGTGCTAGCATGTATAAACCTAGAGTGGAACGGTGAAGAGAAAATCATGGTTTTGGGAAGCTGGTCTAGATTTGTATCTTTTAAGTTAATGGATTTCAGCCTGTTGATGGGGTGTACATGTACCAGAATCTTATGCTGTTATGTAGCATGTGAAAGCTACTATTCTAGATGATAGTCAAGGGGAAAGATTATTGGCTAGTTTGCGGTTGATTCACTTTAGTTTTAGTTTGCAGATATATCAAAAGCTTTTCACGCCATCATACTGGTATTCATAGCTTGGATGTGATTTTTATCTATTTGGCAGGGATGGATGATGAAGATGTAGATATTCCACTTCATGAAATTTTGGATGACAAGTTGAGGGTTGTTTACTTTAAAGGCTACCTTACTTCAGTTGCTCAAGCAATCAAGTAAGTCACTTGACGAGCATTGTGTGGTAATTTGGCAGCATAATTTCTTTCTTCTGTTGTTATTATGCTTCCTTTGAAAGATGGTCACATTTTTAGCAATTTCATCTGCTCAATTTTTGGTATATAAAAGTTGCACCCATAAAAAGATTGCTACTGCTGGTAGGATAGCTCATTAAGCTATTTCATCTGTAATGACGATGCATGATCTGTAACTAATATGCTTAAAATCTGTGGACTCTGGTACGAACCTTAACAGCCTTATCCTAAAAGCAAGCTACTAAGGTAGGACTCCCACAGATATAAACTCCATATTGGAGTCCACGCTTCTGATACGTGACGCAAGTTCCATACATCGCAGGCTCTCCCTTCGTATGAGCATTAATTGATTTCCTTTTGTAATTGTCATGGGCAGTAATCAATTAATGGCTATGCTTTTCGTGCTTTAACTTCCTTCGAAAAGTTTTTAATAATGCATGTATATGAAATTCAAGTTATATGTCTGCATTGGCAGGGATGGAGTGGATGTAAGGGGACATTTTGTTTGGACATTATTGGACAATTTTGAGTGGGCCCAAGGTTATACCAAACGATTTGGTTTGATTTATGTAGACTATAAGAATGGGCTTTCTCGGCATCCAAAGTCATCTGCATACTGGTTTTCCAGATTCTTGAAAAGCGGAGGAGAAAAGGGCAACGAAGAATGATCGACTCCGTCTTCTTTTGTTGCTTCTGTGCTATTAGACACCCAGTTAGATCTGCCATTATAAGCTGTGTTCCGCTGAGAATTTGTGTGAGCAAAAGTCATATATGCATATTTTTCTGTGTAGCACAATCTTGTATAAAAGGTAACTACTAAAATAAGGGCGATAAGTTGGAGTGACAGTTTCCAACAAAAGAAGGGGAAGTTATGTCTGTTCATTGTCACGAAGGACTTGAAATAATTATGACCTCTTAATGTTCTATTTTATGCAGCATGTTCCACTAATGTAACTACGGCTTCACCCAAAAACTTGAATATTTCATTGCACAAAGCAGGACATGGCTTCATCCAAATCCAATTTAAGTCGGGCCAAGTCAAATTAAAGCCTGATGGCTTTTTTGGTTGAATAATTTTGTCCTTTTTATAAAATTGAACAATTATTAATTACATTTTTTAGTTTTTAAATAAATTATCTTAAATAAATTATCAATTACGTTACGTTAACTTGACCCAAAAAAGATAATAAAACAATATAATAAATAATATAGATTAATAAGTCAAGTCTAACTAAAAAATAGATCTTAATTAGTGTGGATTAGACTTATATCGACCTTGTGATTGGAAAACCTAATATGGAAGTTATATAAAGGTTAAGGTCTCTTGCAGTTGTTCATATCAATCATAAACATAAGGAATCTCTGACCCATTAGGAGAGCTTACGTATTAAGAAAATTGTAGAAAGACTTATCCTGTTTCTTGGAGAGGAGTTTTCGTAAAAGTCCCGGGAGATTCGTGATCTTTTAAAACTCGGAATTGCATTGAAATTAGAGATGGAACCGAAATCAGGTATTTTGCATTACCTTTGTTTTAATCCTTTCATATTGATCCTGGATACATAAAAAGGTATGTACTACGTTTTACATGTGATATAAGAGCGGTTAAAGGTTTTTCGATTTTTCATCTCATATGATTTTCCTTAGTTTTTCATTCGTTTTCAATTTTTTATGTATATAATTACGTAAAAATGGTATGCATAAGGCTAATTATAAAAAACGGATCAAAAACGAGTTGAACGGTGTTAAAAATGACATCTTAGGAGGTTAGAAATCATCTTCGACGTTGGTGGAGACAGAGACGTCGAGTGCGTGCAGTCAGGGGTAGTAGTGTATGATTGGCATTTGCGTTGCACGCGCCAATCATGCCGCGCCACGTCGCTCCAACAAGCGACGGACATGTGTTGCAGGTGCAATGCACTCGCGACCCGCGCTCTCACAAGCGTGGGATGGCAAGCGTGTGCCACGTATACGCCACATCCATCCTTCCACATGTGGGTAGCGAGTGATGTGCAGGCGCCAGACCCATCTAAAGCGTGTTGGCGATTACTCAGACACCTTTGCACCTGTAGCAAGGTTAGAGACAATCAGACTCATCTTGAACCTATCTGTTGAAAGAGGTTGGCTTGTGCATCAATTAGATGTCAAGTTAACTTTTCTTAATGGAGAGCTGAAGGAGGAGATCTATGTTAAGTAGTCTAAGGGTTTTGTTGTAAAAGGAAAGGAGGAGAAAGTGTATAGATTGAGGAAAGCCTTGTATGAGCTGAAACAAGCTCCAAGAACTTGGTATGATAAGCTTGATGCTTACCTGCAACTGGTTGGTCTCATAAGAAGTGAGAATGAACTCACTCTCTATGTGAGGAAGCAAAAGTGTTAGACAATTGGCATTTTTCGTTCCAACTTATTTTTACTGTTTTACCTTTGTTTGCAGTTGATTATTTATCTTGTTTAAGCTAAAGACTTGGTCAAGTTTAGTTGCCAAACTTTCTAGATCATGTAGATATTAGTTGTAGATTTTTCCGATTTAGTTTTATCCACTTTTTAAATTTGAAGTGGCTTCAACTTAGGAAAGTTTGTTATCCTTTTCATTTTTTCATTCTTTGCTGTCATATTTTCTCTCTCATATAATTATTGTTTTCCAACTTAGTATAGAACTATGTATTTCTATTTTTTCCAACAATACTTTCCTTGGCGTCACTTCTACCTTGAGTAGATCATAAGAGATGAAACTAGCCTCACAAGACAATTTTGTAGAGCTGGAACTGTCACTTCATGCACATACTTTGAACTCAATACCAAACGAGAAACATTTTTCCACATTATCTTCTGTTGATTTATTAACCGACTGGCTATAAATTATATGTAATAAAATACGACGGTCAGGCCTGTAAATAAGCAGGGAAGCAAGTGATTCTTTTCTTACCAGTCGAAATAGCTAATTACTTCTTAAGTGGGACAATTCCGAAGCCTAATGAATAGAGTTATTTATCTGTTATAGGGTAGCTATCTCTTTGCAAATTTTCTTCTTTATCTTCTCTGGATGTACCACAGTGGATATAAATTGTCGTTTGGTGTTGTTGAAGGCTCCGAGATTGATTCTATGCCATAATTATTTGAGCTTGAAGAAGTATATGAAAATGCATTTGATGAAGATGACTAAGAAATTGCAGTTAGAGGAACTATACATCTAACCGAAATATATGAGGGATCACTTTGTGGTAACATTAACTATGAAGAAGCTTCTAACCAAGAAGAGGAAAAGCCAGGAAAGAAGACATGACGATGATGGAAAAGAACAAGACTTGGTCACTAATCAAGAAACTAGAAAAACAGAAAGTGCTAGGTGTCAAATGTGTTTATAAGATCCAACTAAACTCTGATGGAACGATCACGAAATGGACTTTTTTTTAAATTTTTGCTCTTTTTCTATGACATGAAATTATAAGAATGTTGATAGTCTTATCAAGACACAATGGATAAAAGTTCTTTTATATGTTGAACAAGATCAAACTAAACTTGCGACCAATAAGCATGTTATCAAAGGTTACTTCTAGGAGTGGATGTCTTTAAAACCTTTCTTTTATCACAAGACATGAAATTATAAGCATGTTAATAGCCTTATCAGCTCACAATGACAGAAAACTGTGCCACAGTGGATAAATGTTGTATTCTAGGCGCCAAGATTATCATATTGAATCAGAGAAAATGAATGTCGATGTCTGCACTCCTTTAATGGAATGAACACCTAAATTTGCTCATTATAAATGCTGGTGATTAATCGTATTTATATATGCACCTTTTCTTTTTTCTTTTTGACAAATTCCGTTTCTGTTTTGGTTTTTCCATGAGATGAATGGTCTGCCATCATTTAGAGACAGATTGAATTTATATTCATAAGAAAAAGATAGGGGATACATGGTAAAGAAGTCAAGAGATATCTGCACTGATATTCTTTATGTTCTGTCAGAAAACGCGCTCTGACAAAAAGAAATAGACAAAATAAAAGTTGTTGGGTTTGATGTAACGCCAAAGTAAAATTTTACATCTTAATGGAATTCTTTTTTACTACGTTGCTCCGCATACCTTACCTGCCAGAAGAACAACACTAGGTCTCTCCATTTCTTACCCTCTCAGAAGGATAATATAATCTCATTTAATCAGTTTAGACCTTTCGCCAGTCAACATCTCTCCAACATCAAGTTGGTATTGTGGAATTGCCTTGGACACAAACAAATATAGAAATTCAATTGCTTGCTGAATTCTTAATGATGAGATGGAGGACATTGCCATGTGATCTTCTACCAGCTCTTTCGCTCAACAAATCCTGACCAGAAGACCTGTACTGCAGTACATTAATGAGATCACTCTCCATCACTAACCCATATTTCAGAATTGCCTCATCCCATTTCATTTCACATTGGTTCTTGCCAGCATGCTCGAGTCCAAAAGCAACTAAATTTGAGGCCATAGACTAATTGTCTAAAGCATATTCTAATACAATATCGACTTTCATTACCCCACAGTCCTTTTCCATTGTTTTGTTGGTCCAAATTGTCTTATCCTTTCCCTGTAGGACATCTCATTACCAATACGGAACAATGTCAATTTCTTCAACTCTCCATTTGTTAATTAGTTAGAAGACAGGACCATGTGGAATTTCATGACTTGTCTTTAAAACAGTGCTCATGCTGATGATTCTTAGCCTCTAGCTTCAGATATTACAAAACCGCTTCATCTATATATAATCAGCCAACATAGTCAAATCCTGTACACCTGCAGTTTCACTTTTCTACATACTACATACTCTTGACAACTTTACAATCTTCTTCCACACAACTCATTAACAAAAATATCATGGCTTTTCGTTTTACTGTAAATGTTGCTAAACAAACACTCCGCAAATCACTTTTGACAAGTAAAACTGCTTCGGGTACATTAGATGTGCCAAAAGGTTTTTTGGCAGTTTATGTGGGGGAGATTGAAAAGAAACGCTTTATAGTTCCCGTATCATACCTCAACCAGCCCTGGTTTCGAGATTTGCTTAGAAAAGCTGAAGAGGAATTTGGTTTTGACCATCCAATGGGCGGTTTGACAATTCCCTGCAGAGAAGACACTTTCATCCATGTCACTGCAGGCTTGAGCAGATCCTGAGAGAAAAGAGAGAAACAATTCACAGAAGAATATACAGTTTTTTAAAACAGGAATTTCCGTGTTCTCTTCTTTTTTTTAAGCCGAAAAGCTTTATAAGACAGGAGAAGTGTAAATTTGCTGTTTTCTTTGCTCACATAACCAATGACAAATTAATCGATTCTCCCATTTTTCAGTCCCTTGCAATATGAAGATCAATTATTTGTTAATGGTTTTTAGTTAGAGTTAGCTAGTACATTTTTTTTCTATGTAGCGCATGTATATATCGATGTACAGAGTATGATTTTTAAAGTAAAAGATACAGAAAAATTTTCACGTTCTTTTCTCTATTTTCACGATAGTTAACTTTGTTCATGGTATCATAGCAGAGAACAATCCTTAATATTTGAGCTCGAATCTTGAAGGAGAAATGGGGATGCGATTACCAGTTACCGACGAATCTCAGGATGATTGTTTACAATTATACAATTCCGATCATCCTAGTATGATAATTTTTACTACTCAATTGACTGACACGAACTTCTCTTCTTGGAGTATTTCCATTCGCAACTCCTTAGAAGCTTGGGATAAGCTTGGTTTTGTAGATGGTACCATAACTTCACCAACTTGTGAAGTGAAATACAGAAGATGGAGAAAAGTGGACTGTATGGTGAAACAATGGATTCTTAATTCAATTTCTAAAGAGATTTCTGAATCTTACATCAACTGTAGTTCCTCTAACGCTTTATGGGACAAGCTCGAAGAGGTTTATGGCAAAAGCAATTTACCACAACTTTTTTAAGCGCAAAGGGAGATTAGTTCTGTTGAGCACGGTAATTGTTCAGTTACTGCTTATTACAACAGAATTAATAAACACTGAGATGAATTAGGGCAACTTATGCCTATACCAGCATGTAGCTGTTAGGGAGGCAATTGTGGAGTTAATAAGAAGCTAGTGGATATGGATAATGCTAATAAATTGATAAAGTTTTTTATGGGATTGATCACATTTGGAGTCAAATCTTGGCATAGGATCCACCTCCCTCTACAAGTAAGGCCAGAGAGAGGTGAATATGATGCATGAGGATGCAGGAGCTGTAGCTATGTTGGTAAAGGGCTGTAAGAATGGCAAGAGAGGAACGTTGACTGTAGATAATATGAACAGAAATGGTGTTAGGAAGAAAGAGAATTAAAAAAAGGGAGGATAAGCATTGTGATTATTGCAATTTGGATAGTCATGAAAGAGATACTTGTTTCAAGTTGCACAGATATCCTGAGTGGTACACAAAATTGAAGAATAAGAGAGAGGGTGCAGGAAAAGGGCAGACAAAAGGGAAATATGTACACATGGTTGATGCAATTGAGAAAGGCATGGAGAAGGGAACCGATATACAAAGATGTTCATAGTCACTTACAGCTTTGATTTAGCAGGAGCTCATAAAGTTATTAAAAGGGAAGCAATCTAGGGAATCTCATCTCTTGAACTTAATACAGACTAAATTTGCAAATATGTCAATCTTGAATCATACTCTTAAGTTTGTTAAGAAATGTAGGACTTGGATAGTGGATTCTGGTACTACATCACATATCTGTATAGATAAGAACTTGTTTCATTCATTGATGCCTGATGATAAAGTTACGAAGTTGTTTTTGCCTAATGGGGAGGTGAATGATGTAGACTATAGAGGAGTAATAGTCTTGAATGTTCAAGTGACCTTGATATCAGTTTTTTTTGTTTATACCTTCAGCCATAACATTATTTTAGTCAACAAATTAGCAAAAAACTCTTCCTTCAATGCTTTGTTTTACACTGAATATTGTTTGTTACAAGACCAGAGGACTGAAAGGGCAGTGGTAAAAGGAAAAGTCATTAATAACCTATACTTCCTTGATAAAAATTCTTTTCTATACCATAAACCAGCTCATAATGCTTCCTGTATGTAACTACAAAGAGTGAGAATGTATGTATTATTAATAAAAGTCTTGTTGACAGAAGTTTGTGGCATACAAGACTGGGACACCCATCTGATGTTGTAATGAAACATGTTGTTGTTTGTAACAATTTTGTTAATAATGAAGAACTCTTGTGTGAAGTTTGTCCTCTTTCTAAATAAGTTAGAAATGCTTTTCCAATAAGTTATACCAAAGCAGCTACAGTTTTTGAATTGTTACATTTTGATATTTGGGGACCTTATAAGGAAACATCTCTGGCACATTATTTTTTTACTATTGTCGATGACAAAAGTATATGCACTTGGATTTTTCTAATAAGACATAAAGCCCAAACTAGTCATATTATGGAGAAGTTTCTTATATTTGTCAAAAGGCAGTATGATGAGATTGTGAAGGTAGTTAGAACAGATAATGGTTCTGAATTCTTGGGTAACAGTTCTCAAGAAATATTCAGTAGCAGGGTATTGTTCATCACAAGACCTGTTTATATACTCCTCAATAGAATAGTGTTATGGAGAGGAAGCATAGACATTTACTTCAGGCAGTAAGGGCATTACTGATCCAATCTGAACTTTAAAGAAATTTTGGAGACAAAATGTCTTACATGAAGCTTACATAACAAAATGATTGCCAGGTCAGATACTAAATTGGCAATCTCCATATAAATTGTTATCTGGGAAGCCCAATTATATTGAGTTGAAAAGTTTTGGGTGTTTGTGTTTTGCCATGAACACTAGACCTTATTAAGTCAAGCTGAATCCTAGAGCTTTCTAAAGTATCCATCTTGGTCATTCTCTAAGCCAAAAGGGATACAAGTTGTATGATTTGCAAGAAAAGAAATGTTTTGTCTCTAGAGATGTATCTTTCCATGAGAATGTTTATCCTTTTAAACGTTTTATGGATACTAATGATATTCCTAAAAGATCTATTGTATTACCTTCAATTATGTAGGATCATCATTCTTTGAAGAATCCTTCTGACGATTCAATTGCAAATAATGGTGACACAGATGTTCCTTCATTAAATTTAGATGCATCACCTTTATAGATGGATGAAACAAGAGCAATTGCAGAATCTGGAATTGTTGAACCTGCTGTCATAAAACCTGAATTGGCAATAAGAAGAATTAACCAAGCTAGACAGAAGCCATCTTGGCTGAATGATTTTGTGTTCCAAGTGAGCAGACAACCTTCATATTTGAAGAGCACAAATATGCAATCTTCTTCAGTTTATACTCCTAATACTTATCCTTTCACTGTGAATCCTGACTTTAGTGAAACTTATGTTAAATTTCTAGCCAATGTTACTGTCATTCAGGAACCAATATCTTATTTTCATGTCAACAAAGATCCTAATTGGATTATGGCTATGAATTCAGAGTTAGATGTTCTTGAGAAGAATGGAACATGGGAGCTTACACAGTTACCCGAAGGAAAGAAGGCTATTGGTTCTAAGCAGGTTTATAAGGTGAAATTGAAGCCAAATGGGAAATTGATGGATTTAAGGCCAGATTAGTAATAAAGGGTTATAATTAGATTGCAAGGGTTGACTACAATGACATTTTCTCACCAGTAGCCAAGGTTGTTATAGTGAGAATCTTGTTTGCACTTCTGGCTATAAAGAACTAGCCTTTACACCAGCTTGACATCAATAATGCTTTCCTTCATGGGTTCTTAGAGGAGGAGGTATATATGCGGCCACTAGAAGGTTACACTAAAACAGTCCCAAATGAAGTTTGTAGGTTGAAAAGGTCTTTATATGGCCTTAAGTAGGCTTTTTGGCAATGGAATGCTGAACTTACTTTCCAGCTGCAGAATTATGGCTTTAAACAATCACAGAATGATCATTGGTTGTTTACTCTCAAGAATTCTTCTTTTTTTTTTGCTCATCTTGGTCTGTGTAGATGATATGTTATCAACAGAAGACTCAGAGGAGGAAATCTGAAAGGTGAAGAAGTTTTTAGATGATGTCTTTACTATAAAAGACCTTCAGTATGCTAAGTACTTCTTAGCATTTGAGATTGTAAGGTCATCCCATAGTATTGACATCAACCAGAGGAAATAGGTGTTGGATCTGGTTGAAGCCGTAGGCTTGATGGGTAGCAAACCTGCACTTACACCTCTGCTGAGAGGTTTAATTTTGACATAAAACAATGGGTCACTTCTTAAAGATCCATAGCCATACAGGTAGTTGGTAGGGAGGTTATTGTACTTCAGTTATACTAGGCTAGATATATCTTTTGCTGTGCATCAGTTAAGTCAATTTGTCCATGTACCTACAGTTGTTCACTAGCAAGTAGCACAACATGTCTTGTGATATTTAAAGGGTATTCCTTCTTTGGGGTTGTATTATCTCCTTGATAATTCTTTTGTACTTGAGCTGTATTGTGATGCATATTAGGTTGCATGTCATGATACTAGATGATCTGTTTCTGGTTTTTGTGTGTTTTTTAGATCTTCTTTGATTTCTTGGAAATCTAAGAAGTGGGCAACTGTCTCTAAATCCTCGACAGAAGTAGAGTATAGAAGTATAGGCTTGGTTGTTTGTGAACTTTTTTGGATTTCCTATATTTTGCAAGATTTTCAAATTCCAGTAACTCTACCTATTCCATTGAAGTGTGACAATCAAGCAATATTACATATTACCGCTAATCCAGTGTTCCATGAAAGAACTAAACACTTGGATATAGATTGTCATATAGTTAGAGAGCAATTGAAAAAAGATTTTATTTCTCTATCACACACTTCTTCCTCTACACAAATTGCAGATATCTTCACTAAGTCTCTTCCAGCTCCTGCATTCACCACCTTTATCGCCAAGTTGGGCTTATATGATTCCTTACAAGCTCTAACTTGATGGGGGATAAAGATTAATTATTTGTTATCGGTTTCTAGTTAAAGTTAGTTAGTACAGTTTTTTTTTCTCTTTCTCAACTATGTAGCGTATGTATATAACGAAGTATATAGTATGATTTTTAAGATAAAAGATACAGAAAATTCTTACGTTCTTTTCTCTATTTTCACGATAATTAACTTTGTTCACAATATAATTTCTTTTCATGAGTTGATATAATACTGAACTCTGTCTATTGACTTGTAAGTGGCAAAACGATGAATTCAACTCAGAAATGGACTAAAACTATGAGAATTTGAATTCTGCTTTGGGAGACTACCCTAATCGAAAAATAACAAAAAAGGAATAAATGGCTCCTTGATTATATTGAATAATTGTTGCCTATGTATAGGTTGGTACATATACTTGAAACAGATTGTAACAAACTGCAACTATGCAGGGAATAATGCAACAACTTTGTAATTAAGGAAATAAAGAAAAGAAAATAAGTGAAGAAAAAAGAAACAGGGAGAATAAACGGAATGGATCAATAAACATGGACACAATCAAAAAATGGACAGGTTGCCTCTAGAAAGGTTGACGAACCCATAATCCTATTGGTCCAAGTCCAGGAGGGAAGCCCAATAGAAAGGGGGTAAACCTTGTCTTTCAAACACCGAAACGCAACGTTTTGAGAAGCCTAGGGTTCATCATCGTCGAAGTTCTCTTGAGAGCTTGATACGTCGCTGCAAGCTGGGTAGTACATGTTATGGAGAACACCTAGCTTGAGCTTAAGGATGTGGAAAGACGATCGAGGGAGAGCCTTTGCGAAGATGTCGACAAGCTGGCCACTGGAGGTGACTGGAAGGAGGTGAAGAACGCCAAATAGAACTCATTCACGAACTAGGTGACAATCTATTTCTATGTGTTTGGTTCTTTTATGAAAAATAGGATTTTCGGCAATATGAATCACTGACTTATTATCACAGTAGAGGTAGGTTGGTTGTGGATGGTCAATGTCCAGATCGGAGGGGAGATATGATAGTCACTGCAATTCGTAAGCGATGGTGGGGAGTGCATGATACTTGGCTTCAGAAGAGCTTCTGGAGATAGTGGGTTACTTTTTCGACTTCCAGGAGATCAGCGAGGCTCCTAAAAACATACAATAGCCAGTGATAAACTTTGGAGAGTCTGGACAAGTCCCCTAATCAAAGTTTGAAAAGGCTCGAAGCTGGAGGGGAGAATCGTTGTGGAAGAGGACACCTTGACCCGAAGAGCCCTTGAGGTAACGGAGAACTCAGTGAGCGGCCTAGAGATGCGACGTCGTGGGCTTAGTGAGAAATTGTGAAAGCTATTGGACGGCAAAGCAGATGTCAGGTCGTGTGATGGTCAAGTAGATGAGCTTCCCAACTAAGCAGCGGTAAGAGGTGATGTTGGCTATTAGTTCTCCGTCAACTGTAAGTTTTGCGTTTTGGACCATTAGAGTAGGTGTTGGTTTACCATGAAGAAAACTTGTTTCTTGAAGAAGATCAATGACATATTTGTGTTGGCACATGTTAATACCAGACGAATAACAGGCCAGTTTAAAACTTAAAAAATATTAGGCAGGTCTCAAGTCCTTGATCCTGAAAGTATCATCGAGGAACTGCTTTGTTGAATAGATGAGCACAAGAGAGTTACTGGACAGAAGAACATCATCAACATACACAAGTAGGAAAATGAAGTCAATGTATTGCCGCTTCTTGAACATGGAGTGATCGGAGGTAGATTGAGTGAAGCCATTAGAGATTAAAGTTGAGGTCAGTTTAGAGTGCCACTGTCTGCTGTCCTGTTTAAGCTCGTAGATGCTCTTTCTAAGATGATAGGCCATATTTGGATGAGGTAAGTCAAGCCCTCAGGTGGTTTCATGTACACCTCCTCATTTAGTTCACCATGTAGAAATGTGTTATTGATGTCTAACTAATGTAAGTGCAATTGTTTTGAAGTTACCAGGGTCAACAACACATAGATGGTGGTGATCTTGACAATAGGGGAGAAGGTTTCTGTATAATCTAATCCCTCATGTTGAGTGAAGCCTTTAGCGACGAGTCTGCTCTTGCAACATTGAAGACTGCCATCAGCATTGAATTTATATTTACAGACCCATTTGCAGTCAACTGCTCGTTTATTTGAAGGTAAGAAGGTAAGCTCCCATGTGTTATTGTCTTGTAAAGCTTTCAGCTCTGCTTGCGTTGCATCTCTCCTTTCTTGATGTTTGATTGCTTGTTGATAGGTTCTAAGTTCTTTAAAAGTTGTCAATGTAGTGGAGTAGACTTGGTGTTGAGGGGACATATTAGTATATGTGAGAACAGAGGACAGAAGATGAGGAGAAGTATGAGGTAGGGTAGGACAGTCATAGTCTGTAAGGTAGGTAGAAGGGTGAGACTGTCTTGTTGAGCGGCGGAGAGAGGGAAGGGAAGGTGAAGGAGAAGAAAGAGAGGGTATAGGTGGGGGTAAAGATGAGGGAAGTGGATCAGAAGAAGATGGAGGGGAGGGGGTATGTAAAATAAGAGAGGGAGAACAGTTGTCTTCTGTTAAAACAAGAAATGGAAAATGTTCTCATAAAAAATGACGTCTCTACATAAAAGGAAGGTTTTGGCAGTCAAGTCAAAAACTTTGTAACCTTTAGTACCTGCAGAAAAACCAAGAAGCACACATTTTCTTGCCTTGGTATCGAACTTACCTCTATTTGCTTCTTTAGTGGAAGCAAAACAGAGGCAGGCAAATACCTTTAAGGGGGTAAGGTCAGGTTTAGTGCCAAAGAGGACAGAATAGGGGGATTTATAAGATAAGAGAGGGTAGGAAACTCAGTTGACTGGATAAACAGCATGGAGAATACATTCATACCAGAATTTACTGGGTAGATTAGCTTGCATTTTCAAAGCTCTGGCTACATTTAGAATATGTTGATGTTTCCTTTCGGCTCTTTCATTTTGCTGTGGTGTTTTAACACAGGTAGTTTCATGTAAAATGCCCTTTTCTTTGTAATATTCTGTCATTGAAAATTCTATGTCGTTATCACTGCAATGTCACTTAATTTTTTGATCTAATTGTCTTTCAACATAAACATAGAACCCTTTAAGCAAGTCTCTAGTTTCTGATTTTTGTTTCATCATGTAAATCCAAGTCATTATGCTATGGTCATCCACAATGGTTAAAAAAAGCTTATATCCTAGAACAGATGGTGTATGGTAAGGGCCCCATATCAACATGAATAAGATCAAAACATGAATTTGCAATTGATAAATTGGTAGAGAAAGGTAATTTCCTCTATTTAGAAAAATGACAGACATCACACTGTTCAATGAATTCAAAGGTAACAGAGGGGTCATATTTAGATAGACTTTTGAGTCTTTGATTAGATAAGTGTCCTAGTTATTTGTGCCATAAGTTATCTTAATATGTTGAAGCAGTGCATAGAAGGGAGTTGAAGTCTTGGGAAGGGGGAGTGAGATTATATAATCAGCTGACTTGCCTAGCAAAATAGTCTTCAGTGATTTAGTGTCTTGAATTTGTCATAAGTTAGAAAAAAAAGTTAGTCTACATTGAGAATGCTTAGTGAGTTTACTAATGGAAATAAGATTGAAAGAAAAGACGGGCACAAAGAGAACATTTGTGAGGGTGAGAAAAGAGATGTGGACGGTCCCAATATGTGTGACAGGGACAAAGGCATTATTTGGTAGTCTGACTATTAAATTTTCTTCTGTCCTATAGGAGGAAAATTGATCTAGGGAGCAGATAATGTGGTTTGTAGCTTCGGAATTAAAAATCCATGCAAATGACCATAAACACAGAAGGTAAGACTAAGTTGGAAACACCTTGCTGGGCACTAGAAATTGTGTTGACTTAAGAAGTGCTGACCGGTTTTCCTTTGATATCTCCTTCTCTATGAGGAAGTTGGAGTAGTTGAGAGTATTGTTCCGTAGTGAGGTGATAACTTGGAGAGTCCTGAGATGGTTTTGAGACAGGAGAATCAGTGAAATTTGCTGCAACATTTTAAAGGTTAGTTTCTACTTGGTTAATGGCTCTAGATCTGGTCTAATGATTGTCTTTTGTGGAATAAGAGTTTCTAGGCGTTTGAGAAAAGTTGGGTGGCTAGCCATGTTTGTCATAGCATTTAGCTTCTATGTGGCCACTGTTACCACAAAAGGTACACACAGGTTTCTTGTTAGAATAGAAAGATCGTTTGGGGTCAGACTTAGCATAGAAGGTTTCGGGTTCAATAGAGTGTGTGGAAAGGGAGTGCTGGAAAGTAAGATTGAGTTATCTGTTATGTTGGGCAACCATGCCAAAAACCTTCTTGATGTTGGGCAATGGGCCCATAAACATGATGTGAGATTTGGCAGTTGAAAAAGACTCATTCAAATCTCTAAGAAATCTGATGACACAATCACCATCTTGATAGGATTTTATGGTAGCTAAGAGATCACATGAACACTGTGGTTGACAGCTACATTTAGGGAAAGGCTTGAGGCTGAAAAATTCATCCCATAGCATTTTTAAATAGCTGTAGTAGTCTGAGACAAAGAGGGTTCTTTGACGGAAAGCATAGATTTCCTCTTGTAAGTCTGATATTCTGAAAAAGTCAGCCTGTGAAAATCTTCCTTCTAGGTCTTTCCAAACATCCAATGCTGATTCAAACCATATCACACTTTGTGATGTGGATTCAGGCACTAATCTTAAGAGCCAAGATAGAACCATTGTGTTGCATCTTTCCCAATATACAAACAAGGGGTCATCTTTGTCGTGCATGAGTATGATACTGTTAATAAATTTTAGTTTGTTTTTGGATAGAAGGGCCATTTGCATGGATCTTGCCTATGGATGGTAATTGGTACCAGTGAGAGGAGAAGAAACAAGAATGAGAGAGAGGTTTTCATTAAGGAGTAAATAATAAGAACTAGGTGAATGATCCTCTGGCTTGTAATTGTTCTGACCTTGATTTGCAATGATACAGGCGTATGAGGGGTCTGACATGATAAAGGAAGGACGAAGAAAGAACTGAAAAAATTGGACAGCTGAAGACCAACAAAAAGGAAGGATAAGAAGTTGGTGTGGTGCTACTAGACACCTGACGACCACGAAAAAGGAAGCTAAAATAAAGAGTTGCTGTGACGCTCTGATACTATGATGGGAAAACAACAAAAAAAAAAGAAATAAATGGCTCCTTGATTGTATTGAATAATTGTTGCCTATGTATAAGCTGGTACGTAGTTTTGAAATAGATTATAACAAACTACAGCTATGCAGAGAATTTTGTTAGAGTAATTAAGGAAATACAAAAAAGAAAATAAGTAAAGAATAAAGAAACAGGAAGAATAAACGAAATGGACCGATAAACATGGACACAACCAAAAAACTGGACAAGTTCTCTCACGAAGGGTTGACGAGGATTCTGTTGATCCAAGTCCAGGAGCGAAGCCCAATAGAGTGGGGGGTAAACCTAGCCTTCCAAGCACATGATCACAAAATTTTGAGAAGCCTAGGGTTTATGGTCGTCCAAGTTCTCTGGAGAGCTTGATATACCCTTCGAAGGATGGAGGTGAAAAATAAGGATACACATCAGATATGATCCTGAAATTACTCTCACACCGTTAAACCGCCTCTTTATAATTCAGTAAAATAATGAACTTCTGATCCCGAGTAAACTGGAAAGTGTTTGTTTGGTTAATATTTTACTTCAGCAAAAGAAAGTCACGTTAATAAGTTGGTACGTGATAATTGCAGAAGCCCTTCAAAGTTTTGTACTCTGATGTCTTCCAAATCAAACTTCGATATCGTGAAAACCTATGGATCAGTTGTTCAGTTCCTCCGTCATTCTCGTCAAACTAAGAATCTCATGGCCGTTAAGCTTCTCCATGCTCACTTACTACGGAGAAGTTCACTCTTTTTCTCTCCTTATCTACATGCTCAGCTCATTTTCTGCTACACCACTTATCCCTACAAAAACAACCTGAAAACCTTAACAAGTTGCCTCAAACTCATACACCCCAAAAATCCAATGCCCTTCAATGTGCTAATATCCGAGTATTGTCGAAATGGTTTTGCTTTTTATGCA
>JAOSBK010000202.1:56433-74747 GCA_027568895.1 Erythroxylum shatona
GCGTCTCCCGTCGCTATTTACATACGAACCATGTTCCGTCGTTATATTTCCGTCGCTATTTAACAATTTCCTTGTAGCGAAGTTCTATTAGCAATTTAAAGCAGAAAGAAAACAGAAATCCCAATACTTGTAGCCTCATACAAATTAAACACTTGCAAATAGAATTTGATGATATAATTTCTAATAAAAAATAATTCCAATTAGAGCTTACTACTGTAATTAACTTTTTATTTAGTCCATTAAAGATATGCTCAAATTGTTATTTTATCATGTTATAATTATTTGATTAAGGAAAATGTTTAAACTAATAAAATTATAACGTTCGATTGATTGATGTGTCATTTTAAATAATATATGTAAACTTATAGACACCATGCTTAATTTACATGAAAGTTATGTTCTAACCATCATTTTTCCTATCGTAACAATCTTTAAATTACATCAGTAGGATGCCATAATAATGCTTATATAATAACCTTGTATGCAATAATGTCGAACATAATGTATGTTGAAGCAGAGCCTTAAACACAACTTGAAACTCCATAAAATTATGGATTGATGATCTTTCGATAGTAGTCCAACTAAATTAGTGAATAAGTAATGACAAATTGGTTTTAGCTTGTCAGAGTTTTAATTATCTAATATCATTAAAATGTCAATCAAAAGAGAAATAGGCTTATTTAATTAATAGGCATTGTATATGTTCAATGTAAAGCGTATTGATATATATATATATATAAAGAGACACATGTACTTCTGAGAGAGATATGAGAAGAGAATAAAAGAAGATAGGAATAGGTGGGGGACAAAAAGCACAAATTGAATTAGAATGGAAAGAATAAAAGATAGGCGGCAGAAGAGTTGCAGCTGAAATGCTCTTTTGTTCTCCATTTAAATGTCTCTTCTTTTGGTTTTATGATAATGCATAAACATATACGTGGGGATGGGGTGTCCTTATTTATTATATGCTCTGGTGGGAAAGTGTGTAAATGCCAAACTCCGAGAAGGATTAGAAAAAGAGAAAAGAAAGAGAAAGAAGAATAGTCAAGACAGCAGCAGCTAGCTGACCTCCTTGATGTAAGTGATGAAGGAATAGTCAAGTCAAGCTAATATATATCTTTCTCTATATGTATCTCTCTCTTCTTAGTTGTTGTGTAGTGAGGGTGACTGTGCATGGTAGTAAAAGTAGTAGTAGAGTGGTAGTAAATGGAGGATCATAGTGTTGGCACTGTCCAATAAATGCCATGGCATTGAGTAGGGCAAGTCGCATAGCTTCAACGTAATTGTGATAATAAGTGCACTATGGATCCATGGCATTGGCATGGGGATTTGGATGTAAAAGGTCAGAGGGACAAACCCGAAATAAATGCAAAAGCTTAAAATGCTTTCTAATTACTAACTACCATTTCATCATATCATCGTGAGGTGTGCAGTTGTCGGGATATCTCCCAACCTTTAAAACCGTTCCTTTCAATCTCATGTCACCTCGCCAGCCTTTTGAGCTACCCTTTTCAACTATATATGTTCCTCATCACCTACTTCTTACTATTATACCTATGCCTTTTCCCTAAATTAGTCTTTTCATTTCAGGTACTCCTCCATCTCTGGATTTTGCCAAATTGTTTCTCCTTGGATAAGACGAGGTCTGTAGCTTGTGGAGTTCTGATGACAATAACACAGCTGTTTTTGTTGATCCAAAACGTTGGTAATTATAATTAGAAAGAAACATGTGGGTACCAATAGTCTAAACGCACCGTCACCAATACACACCTTTTTCCCTCTTCAGTTGTCAATATGAGAGAGAGAGAGTATATGCGTTTAAATGTTATAGGGCTTGTGTAAGACCATCATTGCAAAAGTACGCCATTATTGTCATGCAACACTATATATATATTGTTTTTGACTACGTTTTGAATGAAACATGTAACCAAAACCCTTTGCGAAAAAAGTTAAATAAATGGATTCAGAACATATCTGCCGTCCATGCCATGCATCTTTAATTCTTTTTGGTTTGAATTTAATTTTAGGGTTTGATATGAATTTACAGAGGCTAGCTCATTCATTTTCAATATTTTTCGCTGCTGCAAACGGCCTTTCATTTCATGCCCCTTTCACTGTCCCTAGCCCTCTTTAAGTTTTCACCCACATCTTACTCTGTACTTTTTTGTCTTATGCAGTTGTCTTTGTATTTGGTTTCTATGAGACATGCCATTTGCTTATTGACAGTCTCCATGGCTTCCCGACCATGTCGGTTCAAGCTTCAACCATTTATTACGTCTCGTCATCTACTACTGTATATATATATTATGACAATAGACGACGAGACGTAATAGTATACATATATCTATATATATCGGCTTTTTATTTAATGTACCAAAAACATACCATTCTATATATATAGTTATGCTTATTATCCGACTGCTTAATTATAGTAAACATGAAATAGTTTGCCTAGCCAAAGAAAAAAGAAAAAAGGAATGATCATGGAGTAGCTTGTGCGCTAGCTTATACAAAGGGATGTAAATCACTTGAGAGATTAGTCAAGATTTGTTGTATTTATGAGTAGAACGTAGTTCTTTTAGACTTTCTTCCAGCTTGAGCTGGATTGAAACCTTAGGTTTGATTTATTTAAATATGAATAAAGCGGAGCGGACTGCCTAAATTTGATTTATTACTGGAAAATGAGTGAAGTAGTATAGCATATGATAGAAAAAGAAAGTGAGAAAATATGAAGAACAGCTCACTGCAATCTGCACGCCAAATTACTGTTGAAATGGAAGGGAACAAAACTAGTGTGGCCAAGGAACATGGCACAATTTTAGAGGTAAAACACCCGCGAGAAACTGACGGTGCACTGTGAGACTGGAAGACCAAGTACACTCTCTTTTCTTTTTTCTTTTTGGGTATCCTTCCTATTTCCTTTTGATAGAAAGTGGGAGTGAGATCAGATGATAATTAAGAAACACACAAGATCGATCCGGACCGGAACAGTCAACAAATTTATAACCAAACCGAAAAATTAACAGCAAAAATTGTCTATCTATTGACTATTTATCAGAGTATTAATTAATTCAAGATGATGAAGAATTCCCAGTCTCTTTTTATCAATTCGATTCCCTCATAATTTATCTATCCCTCTCTCTCTGGGGAGTGGATATTCTTCAAATAAACTCCATCCCTGCAAATCAGATGAAACCAGAAAACCATAAGGAAACAGGAAATGACACCAACTTAAAGCTGATCAAAAGATCCTCCATGCAACTATATATGCACAAACTTAACTAATGCTTCCCAGAGACTTTCTAGGCAGGCAATATCCAATAAGTTAATACGTTCAAACTTTAAGATTAATAGTTTCTAGGAAAATTTCAAAGATTTAATATTACTTGGCGGCTTGCAAGTTCATTTTTAAGTACCTATTTAGATTTACTTGGAAATTAAAGTAAAGGAAAAGAGGGGTTTCCCAAAATTTTGCAAGTTCCAATTTATTAGTCTCAATTATTTCTTTTTTAAAAATCATAATTAATGATAGCATCCAATCAAACGAAGATTGTACGTACCAAAATAGAAAGACAAAACCCTAGGTAAATTAAGAAGGATCAATGGTACGACGTTCATCACCTCCAGCTGCCCGGGGTTGCTGAAACTGACTGAGTTGGCCAAGACCAGGCGAAACATTCATTGCCAGGAGGCTTGAAGTGTCATAATTGTTGTTGTTACCATTTGCATCAAAGCTATTCCTCATTATCTGCTGTTGTTGTGGCTGCGGCTGAAAAAACTGATGATGGTGGTGGTGATAGTGATGTTCCCTGGCGCCGCTTCCTGATCCACTTACACCACCACCACTAGCTGTGGTGCCAATCAGGTTGATCCCTATCTGGTTCTGTGGGTGATGAAGGGCCGCGATAAGACCGGCGTGATGGTGGCCGGTGATTCCCAGGTTCTGATACTTGGAGAGTTCAGACTTGGCACAGGTCAGATCCATTTGGAGTTGACGAAGTTGGTGTTGCAGGAGAGATATTACCCCTACGCAGCCGTACACTGGGTCTCGGAGACGCATGTCTGCCTCATAGGCCAACGAGTTGACCGCATCTTCCCTCTGCGATGGGTGCAGTTCATTCAACAATTTGGTCACGTTACTTGCTCCGAATACTTTATGTACGTTTGCGAACTTTTGTGGCTGATCCGGTGGGAAGTAGGGTGCAAAGACGCATTCTGGCTGGCATTTCCTCCTCAAAAACTTGCAGGCTGCACATGGAGAACTCGACGATGATGCCATCTATATCTGTATATATTTATTTATGTTCTAATCCACACTCTTCAAATCTCTCTGCCAACAAATCAATTACAAAAAAAGAAATGACATCATAATCAGTTACACGCTATCATTACTGAAAAAGTGAAGTACAGGCTTCTGTTTTTCAAGTTTTCACTTCTCAGTTTCTCTCTACACGACCCTGTAGTTGAGGGATAAGCAATTATAGGAACTTCAAAAATTATCAAACAAAATTTATGACAAGAATATTAACAAGATATGCATATATATGTACATATGGAGGTGTGGCTGCGATAGCCAATATTAGGGTTTTGGTTTAGCGAAGAAGAAATTGAAATATGCAAGTGAATATATATATATTTTTATTTATATGTCACACATATTTTGTTTTTTAGTGAAAATAATTAGATTGAAAAGAAGACACGTAATTAGTTACAGATAAAGGAGGAGAAGAAGAGTAAACCAGTTGACAAGACGAAATTCTTGAGATGCGAATCTTAGAGAAATGGAAAGATTACCTTAATTGCAGGATATATATATAATATAATATATATATATATATATATATTGTTACTCTCTTTTTCTCTTCTCTAATGCATGGTCAAAACTTAACTGATGATTTCTTCTAACTAGCTAATCCTGCAGAGAAACAACTCCTGATTATGTTACACATTCCCTTTTCTCTACCAATCTAACACGTTTGATGATTGCAGTTGCAGAAGAAACCCTAGATGGTGGCTCTTGAAAAGATAACAAAAGGAACAAGTGTTAGATATATTTAGTATTATATAACCTAGTAAGGTAAAGAAGGGGAACAGGAAAGAGAAGAATAAGGGAGAATTTAGCGGTGGAGGTTTGTGGATTGGATCTCGTGTGGCAAACTTTAAGTTATCGTATATCGATGGAAATTAAGGTCATGGAGGAGCAGATCTCGGTTAATTATATATAACAGTTCACGCACGCTTCTTCATACGAGATAATTCATTCAAAAAAAAAAAAAGGAAATATAAAGATTTATCTATGCAGAGATCTTGGGGACGATAAAGTCCATGCCATAATACAATAATAAGCCAGTACCTAGATCTAATTATTCACAACATACGAATAATTATGGAAGTAAGCAAATACTTTTTAGAGATTTGATGATGAAGAGGAGAGATCTCAGGAAGGAAAGAATATACGAGTGGGCTGACGGAGAGTTTTGGTCATTTTGTGCCCAGAACTTAATGTCATCAAAACAAAAATGTGTTGAACTTAGTAAGGAATTGAAGCAAAAGGGGATGTATAAGAAGGAATAGTAGTTAGTACTGGCTAGGAGTGACCTCGGTTTCTTCAGTCAAACCCTTTTTTTCTTTTTCACTACTATTGATGACGACGATGGTAGTGGTGGTGGTGGGCCCAGTCCGAGTCTCCTAGAGGATGAATCTCTCGAAGTCTTTGAAGCTTGCTCACCTTATGTCCCGCCGTGTATCTCTGGCTCAAATTTACTGGTTTCTTCGTGCCCTTTCTTTCTAACTTTTGGGAGTTTGGTTTCGGGGTTGCTATAGCTGCACGTCTTTTATGGGTTGATGAAGAGGGATTGGATTAATATATGAGAAGATATAGTATTAAAGTTGATGCAAGTTTGTCATCTTTCTTGGCTTTCTCTCATGGCTTCTAATTCTCCGCCGGAAACAAATGACAAAGAACAGGCATATAAAGATGATGATGATGATAAATAGCTAGATCTAGTAGATATGTATATATTTATATATGGAAATAGATAATAATAATAATAATAATGATATTATTGCGTTGGTGTAGTGTAGTAGGGGCTAATCTGTTCTCAGTCTCACCAGAAGCGATGGTGGCGGGGAAAGTCCCCCACGAGCAGAGGCTAAGGAGGCGGAGAGAAAGCAAGAACGAATACAGTAGGGGGGTGAGAATAAAGAGATGATGAGAGAGAGACACAGCACAGGAAGGCAGGGGATGGAAGAGAGTAGAGAGTGAGTGAGTGAATTAAATATTGAAGGAGAAGGAGACCGAGGGAGAGGGACATACAGATACAGAGAGAGAGAGATACAGTCGTAGAGGTCGTGTCTGTATCTGTGTCTGTGTCTGTGACTCTGTGGCTGTTCTCTTATAATTATTTTTCTTTTTTTCTTCTTAATAATATTATTACTATCTACTACTCAGAAGTCTTTCAGAGATATGGAGCATGTTGTGTTGTTTTGACATGACCTTTCCTCCATTCTCTCTGTACACTACTTGTATCTTTTTCTTCTTTTATTTATAGCCTTTCAGGTTCTGCATCTGTCCCTTCCTACCACTCTGTCGTCTTATTATTTACCCATCTTAATTTTATGTAACACCCATTTTGATTTTGTTACCAACGATCAATAAATAACTGCTTTCTTTCTAATATAATTAACCTAACAAAACATTATCAACTTATAAAATAGACTTCTTCATTACAATTACAACACTTTTTCTTCTCATTTGTCATATATATATAACTTTAGTTAATTATATGTGCCTCCAAGTCATTGAGATTGGCATTGCCATCATCCTGCCTGCTTTTATCTCCTCTGCACCAATAATAGAAAGTTCGATTTAAGCCATAATTATTTAAACACACAGGTTTATAATATGAACAAAACATTAGCAAAAAGATTATAAAAAAAAAACCAAGTATGTATGTGTTATTTTTAATGATCTTCTTGATTCATGTTGTAAATGTAAGATCTTCTTAGGTTGAGCTGATTCTGATGCATTAACATATAATGCACGTAAGGAACATTGACATGCACATGAATGAATACAAAGTGATTAAAAGTTAAAGAGGATGGACGAATAAGCTTACAAGATTGATGTGTTTAATAGGCATGTCCAACGCACTCTTGGACATCATCTTGTTTCCGAAGCCAGTACCAATAGTTGTTGTTGCTGCTGCTGATGACTTTGTTTTTGCTGCTCTATCTTCGGCTGCTGATGATTTTCTGGCATTCATCACCCTTTCTACCATTCTACTTCCCAGAAATTGGTGAACATTTTGATTATAATTAGATATTCTTATTTTTACAACTTCTTCGCTACTACCACTACTATTGTAAGTACTCTCTTTTCGACCCCTTGTCACACTTGGAGAGCAGGATTGCCTTCTAGATGATGATCTCACCCTTTCTGGCAAAACTGCCTTTTTATCGAAGTTGTTGCTTGAAGGACTCCCTTGTGTGGCAGAAACTGCTCGATTTGTTCTTAATAAATAGGAAGGCGTGTCGTCGAAAAATCCTGCAATTGTTGATCTCATCGTCAAAGGCGACGGTGATAAGCCTCTACTAGTACATTTTGGCCTATTGCTTCTGATCAACTCTTGCTGTGCTATGCCTGTGCCCGTATCCTTTGAAAGGCTGAGAATCGGGGAAGTTGTTTGAATTTCTCTTCGGTTCTTCTGTTTGGGAAATGTTGGTAATATTTTGGTGTTGTTAATATGGTTGGAGGACATATTGCTCATGAATCTTTGGTTTGATCCTGATGAAATTGGAGACTTTGATCTTCCATTTAATCCCTCCAGCTTCCCCGCAAGCTGCTCACAGATTTAAGTAAACAACTTGACAGCATTTGGCAATTCAAACTGGAGAAGACATAGGAGCAAGCTAGCTACGTACCCCTGAAACAGGTTGGAGAATTGGTAACTGGCATTGGATGACTAGCTCTGATGCATTTGCAGCTGCTTCCATTTCTAGAGAAGGGAAGAGAGGAGTTGCTGGTGGGGTCTTCAACCTTCATTCAGATCACGCACACACAAAAAAAAAAGGTCAAATTAACGAAACTGATCATTAATTAAAGAAGAAGAATGTGATTAATCAACAAACTACCAATTATAATCATTCTTGTTGCCGTTTTCTCCAAAGAACTCGTAACCAGACGGTTTCCTCCCGGACGCAATTCTATAGAGTGCATTGTTCACTACATTTAAAGAATTAAGCAGCATACAATTAATTGAAAAAAAGGAGTAGATGATGTACAACAAAATGAGGTAATACCAGGTTGGGCTCGAGGTCATCAGAGAGAGGATGAAGAAGAGTGGCAAGTCGATCTTTTTCATGTTTATTCAACTCCTTGAACAGAAGAAGATCATGATCATGATCATCTCTGTCCTTGTGATTAGGAATATTCTGATAAATCCGGCTTTTCTTCATTTTTGTTGTGTTGCATTGCATTGCCTTCCCTGCAATGCAATATGCATAATTAATAGAGGAAGTAAGCGAATGTGTTTTGGTGGAAGCTGACACGTGGATACGATAGGACGGCGATTACAATCGGTTACATTTGGCATCGGCAGTGACTACCAACTAAGCCGGCCGGACTAATTGGAGTTGTCGTTTGTTTTGTATTCTAAACTTATATATCTGTTTTAGAAAAAAATTACATCTCTGTAATTATTAGAAACAAAAGAGCCGAATTGATAGTCATAGGTTTATATATTTGAGTTTTAAATTAAACAGTTCGAAATCTAAAGATTAAATTTTTTTAAAAAAATGAATATAATCTGAAATTCAATAAAGTTAGATTAAATTAAAATAATCGGGTGTTTAAAGCCTAATGATTATTGAAATTTTAAAACCTTAAGTATTCAAGTAAATTAGACTAATTATATATATATATAAAAGACGGAAACTGTGCGTTGCTTTTTATTTTAAACATATAATCTAGGAATTATTATAAATGGTTGATTGCACTGTCTCCTATATAGGATAAGTTTGTAGATTGGGCTGAAGAGAATGAAGGAGGCCATTTATAAGGCTAAGAGCTCAAATAGAGAAGAATTGAACTTTAGTTAAGGGAGGCCCAATTCCCCTATTCCATTGCTACTCAAAATAAAACCTTAGCATACTTGCCTCCATTTCTCTCTCTCTCCAATGCTGACGGCAATGTTTCCGTTTGGTATCGATCGAAAGGAAATTGGAATAGATGATTAATTGGTTTTTGGGAATATAGTGTGTGAGTGTGAGGGAAGAGTTGAATTGAATTGAGCAGTAATAAAGCAGAAAATGCTGGTGGCATGGAAGCTATGGGTGCATTTGCATAGCCATAGGAGATGGAGGCGGAGTCGGCTAAGTTGGTTTTCTTAGGCTACTTTTGTCGAAAACCATATTTTCAATGAAAGACGTGCTGTACCTCCTCCTTCAAATACATCAAGACCAAGCTTTGCTTCTTTGTATTTGAATATCTTTTTGTCCGGTTCAATAAGAAAAAGCGGTACGGCAGCAGTTGCTAATGCACATCAAATTACTAGTAAATTTCCCAAAATCATTCGGAGACAGAGACAGAGACAGAGACAGAGGCATAGGCATAGGCGGAGAAAAATTCTAAGTACTCTTTCTCTACCATAGACTTATCAATAGCTTTAGACTCTGTCGTCAAGTTCTTCACCGTTGCCAGGACTCCCGACTATTTAATTCCCTGGCAAAACAAGTCTTAGCATGAATCCTTTGGTTCCGGTGACTATCTCCTCTTCACTCTATATATATCAACTCCCATTTTATTTGTTGATATATTGTGCATACTAGCCTATCTCAATCACGAATTCTTTGCAATGATTGCTTTTTCTTCGAGTAATTTCCAAGAATTTTGAGCATATAGGATTTCTAATTCGTGGGCAGAAGATTCTTACAAATGCACATGTAGTGACTGATTATACATTTGTACTTGTAAGAAAGCATGGGTCCGCCACCAAATACCGAGCAGAAGTTGAATCCGTTAGTCACGAGTGTAATCTAAGCTCTTTTCTAAATCAAAAGTGAGGAATTTTAGAAGGACACCAGCTTCTTGGAAGTCAGAGACATTATTTTACTTCAGGAATCTATTGCTGCTGTTGGCTACCCTTAAGGTACCAACTTTTTCATTCGCGTTTTTCTTGTATAAATACCTAAATTGCTCATGTAGCCATATTATGGACTTGTGCACATCAGACATGACCGCCTTGAGTTTGCTATTAACATTTCGTGATCCTTATTTTGTTACAAGCGAAGACAACATATCTGTTACTAAAGGTGAGGTCTCAAGAGTTGAACCTACACAATACGTACATAGTGCTACCCAACTATTGGCTATATAAATCGATGCTGCCATTAATCGGGATAATAGTGGTGGTCCAGCTGTTATGACCCATAAAATTGTTGGTGTAGCTTTTCAGAACCTTTCAAGTGCTGAGAATATTGGGTAAGTATTCACCGTTCACTTTGCTCTTAATTATGTTCTATATTTCAAGCTTCTTTAGACTGTCAATATTATATAACGGTAAAGTCTAAGCATAACTACATATCACGATAACAAAGTCAAAGTCAATTTTATAGCATGTGCCTCCACGTGATCTCTTAATCCTACTATGCATTTTGTATTGTCTGAAGCTAGGTTTAATTGTCTTCTGAAGTATGTAACACGACAGTGCTTTAAGTTGTAAGTTTCTGACTTGAATTTTTCATATGTTTCTCACGTGGTATGTCTTAAGTTGATCTGTTTTGTCTCTGTTGTAAGAACCTTCGAGAGTTACTCTATCCTACTCTCTTCGCCACCTTCATACGCTTAATACACATGCACCTTCTGCTCTTCAATTTTTCATCTTTCACTTGAGAGTTTGTTGTTTCCGAGCGTAGATTGGTGGAGTATAGGTGATTTACATCATAGATGAATAAATGGGTTTTGAAAATATAACTTATGAGTGCGACGGAGGACTTCAATTGAGTTGAGCAGTAGTAAAGCAGAGAATGTTGGTAGCATGGAGGCTATGGGCGCATTTGCATAGCCATAATAGCTAGAGGCGGAGCAGGCTAAGTTGGTGTTCTTAGGCTACTTTTGTCAAAAACTTTATCTTCAATGAAAGACACGTTGTACCTTCTCCTTCAAATACATCAACACCAAGCCTCGCTTCTTTGTATTTGAATATCTTTTTATCTGGTTTAATAGTAACCAAAACCAAATATATCATCATTCACTTTCTTACTACTCTTTATCTGCCACAGCCAGCACTCCCAACTATTTACTTCCCTGGAAAAACAAGTCTCAGTAACAATCCTTTTGTTCTGGTTATTTTCTCCTCTTTACTCTATATATATCAACTCCCGTTTTATTTGTTGATACATTACGCATACTAGTCTATCTCAATCACAGATTCTTTGTTTTGATTGCTTTTTCTTCAAGTAATTTCCAACAATTTTGAGCATGTAAGATTTCTAATCCGTGGGAAGAAGATTCTTACAAATGCACATATGTTGGCTGATTATACATTTGTATTTGTAAGAAAGCACGTGTCAACCATCAAATACCAAGCAAAAGTTGAAGCTGTTGGTCAGGAGTGTGATCTAGCTCTTTTCCAAGAAGCTACTACCCATCCAAAATTCCTCACTCCTCACTTTTGACTGTCAAAAGTGAGGAATTTTGGATGGGCACTGACTTCTTCGAACTCGGAGACATCCCTTCACTCTAGGAATCTGTTGTTGTTGTTGGCTACCTTCTAGATACTAACTTTTTTATCTGCGTTTTCCTTGTATTAATACTTAAATTGCTCCTGTAGCTATAATATGGGCTTGTGCATGTCATATGTGACCACCTCGAGTTTGCTTTTAACATTTCATAATCCTTATTTTGTTATAGGCGGAGACAGCATATCTGTTAGTAAAGGTGTGGTCTCAAGAGTTAAACCTACACAATACGTACATGGCACTACCCAAGTATTGGCTATACAAATCGATGCTGTCATTAATCTGGGTAATAGTGGTGGTCTAGCTACCATGGCCAATAAAGTTGTTGGTGTAGATTTTCAGAACCTTTTAGGTGCTAAGAATATTCGGTAAGCATTCATCATTTACTTTCTTACTACTCTTTCTCTACCACAGACTTACCGATAGATTTGAACTCTGCCGTCAAGATCTTCACCGTTACCAGCACTACCAACTATTTACTTCCCTTGCAAAGCAAATCTCAGTATTAATCCTTTGGTTCTGGTTACTTTCTCCTCTTCACTCTATATATATCAACTCCCATTTTATTTGTTGATACATTGTGCATACTAGTCTATCTCAACCACGGATTCTTTGCTTTGATCGATTTTCTTCTAGTAATTTCCAACAATTTTGAGTATGTCATATGTGCCAATCTTGAGTTTGCTTTTAACATTTCACGATCCTTATTTTGTTACAGACGGAGACAACATATCTGTTACTAAAGTTGTGGCCTTAAGAGTTGAACCTGCACAATACGTACATGGTGCTACACAACTATACGCCATACAAATCAATGCTGCCATTAATCCAGGTAATAGTGGTGGTCCAGCTGTCATTGCCAATAAAGTTATTGGTGTAGCTTTTCAGAACCTTTCAGGCACTGAGAATATTGGGTAAGTATTCATCATTCACTTTCTTACTACTTTTTATCTATCACAGACAACACTCCCAACTATTTACTTCCCTGGCAAAATAAGTCTCAGCAAGAATCCTTTTGTTCTGGTTATTTTCTCCTCTTCACTCTATATATATCAACTCCGGTTTTATTTGTTGATAAATTGTGCTTACTAGTCTATCTCAATCACATATTCTTTGTTTTGATTGCTTTTTCTTCGAGCAATTTCCAACAATTTTGAGCATGTAAAAATTCTAATCCATGGGAAGAAGATTCTTACAAATCCACATGTGGTGGCTGATTATACATTTGTATTTGTAAGAAACCACGGGTCATCCATCAAATACCAAGCAAACGTTGAAGTTGTTGGTTAGGAGTGTGATCTAGCTCTTTTCCAAGAAGCTGTTGCCCATCCACAATTCCTCACTTTTGACTGTCAAAAGTGAGGAATTTTGGATGGACACCGGCTTCTTAGAACTCGGAGACATCCCTTCACTCCAGGAATCCGTTGCTATTGTCGGCTACCTTTTAGATACTAACTTTTTCATCTGCGTTTTCCTTGTATTAATACTTAAATTGCTCCTGTAGCTATATTACGGACTTGTGCATGTCATATGTGACCGCCTGGAGTCTGCTTTTAATATTTCATAATCCTTATTTTGTTATAGGCGTAGACAAAATTTCTATTACTAAAGGTGTGGTCTCAAGAGTTGAACTTATACAATACGTACATGGCACTACCCAAGTATTGGCTATACAAATCGATGCTGCCATTAATCCGGGTAATAGTGGTGGTCTAACTACCATGGCCAATAAAGTTATTGGTGTAGATTTTCAGAACCTTCTAGGTGCTAAAAATATTCAGTAAGTATTCACCATTTACTTCCTTATTACTCTTTCTCTACCACAGACTTATCGATAGATTTTAACTCTACCGTCAAGGTCTTCACCGTTACCAGCACTACCAACTATTTACTTCCCTTACAAAGCAAGTCTCAGTATGAATCCTTTAGTTCTGATTACATTCTCCTCTTCACTTTATATATATCAACTCCCATTTTGTTTGTTGATACATTGTGCATACTAGTCTATCTCAACCACCAATTCTTTCCTTTGATCGCTTTTTCTTCTAGTAATTTCCAACAATTTTGAGTATGTAGGATTTCTAACTCGTGGGAAGAAGATTCTTACAAATACAGATGTAGTGGCTGATTATACATTTGTAATTGTAAGAAAGCACGGGTCTACCACCGAATATTGAGCAAAAGTTGAAGCTGTTTGTCACTAGTGCGATCTAACTCTTTTACAAAAAGCTGGTGCCCTTTCAAAAAGCCTAACTTTGATTGCTAAAAGTGATGAATTATAGACAAGCACCAGTTTCTTGGAACTCGGAGACATCCCTTTACTTTAGGAATCTGTTGTTGTTGTTGGCTACCCTCTAGGTACTAACTTTTGCTGTTGTTGGCTACCCTCTAGGTACTAACTTTTTCATTCATATTTTCCTTGTATAAATACCTAAATTGCTCCTGTAACCATATTATGGACTTGTGCAAGTCATATGTGCCTACCTTGAGTTTGTTTTTAACATTTCACGATCCTTATTTTGTTACAAACGAAGACAACATATCAATTACTAAAGTTATGGTCTTAAGAGTTGAACCTGCATAATACGTACATGGTGCTACCCAACCATTCGTCATACAAATCGATGCTGCCATTAACCCAGGTAATAGTGGTGGTCCATCTGTCATGGCCAATAAAGTTATTGGTGTAGCTTTTCAGAACCTTTCAGGCACTAAGAATATTGGGTAAGTATTCATCATTCACTTTCTTACTACTCTATATCAACCGTAGACAACACTCCCAACTACTTACTTCCCTAGCAAAACAAGTCTCAACAAGAATTCTTTTGTTTTGGTTATTTTCTCCTCTTCACTCTATATATATCAACTCCTGTTTATTTGTTGATACATTGTGCATACTAGTCTATCTCAATCACAGATTCTTTATTTTGATTGCTTTTTCTTCGAGTAATTTCCAACAATTTTGAGCATGTAAGATTTCTAATCCGTGGGAAGAAGATTCTTACAAATGCACATGTGGTGGCTGATTATACATTTGTATTTGTAACAAAGCACGGGCCAGCCATCAAATATCAAGCAAAAGTTGAAGTTGTTGGTCAGGAGTGTGATATAGTTCTTTTCCAAGAAGCTGCTGCCCATCCAAAATTTCTCACTTTTGACTGTCAAAAGTGACAAATTTTGGATGGCCAGTGACTTCTTGGAACTCAGAGACATCCCTTCACTCTAGGAATCCGTTGCTATTGTTGGTTACCTTTTAGATACTAACTTTTTCATCTGCGTTATCCTTGTATTAAAACTTAAATTACTCCTGTAGCTATATTATGGACTTGTGCATGTCATATGTGACTACCTGAAGTTTGCTTTTAACATTTCATAATCCTTATTTTGTTATAGGCGGAGACAATATATCTGTTACTAAAGTTATGGTCTTAAGAGTTGAACCTACATAATACGTACATGGTGCTACCCAACCATTCGTCATACAAATCGATGCTGCCATTAATCTGGGTAATAGTGGTGGTCTAGCTACCATGGCCAATAAAGTTGTTGGTGTAGATTTTCAGAACCTTCTAGGTGCTAAGAATATTCGGTAAGTGTTCACCATTTACTTTCTTACTACTCTTTCTCTACCACAGACTTATCGATATATTTGAACTCTGCCGTCAAGATCTTCACCGTTATTAGCACTACCAACTATTTACTTCCCTTGCAAAGCAAGTCTCAGTGTGAAATCTTTGGTTCTGGTTACTTTCTCCTCTTCACTCTATAAATATCAACTCTCATTTTATTTGTTGATACATTGTGCATACTAGTCTATCTCAACCACGGATTCTTTGCTTTAATCACTTTTTCTTATAGTAATTTCCAACACTTTTATGTATATAGGATTTCTAGCTCGTGGGAAGAAGATTTTTACAAATACACATGTAGTGACTGATTATACATTTGTAATTGTAAGAAAGCACGAGTTTGCCGCCGAATATCGAGCAGAAGTTGAAGCTGTTTGTCACTAGTGCGATCTAACTCTTTACAAAAAAGGGTGCCCTTTCAAAAATCCTAACTTTGACTGCTAAAAGTGAGGAATTATAGACGGGCACCAGCTTCTTGGAATTAGGAGACATCCTTTTACTTCAGGAATCTGTTGTTGTTTTTGGCTACCCTCTAGGTACTAACTTTTTCATTCGTATTTTCCTTGTATAAATACGTAAATTGCTCCTGTAACTATATTATGCACTTGTGCATGTCATATGTGCCTGCCTTGAGTTTGCTTTTAACATTTCACGATCCTTATTTTGTTACAGACAGAGACAACATATCTATTACTAAAGTTGTGGTCTTAAGAATTGAACCTGCACAACACGTACATGGTGCTACCTAACTATTCGCAATACAAATCGATGCTGCCATTAATCCAGGTAATAGTGGTGGTCTGGCTGTCATGGCCAATAAAGTTATTGATGTAACTTTCATAACCTTTCAGGCACTGAGAATATTGGGTAAGTATTCATCATTCACTTTCTTACTACTCTATATCTGCCGCAGACAGCACTCCCAACTACTTACTACCCTGGCAAAAGAAGTCTTAGCAAGAATCCTTTTGTTCTGGTTATTTTCTCCTCCTCACTCTATATATATCAACTCCCGTTTTTTTTGTTGATACATTGTGCTTACTAGTCTATCTCAATCACAGATTCTTTGTTTTGATTGCCTTTTCTTCGAGTAATTTCCAACAATTTTTAACGTGTAAGATTTCTAATCCATGTGAAGAAGATTCTTACAAATGCACATGTGGTGGCTGATTATACATTTGTATTTGTGAGAAAGCACGGATCAGCCATCAAATACCAAGCAAAAGTTGAAGCTGTTGGTCAGGAGTGTGATCTAGCCCTTTTCCTAGAAGCTGTTGCCCATACAAAATTCCTCACTTTTGACAGAGCTGTTGGTCAGGAGTGTTATCTAACACTTTTCCTGGAAGCTGTTACCCATCCAAAATTCCTCACTTTTGGCTGTCAAAAGTGAGGAATTTTGGATAGGCATCGACTTCTTGGAACTCAGAGACATCCCTTCACTCCAGGAATCCGCTGCTATTGTTGGCTACCTTCTAGACACTAATTTTTTCATTTGCGTTTTCCTTGTATTAATGCTTAAATTGCTCCTGTAGCTATATTATGGACTTGTGCATGTCATATGTGACCTCCTGGAGTTTGCCTTTAACATTTCATAATCCTTATTTTGTTATAAGCGGAGACAACATAACTGTTACTAAAGGTGTGGTCTCAAGAGTTGAACCTACACAATACGTACATGGCACTACCTAAGTATTGACTATACAAATCCATGCTGCCATTAATCCGGGTAATGGTGGTGGTCTAGCTACCATGGCCAATAAAGTTGTTGCTGTAGATTTTCCGAACCTTCTAGGTGCTAAGAATATTCGGTAAGTATTCACCATTTACTTTCTTATTACTCTTTCTCTACCACAAACTTATCGATAGATTTGAACTCTGCTGTCAAGATCTTCACTGTTACCAGCACTACCAACTATTTACTTCCCTTGCAAAGCAAGTCTCAGTATGAATCCTTTGGTTCTGGTTACTTTCTCCTCTTCACTCTATATATATCAACTCCCATTTTATTTGTTGATACATTGTGCATACTAGTCTATCTCAGCCACGAATTCTTTGCTTTAATCGTTTTTTCTTCTAGCAATTTCTAACAATTTTGAGTATAAAGGATTTCTAACCTGTGGGAAGAAGATTCTTACAAATACAGATATAGTGGCTGATTATACATTTGTAATTGTAAGAAAGCACGGGTCTACCATCGAATATCGAGCAGAAGTTGAAGCTGTTTGTCACTAGTGCGCACTAACTCTTTTACAAGAAGTTGGTGCCCTTCCAAAAAGCCTAACTTTGATTGCCAAAAGTGAGGAATTATAGACAGGCACCAGCTTCTTGGAACTCGGAGACATCCCTTTACTTCAGGTATCTATTGTTGTTGTTGGCTACCCTCTAGGTACAAACTTTTTCATTCGTATTTTCCTTGTATAAATACCTAAATTGCTCCTGTAACTATATTATGGACTTGTGCATGTCATATGTGCCTACCTTGAGTTTGATTTTAACATTTCACGAACCTTATTTTGTTACAGACGGAGACAACATATCTATTACTAAAGTTGTGGCCTTAAGAGTTGAACCTGCACAACACGTACATGGTGCTACCCAACCATTAGTCATATAAATCGATGCTGCCATTAATCCAGGTAATAGTGGGGGTCCAACAGTCATGGCCAATAAAGTTATTGGTGTAGCTTTTTAGAACCTTTCAGGCACTGAGAATATTGGGTAAGTATTCATCATTCACTTTCTTACTACTCTATATCAACCGCAGACAGCACTCCTAACTACTTACTTCCCTAAAAAAACAAGTCTCAGTAAGAATCCTTTTGTTCCGGTTATTTTCTCCTCTTCACTCTATATATATCAACTCCCATTATATTTGTTGATACATTGTGCATACTAGTCTATCTCAATCACAGATTCTTTATTTTGATTGCTTTTTCTTCGAGTAAT
>JAOSBK010000202.1:74847-93680 GCA_027568895.1 Erythroxylum shatona
TCAAGAAACGGTTATTCAGTTGAGTTTTGTAACTAACTCAAACTGATTCTTGATTCTGACGTGGTTTGCTTCCGTCTGCTTTTCTTTCGTCTGCTTTTCATCGTCTGCTTTTCTTTCGTCTGCTTTTCTTTCGTCTGCTTTTCATCCGTCTGTTTTTCATCGTCTGCTTTTTATCGTCTGCTTTTCTTTCGTCTGCTTTTCATCGTCTGCTTTTCTTTCGTCTGCTTTTCATCGTCTGCTTTTCTTTCGTCTGCTTTTCTTTCGTCTTCTTTTCATCCGTCTGCTTTTCTTCGTCTGCTTTTCATCGTATGTTTTTCTTCCGTCTGTTTTTCTTTCGTCTGCTTTTCTTCCTTCTGTTTTTCTTTGCCTGTATTTCTTCCGTCTGCTTTTCATTATTATTTGTACTTCATCAAAATCATTTATGTAAAGTCATTTTAACTTAACACGTTCATCTTTTTATAATTAAGAAATAATCAAATTATTGGTATAATGAATGGAAATTTAGCCTATAATAAAATAAAATTCAATGAACGTTTAAAAATGGGCTTACCTTTAAAATCAAAAAACTTAGAAGACGCTATAACCATTGCTTATAAATTTTACAACACAAATTTAATGACTACTGGACAATACCCTTTTTCTATTACTTATCAAATCAGTTACGCACTCACAAACTCTCATCATAGTCTTGAATTTAAAAATACAGATAAAATATATCTTGATCAATTTTCTAATGATGTTGCAAAAGTTGGAACAAATTTTAAAACAAAAATAAGAACCTTACCCTCTGTTAAATACCCCATAGATAAAAGACATTCTTTTTCAGAAAATTTATCTTTATTTAATTCTACTACCTTACCACGATCTCAATCGTTAAAAATAGAAAGACCCCTTTGATTTGTTGAATCTGAAGAAATAGATATACCAATTACAAATCCAACCATTTTACATTCTTCTATTGAAACTTCAGCCAAATTAGAAGCCCTTCAGAATCAAATTACTGATTTAACCACCTATTTAAAACAGACGTTATGAGTATTGGTATTAGTCAAGAGATACATGAAATAAAAGAACATTATATACAATTAGAGGAACAAATGTTAGAATTATTACAAAAACAAACCACAATAATCCAACTAATTACAAATTTAATTAATGGAAACAAAATGCAAAAACCACAAATCGAAAATTTAGAATTAGCACTACAGTTGGTATCAGAGCCTAAACAAAAAGCACCTTTAATAATTACTAGGCCATGGAAACTCTAAATTTTGCAGAATATACAACAAACATTGAATCATTAGAAACAGTTGAACGAAATATAAACAATCAATTAGAAGAGATTACACAATTAGTACAAAAATTAACTCTCTAATCTACTGATCAAATCAATCAAATAACTGAAAAAGATGAACTCATTCATTCTTATGAATCTGATGAAGACATTTATGTAGAAGAAGAACAACCAAAAAGTAGTAAAACTAGAGAATTACCAGAAGATAGGCAACATGTAAAACGAGAACATGTCAGTGGAGATAAACGAAAAAAGGCTAATCAAGATCAAGATTCATATACCTGGAATTGGAAATCTGATGATTTTCTCAATAGACAAGGATATTATCAAAGAGGATCAAAAATAAGAAAACACCCTTTTGAATATACACCAAAACATATAATTATCGGAAAAGAAAATACGCTCAATCTTGATTGTGTCACAAACCCCGAAGAAGTAATTCTTAATTGGGTAAATAAAATGCAACTCTTATTACAAGTTAAAAACCTTTTGGATATGTAATAAATAAACACTCACTCTGGAATTTCATCACTTATAAAACAAGTGGAATAGTACAAAGATTTCTATTAGACAACGAACAATATATACAAAACACTGCTCATTATAAAGAATCTATCAATGATAGTACAACATTTCATGCTATAGTTATAGAAATATTCAAAGAATTTATTGGCAAAGATTTTATATATCATCGACATACACTAAACGAAGAAGATAGAAAAATAGCCCTCTGGCATCTAAATAACATGCAAATATGTGATTTATGTTTATTAGATCATTATATATGCGAACTCCAAAGGTATTATTATAATCTAACAAGACATGAACAAGAAATATATACACATATTTTTATACAAAAATTACCCTTTCCTTTTAATCAACGAGTTGAAGAAAGGTTTTAAGAAAAAATAAAAGAAAATTATATAAATGGGACTTTCAATCCTACGGAATGCAAATATCCTATGCACGAAAAAGAAACGCTCACTTGTCTTAAAACATTAAGAAAGTGGCGTATAGATCTATTACCTCTTTCATTTACTGTTCAAACATATTCAAAATATTTATGTGGTTTTCTCAGATATAACATTCGAGCTAATTATAATCAAGGCAGGCTAATCCGATGGTAGCTCGAACTAAATCCATATCAATTTGATATTCATTATATAAAATCCTCTGACAATTTCCTTGCAGATATTTTAACCAGGGAATGGAAGCAGCTATAACCAATTTCGAAGATGCATTAGCTCAATGAGAAGCGGATTTAATCAACCAACAACAGCTCATTGGAACTATTACACGAGACATCAACCAATTAAAAACAACCACTCAAGTATTGAAGCAAAACCTCAAAACAAAACCTATCACTCCCGTTGCAAGTCAATCTATACCTACTCCAAATACCTCTGTATCCACTCCTGTACCCATTACTCCTCAACAAATAACGCAAACACAGACAGTTACACCTGCATCTCAAAAACAAGCAGATGAAGCATAATCCAAAACATATGTGATTTACAATGGTCCCATGGCAGGGATTTATGATGCATGGCATAAAGCCGCTACACATATCATCGGACATGCAGGCATTGTACACAAAAGTTTTATAACCAAGACAAAAGCAAAAAAATCTTTAGCTGAGTAGAAGCAACAACATTTACGAGCATAACATACTCAGGTTGTTGGGACCCGATCTCGGAACCGGAACCCCAACCGGAAAACAGATAGCAAAACAAATAACAAAGAGGCAGAACGAATCAAACGGATGTAAAATCGAAACAGAAAGCAAATCAAAGAGTATCACAAAACGAAACGAGCGAAAGCGAATAGCGAAAACAAAATGCGAATCGAAAGGCAGAAGCGAACGAATCGAAGCAAATCAATTACGAGTCGAAAGCAAACTTGGAATCAAAGCATACAAACGAAGTCAAATCGAATTGGCTCAGAAATAAACCAAACAAAATGATTCAACCACTTCAAAAATCACAAAACTCTTATTTCTTCAAATTCTCAACCAATGTATAATAATGCCAACAATGTATGCATCAAATTCACAATTCATAAATGCAATGCACATCAAATGCCAATGCACAACCAAATGGCTCGAGGGTTCCGTGAAACAAAACGGCGAAACTGAAGTTTACACCGTGAACGAAACGAGTCTACTTTTCAAATCTTGTGGGCCACAAGCGGGCAGTCGGGAGAAGGCTTTATGTCGACGTGCACGTGACTACGAAACGGTTCCTCTCTCGCCCAAACACAATCAATTTTCATGCTCAAATCAATCATTCATGATTTCATATTCTCATGCTTTTTCTTCTTTCCATTTAATCAAAATGCCATGATACAATTTCAAGGCATGACATAATCAAAATGCCATCATACAAGGCATAATCATGCTCACAATTCAATTCTTATCAAAATGTCATACATCTTTCAATGCATAACATAACATAAACACATCACAATGCATTTTCCACATCATAGCAATTCACAATTTGGAAATTCAAGCATACACACACAAGGCATTTTGCCCATTACACAACAACTATAAATAAATTACCCACCTTATTTCGCTTGAAAATCCAAATTCAATGGTGCCTTTCCTCTTGCTCTTGAATAGGGTTTTCTTGATTTCCTAAAACAACCAATTTCTCCTTTTCAATTCCAATTCAATAAAACCCTAAAACTTCAAAAATCACAACCAATGAAATCAACATAAATCAAGCACAATCTTAACCTACCCATAGTCCATTTAGGTTAGAAAACTCAAAACCTAGCTTAGAAACCCCAAAATCAAATGGGTTCTCTCAAATCTTCTTCTTCTAACACAACACCCATTCTCTCTCTAATCCCTTCATCCTCAACACAACCTATTTCTCTAATAAAGCAAGAAGAAGAAGATAAACTTACCTTGACAAGATGATTTCTCTCATTTTTCTTCTTTTCTCTTCTTCCTTTCTTCTCTCCACGACTCTCTCCTTTTCTCTTCTTCTATTTCACGATTTTTCTTCTCTCCTTTGGCCTCTCACGACACTTCTCTCTTCTTCTTCTTATTTCAAACCATTTATTTAGTCTTTCTTCCAATTTTACCCCTCATTAAGCTTGTCCTTCCCATTTTGCCCTCCTTTGGTCTTTAAAACTAACATCTTATACTTCTAACTTCTTAACTAATGATCATGGAACAATTGAAGGAATTTACTAACACTTCCTTCTAGAAAAATGTTCCTCATTGTCTTAATTTTCTAACACCAAAATCAGTCAATTGGGTTCAAAAATCTAACAGTTATGTCCCAAACATTTCCGAACTATCCTTATACTGAAACAATATTTCATCCTCAACTTCTATCCAAAAATTGAAACTCTTAGAGTCTGAATTAAAACTCAATTTCATCAGATAATTTATAGCCCAATTTCTCTAGTTTAATCTAAATCAAGAATCGTCTCATTTGGATAACTAGAGAAAAAGGTATGGTGAAAACACCGAAGCATGATCAATGTAACATGTTCCAACTACATTTTTCAACTTTTAACTTCCAAGAAAAGTTTGGGGTCCAACATGAGTTATGTTTATTCTCTTGGATATAATCATTTTCATAGGTGACAGAATCAATCATATCGATTTCAAATGAAAATGTGCTTGCTATGTAAGCTACTGCTCTCGATCCACAGATATGACTTATATAGGTTTTTCCATATCCTTAGATTTGTTTACTTATAATGCTTTTGTGAGCTGAGGCCACCTAAGTTGTCTAGTATCTCTCTTTATGCTGCTGGTTGCTATAGCTGCGGCATCACCTTGTTATCTTAGTCAGTGGCATCAATTTGTTTATGCAGTTCCATTCAGAAATAGAGAGCGGATCACTTTTGATTATTTGGTTTATGTAACCGAATGAGACAGCCCTACTTCGGGTACTTAGGGATGGTAAAGAACATGAATTCAACATCACTGTTAGGCTTGTAAGTAATGATTCTATTATCTTACTGAATATGTAATATATGCTAATCCTCAGATGTGTTGGAACTGTTAGGTTAGGTTAAACTGTTATGAGATATTTCTTAGTTTGTTATGGCATTATTGTATTCAATTGACTTGAATAACATATTGGTTTTAAACAATTCACAAAAGATTGATCTATCACACTGTATTATGGACTTGACTGAAATGGAATCTGAGCCAGGGACTTGAGAGAGCAGGTGAGAAATGAATATGAATCAATGTGTACAGCATTACTATGTTTAATTGACTTGAACAACTTTTGCATCATTTTCACTCTTTGCTACGTTTTGGTGGTGGATAATATATATATAAACATATGTGCGTGTGTGTGTTAGGGAGAGAGAGAGAGGTTTTCTTTACAATTATCCCAACTTCCTGTTCTGTTTAGCCTCCTCCCCTCTCTATCCTAATACAACTTTCCATGTGTTAAGCAAGTGGTGATCATAGATATTGGAACTTGGGTGTTAATAGAGTAACTACACAATTGCTTCAACTTTGAGGATCACCAACTTGCTTTACAGAACTATTATAAGCCATTGGCTATAATACACATGGCCTTTTCTTACTACATGAAGCCTATTTTAATCACATTACCTTCTTTTCAAATCCCCATACAGACAAGCATGAAGTTATTTATTTGTTTCAGGACCCAAAATTTACATATGTTTGACTACATTTTTGTTGTTGCGATTGATCGTTGTCGCGGTTCCTGAAGATTGTGCCTGTTCCCAATAAACCTGTGTGCTCCTTTAGTGCATTGTTGAACTAAAGGTGATTGTTTTGGTGATAGTTGGAGGCCTTTAAAGGTTTCTTGTCATAAACCAACCAATTTATGAATTTTACAGCTGCAGCCTTTGGTTCCGGTGCACCAATTCGATAAGCTTCCCAGTTACTATATATTTGCAGGTCTGGTTGTCATTCCTCTCACCCAGCCCTAGCTAGCTTCATGAATATGGAGAAGACTGGTATAACACATCACCTCGTCGTTTGTGTGAACGTGAATTAAGGGAGCTACCAAAAAAGGTTGGTCAACAACTCGTCATTCTTACTCAGGTCATTTTGCTTTTTTGGCGAATTAAATTGAAATAACTTTGAGCAGAGCTTCCTAGTAAATAACTTTTTTCTCAAGTTTGATGCTACGACAAAAGAAGTTTTCAGTCCCAGATAGATAGATGCAAGAAAAATAAATAAAGAAAACCAAAGTTATTTGAGAAGAACTAACTTATCTCTGATTTTCTCAAATTTCCATAGTGTTAATTAATTACACATCTCTTGTTGGGTTATTTGTCACATATTTCTAGTACCATGTAGTCTAACCTGCAAATTTATGAACCCTAAGAATCAGAAACAATCAATTGAAAGAGCACCATACTGAAAGGACATGACAGTTTGAATTGTTAGAAATTAATTTATAATTTGAAAACAGGCTGCAAAGGTCTAATTATAGAGCTTTCCAGTTGATATCAGCACAGATGATTGAAAATTTATTTGAAGTGCATTAATACTACTGGTTTGCAACCTTGTGACCCTATTAAAATCTCAAGTATTCCTTTTATGAGTCAAGGAGCTGCCTGAAAACAATAATTTTAAATTATTTTTGGCAAAGGTATAATCTCCTTTCCGTTACAACTTACAAGCAGCTTGTTAGGATAAGTAGGTAGCTGAACTGACAAGCATTTATCTGGTTCAGGTGTCGATGGATGATATAAATGCAGGGTATGAGCGTCTTGCTGAATTACAGGTATGTGCTTTCTATCATCATACATTTGTTTTCGAGATATGGCTTGTTGCATGTGATAGAAGCATTGTAGAATGTCTTTTCTAATGCCTTATTTTGGATTAGAAAATGATGGGGGTCCTTTCATTTTTTTATGGTAATGTTTTCCTCGAGGTAGATGCATAAAGAGTGCCTCAGGAAAGCTCAATGTAAACTAAGTTCTGGATTGAGTTCAGGTGTTTACTCCACTTTCTCAAGCTAAAAATTTTGTCATTTGCTATACTCTTGTAGGTAAATATGCTTCATTTTTATTCTTTGAATTGGGAAATTGTAAGACATCGTAAGATAGCTTAATACTTGAAATAGCAGATAGATTTACATGCTTCATGTTTAATTCTAGAAATTATATGTAATTGTGCATCAACATGGACATTATTAAAGCAAGAGACGAATGCATACTTGGCGTTTAGCTAAGCTATCTAGATAGAGAAGCTTATAGATAATGAATGTTCGTAATAGTATATTAAATCATATACTTCATACAAGATAACATAGTTTGATTTCAAGTATTTGTGGGTACAACTGTGTTGAAGAACTGAACTGACTCCAAGAGTCCAAACTCTAAAACTGGACCTGAGTTCTAGCTTTTAACTCAACAAGATGCTGGCCCCTGCCATTGATAATTAATAAAGCTTCCACGTGCAGGTTAAAAAAGTGAATGGGATGGATGTTGACAATTTGAGGCAGTTGTGCCAGCTTGTGGAGGAGTGTAGTGCGGATAACTTGAGGTTTGATTTAGATGATGATAGAGTAATTGTACTGAATTATGACTCGGCTAGGAAAGCCACATCCAACATTTTGGAACGTCGTAGAATAGAATACCTTCTGCAATATTTGCTGACCTTATTGTGCAACGGCACATGCCCATGCGGGAATAAACTGGCCTACTCAGGTTGAAGTATTGAGTGCTTGAATGTAATGTCTATCGGATGGTATTTGATTGGTATCCATTATCATTATGCGATTCTGACATTTGTCGAATCCTCCATACCACTAAAAGTTCCATGAGGTACAAATCTCACGATAACGAGTAGAAGTTAGATGAGAAAGTAGGGGCCGAGAGTGGTCCTTTGTGCGAGTAATGGATAATTAAGATGGCTTGTAAGTTGTAATTATGCATCTCATTTCCCAAATTTATCTATAACACGTGAAATTTATTAGAAGCTTGATACTGATGTAGCTTTTCATCTTTTTAGAAAAACAAAAACATGCAATCATGTCATGCGGTTTGTTAAATGCAAGAAACCAAAACAGCAATGAATTTGAAAGGAAAAAGAACAAAAAGAGTACTCGATTGATTCATATATATATATATATATATATATATTACAACTTCCGTAACAAAATGGATACACTTGCATTTCTAGCGATTGTGCCCGATTCATTCATTCTAACCGTAAGTAAATAATATTCAAGGATTAGTTAAGAAATAATGGAAGAGAGCTTGGAAGTTGTTCATCTGTTTGGTGGGGAGAGCAACCAAGACATTGACAGCATTCTTGTCTTGAATGTCAGGAAAAAGCAAGATAATGTCTTTCCTGTGATGAACAACAGGGCAGCTATACTTTGGTCTTCCCCATGGATACTCCACCTCGTCAAAACCCATTCTCCACCATGAAGAAATCAAGAACTCCCCATGTGGATACCCTTTGTTCATCTCACCCCAGTCAATGCTTGACCTCACGTACTCTTCTGTCATTCTCTTGGCACCTTCCCCTACCATCTGCACCAACCTCCAGAATGGACCTTCCTTTAACTCTCTGCACTTGCCACTTGCATATGCACTCAGCACCGCATTTCCTACGTACGATTCTGGTAACGGAGGCACCAACCTTGGCCTGATGTTCACTGCATAAAGAATCGTTGAAACTCTTTCAAGTTCATCATCATCACCATCATTAATATGATTGGTGGTGTCACGATGATGTGATGATGATAAAGCCTTGCACCTCCAAATGTGGGCAGTTACGGCGTTGAAGCTAGAGACGCGGGAGTCCGGACATTTCTTGGCCTTGTCTTTGAGGTCAGAGACATGGTGAGAACTGAGCCTGAAGATCTTGAAGTCGAGAGGTTCTTCTGTGGAATCGAAAACCGGAGCAGTGCAGGGGATAGTGCTATCGAGTTTAAGCAGCTCAGGGTGCGGGAAAGTGACATGCGGAGGGTTTCGAGCTGCTAGGAGTTGGCGGTCATTGCATGGGCTGATAGTCAGTGGTTTATCGGCGGCCATGGCTGCCAAGTTTTCTAAGAAAGTCTTATAACTTAAACCATCGAAGGTTGCGTGGTTGGTTGATGTTCCAATTGCAAAACCACCGCACTTGAATGATGTCACCTGCATGCACATAATTCTTTCATTAAAAATGGATCTTCTGGTTAACATTTTAAACTTAATTCAAATCATTAATTACCTGGAGAATGCACAGTGGTTGATCATCTTCTGCCAACTGATCCATTGTGGAGGTAACTAGGTCCTTAAATGCTGGATTAGGGTACACAAGGTCACCAATCTCCTCCAGACTACACTCACTAGAGGCCAACACAAAACCGGCTCCATTCCTGTTACAGTCAAACTCTAAACGCCGCACTTCAGGGTTGAACTTCATTCTTCCGGCCAAGAAGTCGTAAGGCACTAATAGTCTCTCCAATGCACTCTTAACTCTCTGAGCTACAATTTCAGGAGGAAAATCCTTGTGGGATGGGAAGAAATGGATGGTCTGGACGTTGAAGTTGAGAACTTGGTCTATGTTGGAGAGGAACATGGATCTGTTTTCAGTTTGCTGTGGCGGGTACACTAAAGAAGTTCTTTGGACGGTGACCTTGAGGTCATGGATGAGAAGAGGAGACGGATCATGCTTAGTGATGGGTTCCATGAGCCACCGTTAACGTTACTTAGTAAGTGGATAGAAGAATTGGTTTTGTGAAGGTATCTACCAAACATTGAAGGATTACTGATATTTATAGTTGCGTTATGTGAATACAAAATGGTGACGAGAACATGTAATTAATCAGAAATCTTACCTTAGCTACGTCAGAACTTAACGAAAGGTTGAAAAATTTGTGATGCAAGTCTGAACAAGTGTACTGCTTCATCTAATAGAATGTTTCTTTGACTAAAAATGTAAATGATTAACTTAAAACTTCGATCGTGAGCTAGCATTATACATAGGGTAGAGAGTGGGTGGTGATGGTGATGGATGATGAATGGAGATGTACGGAACTCATTAAACCTAAGCCGGCATTGTAGTTGGAAGCCATTTATATTAAGCAGTTGGGACCTGGGATAGATGAATATGGTGTTTGGTGCACACAGTGCAAAAGGAAAAAAAGTCCACTTCGGTTAGCTGGAAAGTAAACTTTCACATAAATAAATAAATATATGTATGTATGTATCCAAGTGTTAATCTGATAAACCTAAATCTGAAGAAGTTGATATCATTCAGATTATGGAAAGAGTGGTGTTTATTTGTTGATCCAACCAAAAGACTCGGCGCTCAAGAATACAGTTGCAAACTCTTGAATGAAATACTGTGACTACCTTTAATTATTGTTGGCCATCTGTTAACATCAAACATAATGGTTATGGTCGATCATAGTCAAGTCTCATCCATCAGGCTAATGCTATAACACGTTCTTCTCTTCTTTCTTCTGACGATCAGATTGATTCAACCTTACGCTCCACTTCTGACAACTGGTATTGCGTTGAGATCCTGCAGAATCAACACCACCTCCCTAAGAAACATTGACTTTTACCAAGAATCATAACACAACAACAGCAACAACAAATAAGACATAAAGATCATAAAGAGTGGCTGGAAGAACATGTTTTTTTGTAGTAGTAGTGGAGTAAAAAAAAAACTGACAAAAAACAAGTGTTGCTAATTAGGCAATTAAAGATGACTAAACAACAAGAATAGGCAGATGCAGAATTTATACGGAAATGGAGAAACAAAAAGATAGAATTGGAGGTTAAGTGGAGTGGATGTAGGAATTTGATAAAGCAAGAAAGCTAAGTTTTATACCAATAATCAACTACATTATTGAACTAGTCGCTAGCCTTTTATAGGTTTTACGTAAGAGATATTTAATAAAACAGAAACTCTTACAAACAGGAAACAAATCTGCTGCTAAGGTTACAATTATAACAAAACTGAAACACTAAAAAACAAGAAGAAAATCTTCTTACTATTCTAGCAGCTAATTTTGAATCATTGAATTTGACTCATTTTCAATACTTGCCCTTGATTCAAAATTGGTAATGGACAATTGATTCTAAAGTTCTTCAAACTTGGCTCTTGGAACAGACTTAGTAAATAGGTCTGCTAGTTGTTGATCTGTCCTACAAGACTTCAACTGTACTTCTTCTTTTGCAACTAGATCACGTATAGAATGATGATTGATGTCAATGTGCTTAGTCTTACTGTGCATTACTGGATCCTTTGCCATGACAACTGTTGACATGTTGTCACAAAAAATCACAATTGCCTATCGTTGTGTATGATTCAAGTCATTCAGCAATCTCCTTAACCACACAGCTTGACACGCAGTTGTTGTTATAGTTACATATTCTGTTTTTGTTGAAGACAATGCGATATTAGCTTGTTTGAAGCCCAAGTAACTATTGGCGATCCATGAACAAAACAATTTCCTGTTGTACTCCTCCTATCTGCTTTTGAGCCAACCTAATCATTATCAGAGTAGTCAACCAATTCAAACATTTTTTTGCCTTGAATACCAAATTCCATAAGGTATTGTACCAACAATATATCGAAGGATCCTCTTTGTTGCTCCAAAATGCTGCTTATTTGGACAATGCATAAATATTGATACAAGACCAACTACTTATGCCAAGTCAGGCCTTGTATAGGTGAGACATATCAAGTGTCCCACTAGACTTCTGTGCTTCCTTGCATCTATCAACCCTGTACCATCATTTGAAGTCAACTTCTCGTTCACATTCAGTGGTGTTCCAACTGTTTTGCACCCTATACCATCATTTGAAGTCAACTTCTCGTTCACATTCATTGGCGTTCCAACTGTTTTTCACCCCATCATGCCAGATTGCTTCATAATATCCGAAGCATACTTTTGTTGGGATAGAAATATTCCACTGCTTGTTTGTTTAACTTCAAGACTGAGAAAAAATCAATTCTCCCAAATCTATTATCTTAAACTTCTTCATCATAATATTTTTGAATTCAGAGATAAGTTGTACTGATGAACCTATGTAAATCATGTCATCTGCATGCAAACTTACTAGCATAATATGTTCCACTCCTTGCCTTTTCACACATAGGATCGGTTCATTGGGACTTCTCTCAAAACCATTCAGATAAAAAATTCATCTATCTTGTTGTACCATGCTCGAGGAGCTTACTCTAGGCCATATAATGTTTTCTCAAGCTTGTACACTTTGGGCTCTTCTCCTAGTACTTTGAAAAATTATGGTTGTTGCACATAAACCTCCTCCTTTAACTCCCCATTTAGGAAAGCAAATTTTTCATTGATATAAAAGATTGTCCATCGCATTTATGCAGCTATTGCAAAAATAATTCTTACTATCTCGAATCTTGTCATGGGAGAAAATGTTTTTTCGAAATCAATTCCTTGCTCTTGAGAATATCCTCGTGCCACCAATCTGGCCTTATGCTTCTATATTGTTCCATCAGAATGGAATTTGTCTTGAAAATCTTTTAAGATTAATTGCCTTTTTCTCTTCTCAACTAGTTTTCAGGTTTCATGCTTCTTGATGGAACTGATTTCTTCTTGCATAGCCTTCTTCTAAACCTCTTATTTTATTGCAAATTCTGCGGATGTTGGATCACCAACGAATAAAGAAATATCACAAACCTTTCCTTCAATTGCAAGATGGCGCTTAGGAATCCTGCCACGCTCACTTTTTCTGATCTATACCTCCTCATTGTCTGTGTCTTCTTGAGAATAATCTGAGCTGCTGCTACTACTACTTTAAGTGCCACTTTGAAGATTAACTAGTTGCTTTTCTTGTATACACTCCTCTTGTACTTTAGTGTTCACATTTAAGCTTGATTTAATCATACCCTTGTTCCAAGCTTCCTGCTCATTAAACTGCACATATTTACTAATAACAATAGATTATTTATTTGGATCAAAAAGTCGATAAGCTTTGGAACAAGTAGAATACCCCACAAAAATATGCTTCTCTATCTTTTGATCTAGCTTGCATCTACCAGATGGAATCAAAGCATAACATGTGCACCTATATATGCGCAAATGACTAACAGAAGGTTTAAATCCGTACCAAGCTTCATATGGCATGACATTCGAAACAACTTTTGTAGGAGATATGTTGATCAAATACACAGTAGTTACTACTGCTTCAACCCACAACTCATCTTCCAAATTCTTGGTTTTGAGTATAGATCTTGCTATCTCAACAATAGTTTGATTTTTGCACTCTGCTATACCATTTTGTTTTGGGGTATATGGAGCCGTGAGTTCTCTCTTGATTCCTTGCTGATCACAAAAACTCTTGAACTCCTTGGATAGAAACTCTCCACCTGTATCTGTCATCAAAACCTTTAGCTTTCTATTGCATTGCTTTTCTATCAAAGCCTTGAACTTCTTGAAAAATTCAAAAGCTTCTGACTTATATGTGAGAAAATAAACCAAACACATTCTAAAGTAGTCATCGATGAAAAGCTAGAAATACTTACTGCTTGCATAGGACTTGGTTCTCGTGGGACCACATATATTAGCATAAACTAATTCTAGCCTTTCCTAAACCTTTTTTGCTTGTCCCACAAGAAAAGACTTACTTGTCTGCTTCCCTAAGACACATCCTTCATACACATGACTCAACTCCTTGATGACTGGCAATCCTTTTACCATCACTTTGTTGGCAAGCAATTGCAGTCCTTTAACATACAAATGACCGTATTGTTGATGTTATACGTTAGTATTCACTTGTCTACTGCTCATCACCCCATAGATCTCTGTGCAAGAAAAATCTATGGGAAACATTTTATTTTTGTCATTATGGTATGTAGCAACACTTCACCCGTCTTTTTCTTAACAATGCATTCATTCTTCTCGAAAACAACAGTAAAACTAGAATCTACTAGTTGCCCCACACTAATCAAGTTGTGGACTAAACCAGGAGCATAGTGAACAGTCTTTATCATTCTTTCCTTTCCTTGAATGTTAATAACAACAGTACCTTTTCCTTCAATTTGGACTTGCTTGTCATCTCCCAATTTGACCTGGGACTTTTTATACTCATTTAGCTCATTGAACTTTGACTTATCACTTGTCAGGTGATTCGAACATGCTTTATCAAGATACCGCATTTCTTTTCGAAATACGTTGAGGACTTACATAGTCATAAAGAGATAATCCTCTCCTTCTTCGGCTTATTGTGCCTACTTATCTTTGCTCCAACAATCATCTGATGCCCAAACTTCTTGCAATATGTGCATTGAACACCACTCATTCTACCATGTCCTCTTCCTCTAAATGTTCCTCTTCCTCTGCTATGTCTTTATGGGAATCTTGCTGACTCCTCCTGAGTTTAAAAAGCTTGCTCCTTTTTTTTGGCAGCGCTTCTGTTGATCCTTGCCTCATGCATTTGCAATGACCCCATGAGCTCATCTACTGAAAATGTGGAGAGATTCCTTGATTCTTCTATAGCTGCTACTACATGATCTTAGGCACGGTAACAATGGTGCCATTTGCCATTGTCTCATCATAGGATCTCATTTGACTAACAATAGATGAGATCCTTGCCAGGTACTCTTGAACGGATTTAGTGCTTTCTATAGTTGTTATCTATCTATCATGTACGAAACTATAAAGCTAAGCTACTGAAATTTTAGAGAGATGAAGTTAGACTGAGAAAATGTAAAGAAACAGGGGAGAACAGAGGAGTTTTAGAACTCAGTGAAATACTGAGATTTCATTCAATGATTTTCGTGCATACAACTTCAGTAATCGTATGTACATTTATAGTTAAATTGCCAACTGTCATCTAACTGATTTTAACCGACTATTCTTGAGTCTTGAATTCTTGCATTTTTGAGTTCTTTACGTCTTCTTTATTTTGTACGTCACTGCATGGCTGAACATATGCGTCTTTTATGTCTGAATTTCTGAGACACTGCTATTACACTTTCTTGCCCCGTGTCTCAAAATCCCTTTTGAGAAATTGCAACTTGACTATGATCACTTTGGTTGAACCTTGTCATTATATCTTAAGGATGTTCTAAGCCTCCTTTATTGTGCTAGCTGCTGCAATCCTTGAGAAGATCGTTTCATCTACTGGTTGTTAAATGAAGAACATGGCTTTTACATCTTTCTTCAAACTCTCCTTGGTTTTTGTTTCTTTTGAACTTGATTTTGATAGCCCTTTTTCAACTAAATCTCACAAATCCTAAGATTTGAACAAAAATTTCATTTTGATGCTCTAGAATCTGTAAGAGTCACCCTTGAAAATTGGAATTTAAGGCTATGAAATGTTGATTACAGAGTTACTTGCTGCCATCTTGCTGCAAACAAAATTGAGAGAATAAACAAAAAAGTCTAGGTTTTAACCTGACTATGATACTAATTATTGGATCTGGGGATAAGAGATTTACATCATGGGCCTAATGATACAAATATACTCGTGATCTTTAACACTAAGCTTTAACCCAAAAGTTTAAAGCATTAGGTTTATAAGTCATTTCTATTTATATTTCCTTCACTAATTCCCTTTATTTCTAATGTGAGATTTCTACTCACACTTGAGATCCTAATAATCTCTCTCTTAAATATGAACTTTTACATTAAATTTAGGCTCCCCCTTAAATGTAAGTCTTTTTTTTTTACCATTTTCTTAACAGCTTGAGTATATGACGTCACTAAAGGCCCTTCTATTCCACTGATCTTGGCCCACCAGGAATTTTCTTGCTCTTTTTCGTGTGGAGGCAACCACGAAATTCAACTACTATTTTCATACTCTTCCTTTGTCAAACTATCAACTCTGACACTACAATATGAGAATTTAATAAAGCAAGAGAGCTAAGTTTTATACCAATTATCAACTACTTTATTGAACCAGACGCCAGCCTTTTACAGGCTTTACATAAGAGATGTTTAATAAAACTGAAACTCCAACAAAACATGAAACAAATATGCTGTTAACTTTCTAATTATAACACTCAAAAACAACAAAATTTTTTTTCTGAATTGACTCATTCTTCAATAGTAACATAATTGAAACACTCAAAAACAACAAGAAAATCTTCTGAATTGACTCATTCTTCAATTGTGGAGTTACGAGAAACTCCACCAGGTCCTTGGAACCTGAAGTTGGAGACAGTGGACACGATAACGGAGGAGCTCGTAGAATACGAAAACCAATGCGTTTGGGCTTGTGAAGGATAAGATTTCCCTCCAATTTTTGGGCTCGGGAAAAGGAAGAGGAAGAGCACCCAGACCCAGTAGCAACTAGAAAGAAATGAATTATTATTAATTTATGAATTATTATTAATTTATTATATTTTCTTCGTAATCTCCCTCCCTCATACTCGCTTACCGTCCAATCCAATCAATCCTCTCTCTTTTACTTTTTCTATCATTCAATTTTCATATTGTTCATCCCCTCATTCCGTCTAGGGTTCCTTCCCTCTCAATCTTCTATTGTTTCTCATGGAATCGGATGATGAATTTGATATGCAAGACGCCGACGACGATTTCTACAGCGGTGCTGATGATGCTTTTGACAGCGATGATGCCGACGTCGCTGATTACGAGTTCATCGATCACGATTCCGACGATTCCGACGACCTCATCTCCCATCGCCACCAGGTTCTTTTTCCCTTTTTCTTTTTCTTTTTATTTTTAAGAACGTCCATCATGTGTTCCAATTCTTTACTCTTTGATGCTTCTTCCCAAAATTTAATTGCTGTCTGCAACTTCATTGATCCATCAAATTCAGCTCCCTCTCTTTCTTTTCCTAAAATATTGTACTAAATGAAAATGCTTCCTTTGGCCAGCAAAACTATACCATTTTGAGCGAAGCAGATATTCATATGCGTCAAAGAGAAGATATCATGAGGATAGCCACGGTTCTTTCCATTCCTGAGGATTCTGCTCGTATTCTCCTTCGCTACTACAACTGGTATGGTACCGTCACTTTTTTTTTCTGCCTTTTTCTAATTATCTGTAATTCTCGCAGCCTTTGTATAACTTCCATCAATTTCCCACGATGAATTTCACACCTCATCCCCCTTCCCTTTGTCTCACTTTGTGCTTCCTCTATCTACTTGCAGGAGTGTGAGTAGGGTGCATGATGAATGGTTTGCAGATGAAGACAAGGTTCGCAGAGCTGTTGGGTTGTTAGAAAGACCAGTTGTCCAATTTCCTGATGGTAGAAGAGTAAGCACTTTTCCTTCTGTTTCTCAATCAGTTATTTATCATGATGCAAAATTTATAGTCTATTCCTTCTATTTAAGACAGTTGCAAAATCTCATGTGCTTTTATATGTGTCTCAATTTGGCAGGTGACTTGCGGAATTTGCTTTGAAACATATCCTCATGAGAAGTTGTATGCAGCTGTCTGTGGGCATCCATTTTGTAATTCATGCTGGGCAGGTGTGTTTCATATTTTGATATATATCAAAAGTTAACAGATGACTAGGATAGACCAAGGGGAGTACAGGGAGTTGGGGCACACTGAGAATAGCACCCTAGTACAAATCGAGGATAAATTCTGATTGCAAGAATGAGAAGTGCTGAAATTTCTCAACTTACTCATTCTAGAAAGTGTTCCAAACCAAGTATTTGTTGGAGCTCACAAAGCTTTACTTCTTCAGATTCTCTTAATGCCTTAGTCAGTACTATCCATAAAGTTGCAAGAGGGATTGAGAAGAATGTTTCTCTCTCTCTCTTTTTTGCAAAAATATATATCTGTACATGAATATTTGTCATTGTGAACTGAACTTGCCATTTTACAAGCAATACATGATACTTGCTATTATAACTTTCAGAATTTTCATGCAGCAGCAGTCCTCATTATTGTCTTTGCTTAATTAATTATTAACTTGATTTCTGGGCCAACTTATCTGTTTGATGTGTTATCTTCAACTGTTTAGGCTATATTAGCACAGCTGTTAATGATGGTCCGGGTTGTTTGATGTTGCGCTGTCCTGATCCATCTTGTGTTGCTGCTGTTAGTCAAGATATGATTGATACATTGGCTTCTTCTGACGACAAAGAAAAATATTCCCGATATTTTGTCAGATCTTATATTGAAGACAACAGGAAGGTAAATTTGAAATTTGAAAATAGATTGTCTTAGTGAAATAATTTTCTAGAGCATTTTATTCCAAATTCCCTCTGAGCAAGTTTTTTTGTAAGAAGACCTTGTAAATTCAGTATCATGATATGTATGTGTATAGTATGTTACTTAATCTTAATTGCGCTTTTTTTTTTTGTAGGCAAAATGGTGCCCTGCTCCAGGATGTGATTATGCGGTGGATTTTATTGTTGGTAGTGGAAGCTATGATGTTACTTGCCGTTGTTCTTATAGTTTTTGCTGGAATGTGAGTCCCTTAGAATCAACGTGGCTTTGTGACTCGTTCTTTTTGTATAGTGAAGCTCTCCAATGAATGAAGCTGATAAATGATATTCACCGACTTCATTTTTACTTAACACACAATCAAATTTGATTTGTCAGTGTACTGAGGAAGCCCACTGTCCCGTTGATTGTGGCACTGTGGCCAAGTGGATATTGGCCAAGCCCATATTAGAAAA
>JAOSBK010000202.1:95449-108294 GCA_027568895.1 Erythroxylum shatona
TCAACAACGACGCTAAAACTCATTTTTACGCCAGAATGGTCGGCCACCAAAAGGGGGTGTCATTCGGTGGGCCTCTTCGGCTTTTCAAATTCACAAGACCTTTAGAGCACCACCAGAATGGGGAAGAAGGAACAGTTTTGAGAGGACATGGGGGCGGGGTTTGGTGGCGATTGGCGAATTCGTTTGCCGGTCTCTTACCTCAAAAGGCTTAGCTGCGATGACCATCAGCTGAGTGGAAGTGATAAAGGAAGAAAGATGGAAAAGGGGCAGAGAAAAGTTAAAATCCTTGTTTTTATCTTGGTTTCTGAAATCAGTTGTAAATATCTGCGTCCTTCAGCGCAACTGTTGTCTTCACACGCTCATAACTCTATTGTTAAGTATGATTACACGAGATTCTTAAGAAATGTATCATGAGTATGTAACGTTAATGATAATTTTCATGTATGTTGGTGCTAGCAATGGTATGTGTTGTGTGGGTGAAGCTTTCAAGTGAATTGATGTTTGTACTAAAAGATTATCTCCGGCGTCAACGGGCTAAGGCAGGTTGGCTCTGGTCTAGATGAAAACCAAGAGTATGTTGTAGTGTTTGTCTTGGACTCGAAAGCCAACCAGATGAAATGCATTTCACAATGAAGTGTAGGTTTATGTGTTTGGTTTTCTTTTCAACAGAAATGTAATATTCTTTAGTATTTCGTAATATTGTTGATGAACGAGGAACCTTTGTTAGTGATAAAAGACTGTAGAAGTATTGTTAGGCAATATCGATGAAACATAGTTAAGAAGTAATATCGATGATTCTCTGCTTTGCACTTTTCTATTGGTTTATGATATGAAAGGTTTCAAACCGGTGAGTGAGATCCAATTATAATGTAAAATCTATATAACCACTTCCAGTTTTAGACCATACTTGTACTCATTTTTTCTTTTTTTTTTTTTCTTCTGGTTTATACCGCTCTATACCTTTACCTTCTATTTCACAAGCAGTATCAGAGAAGTGTCCTCTATTGCTGTCCCTCTCCACGCATTAGGATACAGAAGAAAGCAACAAAGCCTCAAAGGCCGGTGCTCTGTTCATGATAAATTCTCCTGTTGTTCCGGTAAATTATTGAAGGTTTTAGGTTTTCTATCTTTTTAAAGGTGGCTGCTTCACAAGCAACTAATTGAAAGTTGAGCTTTTTGATTAACAGGAACTAGCCAGATGCTTTAACAAATGGCCTTCCTTGAATTGGTGTGTTGTTAGTTAATGGGTTGTCAAATGAGATGGGCAAGTATTCTGCACTCTGGTTTACCAAGGGTGATGAACATTGAATTCCCAGGTACTTAGCTTATATCCTAATTTGATTGCAACTCCCTAAGAGACCACATAGGTACCCCCGTAACAAGTGCTATCAGTTCAGGAGTTTGTTGGAACATGCTTTAGCCATTTCTATGCTTGATTGTTTCCCCGTCATGATGGGTTATTTTCATTTCTTATGCCTTTGGAAATGGTTTTTCAGGACCGACATTTGATGAAGAGACTCGGTTCTCATCAACCAGTTTCTTTCCTTCCTATTGCAAGTAACATTGGCCATAATAGCAGGTTCGATATGAGATGTACAAGCAAAATGACACAGTGAAATATGTAAGCTATTACAACTTGGATGTGTTCATCTATATAAAGCCATTTGTTTGTCCTCTTGGAACAGATTTGAGAGGAGAAGACATGGGTGGATATTAACCTTTGCCTTGGACACAGGTGGGACGTCTGGAAATGGTGACAGTCCTTCTGGTACTAGACTTGGCAGGATAGTGAATATAGGTGGGAGACAGTTCCTAGACAATTCCCAACGAAGATATTTCTTCTTCTTCTCTTAAGGTTTCTATACGACGAATGCATTGGCTGCAATCCTAGGACAAACAGGTGACTGGGAATTACCGGTTGGTGGTGCTGTAGTTGCTGCCATTGAAGGGATTGGTATGCTCGTGTACAAAAGCCACCTTCTTTATCCATTGGGAGGCTGCAGTGATTTTTGGTGATGATGAGCTTTGCTTAGGCCTCTTTGTAGATGGTTTCAAATTGGGTAGTTGATAGCTTAATCCTGTCAATTCCTTCATTCATTTATCTAATGTTCTTTGTCTCCCCTTACTCTTCAACTCCAGAAAAAATGTCACTATTACTCTATTCCTCTATGCTCTCGATCTATAAATTTACACAGTTTTTGCTGATAATTTAGAATGTTTAGAGTGTCGAGGTACATACCAATTGGTTGTGAAGTTTCCTCCTGAAGCACAAAACATTAATTAGTCTGTTGTTTAGAAGAAGTAACTAACTGGTATTAACAAGGAACAGCTGACAGAAAACAACACAACATACAGAGACAAAGAGCTACAGAAAGGTGGTTTAATTGGTTTAGGAAATTTTCACATGGTGGAGATGATTGGATGAACAAAGTCATAGTAGAGTACAGGGTCAGAGAGCCAAAGGTAAGCGAGATGATGATGAGAAGTGCACTGTCTGTGAACTTCTTCCATAACCCAAATGGTGGCTTCTGCTTTACTAGGATGGAAGATACAGTCCAGTGGTTTGCATTCATCTGGAGTTCCAATCCTGGAATGATCCCATTCTTGCAAAAGTTTATAAGTAAGGCAGTGCAATGGTTGTTCATACATTTGCTTCAAGGATTCAGCTAGTCCTTGCCATGTGAAGAAGGTTATCGGTAGGCCTTTAATGGAGGGAATTGGAATCTTTTTCATGTACTCCTGGTACTTTCTTGCCTTCTTATTCATTGCTTCTTCAATTCATACATATATATATATATACACACACAAACACAATACCAATTAGCTTTTCAAACACAAGAATAGAAAACCATCCTTATGAAGTTGTCATGATCAAAGTATATATTATTGGAAGTATCACCTCACATCGCATGAAACTACTAAATACAATTGGTAAAAAATAAAAGAAATTAAAGGTGGTAATATATAAATACCTACCTGCTGATTCCTCCTTGGATATTCTCATAATTGCATGACTTTCCTCATCAATACAACACTTTTCCCTTCTGCTCCTCCTGTAATTATCAAGCCCAACTCCTCCTCTCCTCGTCTTATTTGGAATGAAATGATCATCAGAATCTGTTTCTGAATCTGTTGAGCATAGGTGATGAGTTTGCAGAGGTACATAGTGTCGTAACATTCTGAAAATTGTTGAAGAGGAGGGACTAGGACTCTAGCTAGACTCTAGACTGATAAGGTAATTCACTTTGTAATATCAGTAAAAAAAGAAGAAGAAATCTAATCATAAATTTGTTCCCTTTGATGTATAATTCAGTAATAAATGCATTCCAATAGGAAAAAAGGGTACCCTTCATGCATGCATTGCAAATGGTGATTATTTGGCTTGTGTAATCTTCTTTTCATGCTTATATAACGCTTCTATTAGTAACGGCCCAATACCCCATTTTGTCAACAACTCAATATATATTATTATCAGTAATCTTACTCATTAATGAGTTTTTTATATTATATATAAATGTAAAAGTAATGATAATATTCCTCCTATCGAAATATATCAGAAAATAATGAAATCAAGCTTTTTAATTTCAACAGCAACAAATATATGTATCCGATCACTTTAATTTGGTCAATCCATTGTATTATTGTTTTCAATTAATTACAATAATTAGTAATTACAACATCACATGGAATTTGTAATTTAGAACACTAAAAACAATCCTTTAGTTAATTACTAATCAGAAAAGACCATTATATAAATTAAGCATTTGATATCTAAGCAGTGTTATTGGTCAAAAATACAAAGACTCGATTTTGTTTATGCCGAACTTCATCTACTAAACCCTTTGATCATCACAGAACCTCCATGCACATACGTCATCACATATATAGATCAGGAAAAACGTTGCTTGGAGCCTCTATAGATATATATATTTTATGTCTTCCATTGATTGAAACGAAACTTTCTATAAAGAAAGGAACAAAAATAGAGACTGGAAAATCACAATTCAGGAGATCCGTAGATGATGTGTACATATGATTGAGCAGATGTTTCTGTCTTTCCCTTAAGTCCTCCATCAATTTTAAGTATCATTCCACACCGTGAACGTTGGAGCTCCATGGCAAACAGCCATGCTATTGGACCTTGGTCCAAGTGTTGGCACCCAGTTGTTGCATGTCGAGCTCTGATCATGATATGCACTTGCACTGCTCTTATTAACCATACCAGTACCCGATGACTGATGTGACTCTGAGTAGTAGTTGTTGTTAACGTTTCTAAAGTAAGGATCTGATGAACCAAGCATATAATTCTCATAACCATAACCATTACCTTGGCTCTGGTTGCTATCGTTGGAAGACATAAATGTGGAGGCCACAGACATGCCAAATCCACCACTGTTTCCATAACCAATTCTATGACTCTGATCACCACCATTGCTGTAAATCACAGAGTTTGAGTTAGAGCCAGAGCTGTGTTCTATTGAGGAAGATGAGTCCAAGCTCATGAGATTATGTAGAACAGAAGGTTGGAAGAAGTTTTGAGTATTTCCCAGATGTATCTGGTGAAGATCTTGAAAGGTGGTGGTGCTGGTGTGATGATTAGCATCATCGGGCTCTTGTTCCTGCTTGCACCAAAGCCTCTGGGGAAAAGGGTAGTGCATGCTAAAAGGCTGAGCTTGCTGGTATGCAACAGTAGGCCATCCATGGTGGACCAAGCCGCCGCCATAGACGGCAATATCATCTCCGGTGATGTTATCATCGTCTTGTCTGCGAGCATCCACAGTCATTTCAGACTGCTCCACATCTTTCAATCTCTTGGCGGCACCACCAATAGGTAAACTACTGCTCTCTAGTATACTATTCACATCATACCTACTCATGTCAAAATTGGTGACGGCATTTAATCCTCTGAACTTTATAGCCGCAATGTCATATGCCTCTGCAGCTTCTTCTTGCGTGCCTGAATATGAATTTCCAATCAAACGTATTGATTATTACATGAACATTCTCTATCTCTCTCTCTATATATTTATCATTTCTCATTTCCATTTGTAACAACTTACTAAAAGTTCCCAAGTAAAGATCCTTGTTCCCTGCAACTCTTCCAATCCTTGCTTGCCACCTTCCATGTTGATGATGTCTGACATTAAAAAAATCAAAGTTTCAGAATCCAGAATTTGCATGTTATTGATTTTAATGTATATATATTGTACCTTGTAACACCTCGATAAATAGATGCACCTCGAGAAAACCCACTACTCTTCCTGAAATGCATCGGAGAAATTAATATACGAAAATACATTCTAATTAATTTAGTTCTGTGCTTCAGAAGGATCTTTTAGATCATGTACCTTCGAAGAGACGCCACAAACTCCTGTCTAGTCATGTGCTTCATCTCTTCCAATTCCTTTTCATAATCGCCGATCTGCAAGTTTATAAGAAAGTTGAAATAATAGTTTCCATTACGGGCAACATAACCCTTTTAAATCGCCAAATAAAAGGGAACATGTATTGACATATCCCACTTAGTTGGATTCTCTTTCAGCGCATATATATATTAAAAATTATGTCTTCAGCCCTAACTCCACCAATGTATAACAGGCAAAAACTGTTTCATTTTTGTTCTTGTTTTAGCCTCTTAAAATCTGAATAAAAGGAGAACAAAATGGAGATTGGAAAATGGTGTAAACCTACAACTTACAGGAAAATTGGTGGTAGTAGTAGTACCCCAGTATTTTAATGCTGCTAAATCATAAGCTCTGGCTGCTTTTTCTTCCTTGTCATAACCACCTATACACCATCAATCCCTCGAGTTATCTCAGAATCATTAACCAAGGATTCATGGATTTCTTGTTAAAATCTTATAATGGATTGAAGAATATTTATGGAAGTAACTCCACCCTTACCCAGATATACTGCAACAAGACGCCCACATCAAGATAGGAGAAGATCGATCCACACAGACAAACAAAACAAGTTAGTTAAAGAGAATGGAATGGCTAATCAGAAGGGTAGAGAAGATAAATCTATGAGATCTCTCTGTTTGTGCTTTACCTTGCCTTCCTTTACGAGTTTGTCCTTCTCTTCTGCAACTGTTATCCCATAGATGAGCTTCATAACGACCTGTCCATCTATGTCTGTAATTAAAGACAAAAGTAGCTTGTCACACCACTGACATTGCACCGAAGAAACACACCAGAGTAGTAAATGGAAGACATTGGTGGATTTAATAAAAGTTACCTGGTTACTCCACGGTATATAGATGTTCTTTGACCAAAAGTATCGATGGATTTCCTTGGCAGTGCCTCGACAGCACAAGTTTGGCTATCCAGAGCTGTTTCCGTCTTCTGCTGCTGCCTTTTATTTTCCGACGAAGAACTCTGTTCTCCGCAGCTGTTCCCTCCTCCGCTCACCGTGAGCAGTGGCAAGGGTGAACTTGACTGCGAACCTGTGCCCATAGAAAGAGACAAGCTTTGTGCACCGCCCGTGTTCTTGTTTTCTTTTTCTGCTTGTGCCGGTTGGTTTCTTAACCATGTCTTGATCATTGACAATCCTATGGAGGAGTTATTGGCACATCCGTTGTTGATGCTTCTGTTCTCGTCCCCTCCATTGCTTGTTCTGTCATCTGCTGAAGCTTCAGACGGTAGTTGCAAGGAGCAGTTTTGGAACATGAAGTCTCCTTCAGAAGTATCGTAAATGGTGTTGCAGTCATGAAGCTTTGGTTCGTGGTTAGTGAAGGAGTGACCACCAAGGAAGTTCTCGAGCTTGGGTTGTTGGTTTTGAGCAATGTGTTGTTTATTGCATGCACCACCCATGAACATCGAGACGTCTGGTGAGGTGGTTCTGTAGTTAGTTTCTGGGTTTATACCTAACCCCTTCATGTTCCAATCTGTCAGAAATAGCATCTTCGTCACTGTGTTCTCATAAAGTGCAAGGACTAACAAAAAAAAAAAACCCAAAAACAAATCTCCAAATCGTTCAAATTAGGAGGTTAAACTACTTTGTAATAATATGTTAGGAATGGCAACAAACCTTGAGACTGATTGTTTCTAAATGCTTCGAGAATGCCAAAAGATGGAGGGAGGCTGAGAGACGGAGCAGTGGTAAGATCAAAACACTCCCCCGAGACATCTGTAGCAGAGATTTCATGATGAGAGTGAAAACCGAACCGAGTAGCTCCGCTTCGAGACTGATGATCTTGGTGGTCGTCGGTTTGTGAAGGGAGTTCTTGAGGAGAAAGAGAGAAAGCCAACCAGTTATTCATGGAAGCCATATCCGAGCTTGAAGTGCACTGCTAACAACTTTTACACATCCAAACAAACAAGTCGACACAAGAAGAAAAAGAAGAAGAAGAAGAAGACGAAGGTGGGTATTAAAGAGTATGGAGATTCATTCATATGAACACATACAACTCTCCTCTTAATATATCATAATTAAACATGTCAACCCTAGAAACCATGAATGATGGTAGGCGTATGGGTAGTACTGTACTTTTGCATGCAGGAACACGCACATAGACAATACACATAATCAACTCTAATTTCTTCTGTACATATACTGATATACCTATAAATTTACATTTGATTATTATTAACTCACATATGAAGAAGAAAAAGGAAGGGAGTGTCTTAATTTTGATGAAGATAATGTTAATATTATTATTATTATAAGGGAGGTCTGAGTCTTGAGTCTGACACAAAATTCACACGCACTCGATCGCCTCTGCCCTTAACTATTAGTAAATGAAAAAAATGAAAACTTAGAGAGAGTTAGGACAAAAGTCATATCAATGTCAGTATCTCACCAGTGGCCATAACTTTCTCACATTCCCTCATTTACTAAATAGGTATATTTCTCTTTGCCTAATCATCATCAATCAAACTTCTTCTTCTTCTTCATCACATCTTTTCCTCCACCGTCTGTATATCTACTGTAACACATTACACATAGAGTAATGCATGCATGACTCAGACTCAGACTCAGACTCAGACTCATTCACATTTTTCTTTCTATGAAAATATATATTAAATTTTTATAAAAAAAGGAGGTAATATGTAGATAGCTTCAAGCTATGAATCTTGTGCCCTCCCGAGAAGACATTAACCCCTGTCTTCCGGGTGTTTATTTTGAAAAACTTTTTGAGACAGATTGGAAGAAAATCTAGTTGTGTCTCAAATACCATGCATATTACTTCATTAAATTTTCCATCTTCAATGTTACCAACTCATTCTTAAAATCCGCCGCTTAGTCATGCCGACATGATTGAGCATAGTCATATGTTGTGTAAACAGACGTACGGTTTACATTAACCTTCTGGTTTATACGTATTATTATGGTAACAGTAGCAGTCAGAAAATAATTAATAATATTATATCTTCCATTTCCCAATCTCTCGAAGCTCGCGCAAACCACGAACTGTAAGTTTGACCGTCAAATAAGGAATCGACGTGACGGTAAAACCCCACATGGAGATGGAGATGAGCATTATGAGATACTTCATTCAATTCAAACCCTACAACTCCTCATTCTCATCTCACACTTATTATCTTACTATTGGTTAGGATGAGACTGAGTCTATCTTGAAAACCTCGTCTTCATACATTACATTACATGTTCAACAACCTTAATTTAATCGCACTTTTGACCTAGTAAAACCCTCTCACCTTAAGGTTGCACACTTTCAGAGATACGTATACATATATATATACATATAAAGTGCTTAGTTTTGCGAGCCCTCTCGTGCATTATAATGAAAAGAGTGACCTTCATAATGTTTAAACTTGGAAGAGAAGATAAGTGATCGAGTAAAAGTTATTCTCAATAAGAACAACATGAACTGTAGTTCTTATCTTACCAAGCAAAGTCATACATTTACATCACAGGCATGTTCTAATACTGAATGAACGTGTTCTTCATGCCATTTCATTTTACTGTCTCTATTAATATATGAAGCTGAGGGCCATAGACACATGGGTGAAATGAGAATCCGATTAATCAAACTCTACATGCACCCCATAAGGGACCAGACCAAATTACCAGACGAGATAGACCAGGCCTTATCAAACCATTATTGGAAGGAGACTGCAGAGAGCTCGTGATTTTGTGGGGTTCATCTTCTTTACATGTTACTACCCCACTACCAAGCACGATACACTGATCTATCTCATAATAAACATTTAGTGCAAATAATTAAATACCTTATTTTATTAATATAATTTATCTATGAATGTACACACGTGCCACATTAATACACACATATATATATTATATGCCCATCTCTCTTAATTTGCTTATATAATTCAAACAATATTTGATTTATATATGTTGAGTGCAAACAAATTTATTCATTATTTTTAACTATCATTAATTTATTAATAAATTAATTACATATGAATGTATACACGTGTGTTTCCCATTCCAACACGCATATATTAATTCATCTATTAAATAATGTAATTTCAACAATACTATAATTGACATAAAATCCATCCAATGGTTTTGCTTAAATATGTGTTTCAAAATAGACTAAAATATAATAATATTATTTTACAAAATTACCCATTTCGTTTTATGGTAGGCACTATAGCATAATTTTTTCCATATACTTTGAGTTTAATTTTACCGAATTCATATTCAAAATTAACGTAAGATCTAGTGTACAAGATTCTTCGTTTTGCAAGGATCTGGAGAAGGTTATGATGTACCCAATCTTCTTTTCGTATTGTTTCAAAAGAAATTCATATTCAGTTAAAGTTTCAACCTATCTTCTTCATATCCAATATCAATTTATACTCATTCTAGGATCATACATTCACTTCCATAAGTCCCTTATCAATTTACACTCATTCTAGTATCATATATACATTCACTTCCATAAGTCCCTGACGGTGCGCGCCATTCAAAATAACAATTTTGTTCTTCATCTAAAGCTGCCTCGAGAGCTTAATTTTAATTGATGTAACAGCCACTTGGTCTTGGATGGATTGCATTCCATTTTCAACTTCACCGACTAGTTAAGATTATCGTATAAGAAGAAACAAAGTAACAGAAAATCTGCACCGACCACACGTATATATCTCATCTCGATCACACATTCAAGGCTTCATATATAGGAGTCGAATGGAAGCAGAGGGTCGGTATAAATATAATGTCACACGTGTACCAGCGGCAGATGCCATGACATTAGAAGTTGTATAAAAGGTTGGCAATGTCTGTTTCCTAAATCACAATATCGAGAGAAATAAGAAAATAAACAATATGTATGTATGTAAAATTATAAAAAAAAACGATATTTTGATACGTTTTTTGGGGGAGGTACATACTCAATGCATAGAGACATGCATATAGAGGAAAGAGTAATAATACTACCTAACCTTATTACAAGCACAAAGACCAAGGTTATATATATATATATATATACAAACTGGAAGAGAAGTGAGATTTCCTTGGAGAAATAAGCTGTGAACCCGTGCCTCCTTGGAAAGATTAATACATTCAACGCTCGATTTGTCTTTCTTTTTTCTGACCAACTTGCACTCTTACCCAAATTTACTAAACAAAACCCTCTCTTGGTGTCTAATAGAAAAAAGGAAATAAGAGATTTCCAAGAAAAGCAAACTTTATTAAAGATGATCAAAAGCTTCCAGGCCTTACTTTACTCTCCTCATGCTTGAGCTTCTTGTCTTCCATTATTTCCCTGGCTACTACCTTTTTAAATGTTAACCATTTGCATGTGCCATCTTTTAATAATATCACCAATTGTTTATGGCACAAATTGGATACTTATATCCCCTTCAATATAATCTTTGTCTTATGTCCATCTATATTTCTTCTTGTATATCATTTTTTTATATTTAAATTAAATAGTTTAATACCCTTTTGAAAAATTCAAGTACAACACAGTATAATTACACTATCTTGGTTTTTATATATATATATTCCATAGATGGGTAAGATTGAAGCTTTAATTAGTAAGTGAACATCATATACACTGTAAATAGAAAAATGGAAGTCTAGAGAGACAGAGTTTAAAAAGAGTGCATGGCTCATGCGTGTCTGTATTTGTCTCTACTATCTAAAATAGAATCTTCTCATAAGCCAACAAGCCCTAGGAATGCTCATTCTTAGTCCTTTTTCTCTTGACCTTTAATTGGGGAACCCCCAATACTCTTTATACCATTATGTACATATACATCTATAATAGCTTATGTAAAGTTTCAATTTGTACAATCTTTTAATATTTGAAGTGATTATTGTTGTCAACCGATACTCAAATCACTGCATGGACTTCTCTTATATACCCTTTTGGCTGCATAAAAGAGTATTGCCAAACTGATTATATATATATATATATAAATTGATGAAGAAGAAGAAGACATTCTTCGGCAGCTTAACATGCACAATATTGCTTGATCATTTTCAGCAAAAAAAGTTCCTTTTTTGTTCTTTTTGGTTTATTTAGTTTCCATTCAGTTCCTTGTTGATTTTAGAAACTGGCAAGCTGTTTGCAAATGGTATATTTACAACCAATCTATACTTGATGTCACATTTTCAAGCTTGTTTTTGCCTTCTTTCACTATATATTAATGAGTAATGAAAAGCATAAGACAAAATTCATCAACACAGAAAATGAAAAGAGTGTAGCAAATAACTAACTTAACAGAACAGCGTCTGCAACTCGGGATGTCTTCCAATGTTTGATACGATTGTGTTCATCAATTTCCAACCATTTCTTGATAAGTTCAAACACTGAATTATCACGAAGCAGTTCACGATGAGTAGCATTAATCTCCACTCTCTCTGTTGCCATAAATCCATCCGCCTGCAAGTCAAGTTACAAGTTAGGTTCACCAACACAAGTCACCAACCCAAAAAAGGAGAGAAGAGGCTGGTGATTTGATTATAAAGGACAACACTTGAGCTTTTACTGGGAATTGGTAGCCCTCCAGTTTCTGTTGCTCCTATAAATTTAGAGCATTAGGTAGAGCTGCATGATCCCAAAAAAATCGACCAACAAAATGTCACCTGTTTGTTTGTAGCTTATTATAGTTGTTCTGAAGGAGCGATAACACAAAACAAAAAGTAACCAGAACAACCCTCTTTTAATTTCAGATCGATTGTATGGCATCCTCTTGTTCCTTATTCCATTACAACACAAAAATCAACCAAAAGAATAAGGCAGGCACCTTTGCTGATTCAGTTGGAACCGTTCCATCTCCATCCACATATGAGTACTGGGGCTACAACAAGCACAATGTTAAAGAAACGTTCATGATGCATGAAACAATAAGTTTATTGATAGTGGTAGGAAGTGGCAGGTCCTAGGTGCTAAATGGAAGATGTTTGTAAAACCCTGGAATGATAAATTACAGATTACAGTAATAAACATAAGTATGAGTGAGATCCAGCAGTCGTTCTCTATGTGAGTTAGCATGTTTAGCAGCATCAAGTAATCGTCAAGAAACCAAATTACTCACCAGTGAGTGGCAAACCTCAGACAAGTCCCCTACTGGAGATGCCTCTGAACCATAGCTGCATACGGGATGGACACATCATGTCAGCCTCATATTAGCTGAAAATTGAAAGCATTCACAAAATATTATCTTGGCATCACATCAAAAATGCATCATCCAAGACAAAGGAACGGCCATTTAGGGCTTTACCTTATGAATTAGTATCAAGACAAATATCAACTGCTTTTATATCTCAATTAAAGTTTCAATTGAATTTTCACAGAAATCTCAAGCATAGCCCTCCGACTTATCAACAGGCTCATATTACGAGCACAAACATAGAGGAAATTAGTTGTATTTCAAGGTCCAAAAAAATACATAAATCAGCCAGAAAAA
>JAOSBK010000204.1:0-12968 GCA_027568895.1 Erythroxylum shatona
AAGCCACAGACGGCTCATAAAACAAAGATAAATAACTAGGTAGAAAGCCTCCAGATATTCCTCTGAAGAATAGGTATCTGAAGACAAGTCTCAAGGCTGAGAAGCCGGGAACGGATAAGCTTAGTGATGTCCTCAATGATGTCGTGGGAGGACCGATGTCGCCTACTGAAGATGCGGTTATTCCTCTCATACCACAGAAAGTAGACAGTGGCTGAGAGGACTAACCGTAAAAGGAGAATCGGTCACATAGGGGGCCCTAGTCTGGTAACCAATAATCCTGCCAAAGAGAAGTATCTTGCCCATCACCAATACAATCTACAATAAGGCCACTGCACCACTCTTGGCTCAACAGAATCTTCCGCCAAACCCAGGAAGAGCTCGACGGGACCCGAAGATGCCAAAAGGATCTACCTCGCAGCAACACTGCATGTACCCACATGGTCAACGTAGAAGATCGGTCTGTGAATAGTCGCCATACATACTTAAGCGTGGTCGCCCTATTCCAGTCCCTGATCCTCTTAACTCCAAGTCCTCCCTCCTGTCTCGGAAAACAAACTGACTCCCATGCCACCTTAGCCCCAGTATGGGACAATGAAGTACCCCTCTAGAGAAAAGCGAACAGAATACTCTCAATACGGTGAGTGATGCTAGCAGGCAGTAGAAACATACCTGACCAGTAGACCTGTATAGAGAAGAGTACAGATCTAATAAGCTGCAGCCGACCCGCGTAAGTAAGAGAGGCAGAAGTCCACAGTCGAATCCGAGAAAGTATCCTCTCCACCAAAGGAAGACAATCGGCATGCCTCAGGCAAGCAGTGATAAGTGGGACACCCAAATAACGGATCGGGAGGGAGCCAATCCAAATCCCGAGGACACTCTGTAAAGAGGAAATCTCCACCTCGGGGATCCCTGGAAAGAAAACCCGACTCTTATCCGAGTTCATGGCCAACCCGAAAACCCTCTCAAAAGTTGTGAAAGCCTGGCGGATGGTCTCCAGAGAATCTGAATCTGTACGACTGAAAATCATCAAATCATCCGCAAAACATAGATGGGTAAGGGAAAGCTGCCGACACCTCCAATGATAGCCATAATCTGGCGATGCTGTCACCTCTCGCAGAATCCCATCTAATCCCTCCATCGCCAGTACAAACAAATAGGGAGAAAGGGGATCCCCCTGTCTCACCCCCCGAGTGGCAGCAAAATAACTATGAAGTGAGTCGTTAAGAGCTACCGAGAAATGTGCAGAGCGGAGACATACCTCAATCCATCTGATCATGCTATCAGGAACTCCGACGGTCCGCAATCCTAGTAAAATAAACTCCCAGCTGACTGTGTCGAAAGCCTTATGAATATCAACCTTGATAGCACACAGTGGTGGTGAGCGATCGAGGTGATAATCGTGCATCAACTCCTGGGTAAGAAAATTCGCATCTGCAATCTGCCTCCCCGGGATAAACGCCATTTGAGCTCTCCCAATCACCTCTGGTAAAACAACTTTAAACCGATTCGCAATGACCTTTGAGATACACTTATAAAGGACATTGTAGCAAGAGATCGGCCTAAAGTCACTCAAAGTCTGCGGACTCTCTACCTTGGGAACCAAGGTAATCCTAGTAGAATTCACGCAGCGAGGCAATGCCGAGGTAGAGAAGAAATACCGCACCATTGCTCTGAAATCTGCTCCAATAATATCCCAACACCTCCGAAAGACGAAAGAGGTGTAAACATTAGGTCCTGGAGACTTATCCTCCGGAATGGAAAACAAAGCATGACGGATCTCCTCATCCGAAACTGGACCCACCAATGACTGAACCATATCCTCAGGAATACGACGAGTGAAGAACTGAGCAGCATCAGCTGGAGGAAGCAAAGGGGGAGAGCAGAGGATACCCTGAAAATAATCAACCGCCATCTGTCCCAGAGCTCCCTGATCTGTGATAAAAGTGTCGGTCCCATCAAGCAAACCATGTACCCGGCCTCTGACCTGGCAATGAATCAAGGATTTGTGGAAAAATCTAGTGTTCTGGTCCCCCAGAGCAAGCCACTAAATCCTAGATCGTTGTCGATAAAAAGACTCCTCATCCTGCAGTAGTCGATAGTACTGTCTAGCAAGGGCACGCTCTGCAATACCGAGATCAAGCGAGAGCAGGGAAGCATCAAGAGCTGCCTGAGCGGGGGCCCACTAGGTCCGTGCCTCCCTAACTCTGCTAGAAATATGGCTGTAGTCCCGAAAGTGTAAGGACTTTAGCTCTTGCTTGAGTAGACCTAACCGTTGAGTCAAGCGAAACATCGGGTCTCCTCTGACTGGTGTAGCCCAAACTCTCCTCACAAGTTCTAAAAAGTGGGGATGATCAGCCCAACATTTCAGAAACTTGAAAGGAGTAGGGGGCTGGGGTCGTGTAGAACCAAAATGAACAACCAAGGAGCTGTGATCAGAAATATCACGTGGTAGAACCTCCGTAAAGGTACTAGGCCAAGAGGTGAGCCATGCGGAGTTACCAAAACTCCAATCTAACCGTCGGAGAATAGAATCCGATCCCTTCCGACCATTATGCCAAGTATAACTCTAAACCCTAAACTCTAAACCCTAAACCTTAAACCCTAAACCTTAAACCCTAAACTTTTTTTTTTTTTGAAGATAACATATATATTAATTAAAAGGAGGGTTCATACAAGAGAAAAGCTATGTACAAAGTAAAACAAAAAGCCACAGGCATCTCTCAAAATAGAATAAAAGCCACAGGTGGCTCTCAAAACATAAGTAAGCCACAGGTGACTCTCAAAATAGAACAAAAGCCACAGACAGCTCTCGATACACACAAATCATCTATGTGGAAAGCCTCCAGATATGCCGCTGAAGAACAGGTATCTGAAAATGAGTCTCAAGGCTGAGAAGTCGGAAATAGATAAGCTCGGTGATGTCCTCAATAATGTCATGGGTGGATCGATGTCTCTTATTGAAGATGCGGTTATTCCTCTCATACCAAAGCAAGTAGACAATGGCTGAAAGTGCTAATCGTCAAAGGAGGTATTGGTAATCCTTGCATTGGCATAGATGAGTGCAAGCCCATTGAAGAAGAGGAACCCAAGAGTTCGAAGGCCAAGCAGTGTGGGTCTTCATCGAGAGGGAACCCCAAACTACGGCAGAGAATCGGCACTGGAAGAAGAGGTGATCGTGTGTCTCCGTAGAAATACCACAAAGCACACAAGTTGAAGAGGTCAGGACGTCGAAAAATTAGAGCCTGTCCATTGTCCGAAGACACTCCTATGATGCCAACTAGAAGATGAAAGAGTGTCATGGAATGTTCCCTAGGAACCATAGTAAATGGTGAATCGAATCCACTGGACGTCGGGTTCGGAGAAGGTTCCAGGATGAGTCGACAGAGAAGACTCCTGACGAGTGACCTTTCCAAACCTAACTATCGGAAAGTTAAATCTGTGGTTAAATGCGGATTGAGTCCCAAATTTGTTGCAGCTCACTGCTCCCCTCCGAAAAAAGCCACTCCCCATTATGAATTATCTTCGAGACCCTAGCATCCCAGGAGAGCCCAGTAGAAGAGAGGTCGTGGAAGGAGAATCGATCACATAAAGGGCCCTAATCTAGTAACCAATAATCCTACCAAAAGGAAGTATCTCTCCCATCACCAATACAAGATACGATAAGGCCTCTGCACCACTCTCGGCTCAACAGAATCTTCCGCCAAACTCAGGAAGAGCTCGATGGGATCCGGATATGCCAAAAAGACCTACCCCGCATCAACACTGCATGTACCCACAAGGTCCATGTAGAAGATATGTCTGTAAATAGTCGCCACACATACTTAAGTGTAGCAGCCCAATTTCAGTCTTTGACCCTCTTAACTCTAAGTTGACCCTCCTGCCTCGAAAGACAGATTGACTCCCATACCACCTTAGCCCCAGTTTGGGACTCTGAAGTACCTCGCCAAAGAAAAGCTGACAGAATACTCTCATTGCGGCGGGTGATGCTAGCAGGAAAAATAAACATACCTGACCAGTAGACCTGTATGGAGAAGAGTACAGATCTAATCAGCTGCAGTCGACCCGCGTAGGTAAGAGATGCTAAAGTCGACAGTCAAATCCGGGAAAATATCCTCTCCACCAAAGGGAGATAATCTGCATGCCTCAGTCGTGTAGTGATAAGAGGGATGCCCAAGTAACAGATCGGGAAGGAACCAATCTGAATCCCAAGAGCACTCTGTAAAGAGGAAACCTCTCCCACGGAGATCCCTGAAAAGAAGACTCAGTTCTTATTCGAGTTCATTGCCAACCCAAAAACTCTCTCAAAAACTATCAGGGTATGTCGAATGATCTCTAGAGAAACTGAATCTGCACGACTGAAAATCATCAAATCATCCGCAAAACAGAGATGAGTGAGGGAAATCTGCCTATACCGCTAATGATAACCATAACCCAGGGATGCTGTCGCCTCTCGCAATATCCCATCTAACCCTTACATCGCTAGTACAAACAAATAAAGAGAAAGGGGATCCCCCTATTGTACCCCTCGTGTGGAAGCAAAATAACCATGAAGGGATCCATTAAGTGCTATCGAGAAATGTGCAAATCTGAAGCATACCTTAATCCATCCGATCATGCTATCAGGAACTTCAATGATCCTCATTCCCAGTAAATTAAACTCCCAGCAGACAGTATCAAAAGCCTCGTGAATATCAACCTTGACAGCACACCGTGGTGGTGAGCAATCAAGGTGATAGTCATGCATCAACTCCTGAGTCAGAAAAATAGCATTTGCAATCTGCTGACCCAGGACAAAATCCATCTGAGCTCTCCCGATCACCTCTGGTAGAACAACTTTAAACCGATTGGCAATGACGTTTGAGACACACTTATAAAGGACATTACAGTAAGAGATCGACCTAAAGTCACTCAGTGTCTGCAGGCTCTCCACCTTGAGAACCAAGGTAATCCTAGTAGAATTCACCCATCGAGGCACAGCTGAGGTAGTAAAGAAATGCCATACTGCTGCTCCAAAGTCAGCTCCTATAATATCCTAACACCTTTTAAAGAAAAAAGAGGTGTAGCCATCAGGTCCTGGAGCCTTATCGTCCGGGATGGAGAATAATGCAGTACATATCTCCTCATCTGAGACTGGGCTCTCCAGAGGCTGAACCATATCCTCAGGGATACGATGAGTGAAGAAATGAGTAGCATCCGCTGAAGGAAGCGAGGGGGAGAACAGAGAATACCATGAAAATAATCCACCACCATCTATCCCAGGGCTCCCTGATCAGTGATAAAAGTGTTGGCCCCACATGCAACCTATGTACCCGAACTCTGACCTAGCGATGGATCAAGGATCTGTGGAAAAATCTAGTGTTTTGGTCCTCCAGAGCAAGCCATTAAATCCTAGATAGTTGTCAATAAAAGGACTCCTCATCCTGCAGCAGACGATAGTACTGTCGAGCAAGGTTATGCTCTGTAATACCTAGATCTGGCGACTGCAGGGAAGCATCGAGAGCTACCTGAGCGGAGACCCACTGGTTCTATGCCTTCCTAACTCTGCTGAAAATATGGCTGCAATCTCGAAAGTGGAAAGACTTTAGCTCTCACTTGAGCAGACCTAACTGGTGGGTGAAGCAGAACATCGAGCCCTAACAAGTTCTAAAAAGTGGGGATTATCAGCCCAATATTTTAGAAATTTGAAAGGAGTGCGAGGCCGATGTCGCGGGGAACCAAACTGAACCACTAAAGAGCTGTGGTCAGAGATAGCATGTGGCAGGACCTCTGTATATGTACTAGGCCATGATGTGAACCGTGCGAAGTTGCCAAAACTCCAATCCAAATGCCTGAGAATAGAATCCGGTCCCTCCCAACCATTATGCTAAGTATAACGTAGACCCCGGTAAGGAAGGTGGAGCAACTCAGCATTGTGTAGGCACTCCCCAAACTCATCCATATGTCGATACCACCCGATATCTCCGCGGACTCTGTCTGAATGACTCAGAATGGCATTAAAATCACCCAACATCAAGGCATAGTAAGAAATCGGTCAGCCTGACCGCGGAGAAAATCCCAAAGCTCTCGCTAGTACTCAGGTCTGTGGAGCCATAGACTACTGTAAGGCCAAAAACGGAACCCTCTCTCCATCGAGTCACCTCACAGTTAATGCCCTGAAGAGTAGACACCAAACTTCGTATCTCAAACAAACTAGGGTCCCAACAGACCAAAATGCGACATGCTACCTGATCTATCACATTACTCAGATAATCCCATCCGCGATAAGTAGCTGAAACTACACCCTCTAAGATGGGGGAAACTACCTTGGTCTCCAAGAGACCAACCAATCCAAGATTATGACGTCGAATCCAATCTCTAATCGCTCGTTGAGTGTGGGGACCATTAAGGCCCCTAATATTCCAACTTCCTATCATAGGAAATGGAATATAATAATAAATAAGCAGAAATTAAGGGGAGGGGTGGGTCCCCTCACTCACTCTATCGCATGTCAACCCTTGAATAGAAATGGGTGAGTCACCAAGCGAAAAATCTCCAAAGATGCCACCAAATTGAGATCCATGGCTACTATTGGGAATGGAGGCCTCAGAACTGAGGAGCCAAGGCATCCTGCTAGAGGTGGACCTCATCTCTATAGAAGCCGCTGTACTAGGCGTCCGACTCGGGCTAACTCTCAACTCAAGAGGAGCAAAGTGTGCAGGCTCGAGTCTAGGTGGAGGTGGAGTAGTCCAAACCGCAGTCGCAATGGCTGGAGCAGCTGAGGACCTCGAACCATCCTGAATAGGGGTCTATATCATGTCCCGGGCCACTGTGGAAGCTAAAGGAGAAGATGTATGCAGTATTGGGTTAACAACCTGAGGTGCTACCGAAAATAGGGGCTCAGCTACAGGCTGGGGAGCCACAGGGGCCTGTAGCACCTACCTAGTCACTGGGGAAGCTGCAGGTGGTGTAGGGGCAATTGGTAGCTCAGGTGCGGGTTGAGGGACCAAAGGTGTAGCAACAGGTGGAGAGGCACATGAATGTCCAAAAACATGACAAGTGGAGCAACGCTTAGGTGTCCACTCGTACTCCAATTGAATGCGAATCAGTTCAGAACTCAATTTGCAGTGAATGGCAATCTCGTGGACCGACTCTAAGTCAACAGAAAGCTCCACACAGAGCCTAGAAAAAGAGAGATGGGTGCGGACTTAGGTACGTCGATCACAGAGAAAAGGCTGCCCGATCTGTTGGCCTATGAGGTCGAGACTGTGCTCATTCCAGGGAGGGAATGGTAGTCCATATAAACGGACCCAAATAGGAACGTGGGACACTTTGGATTTATCAAACTCAAAATGCAGGTGCCACTGTTGAAGGACAATGGCTTTTCCGCCAAACATCCATAGGCCTTGCTCGAGGATAGTCTGTAAAGCTACCTCAGACTAGAAACGAAAGAAAAAGAACCCGGTGCCTGTGGAGATGACATCTTCGAGGCCTAGGGTCTGCCAAACACATGTAGCTAGCATATGCATGGCAAGAAAGGGCATGCTATGCCATGGAAAAAATCATACCAAACAACGAGTCCACTGGTGTAGACTCATATCAATACAATCATCCGGTATATCAAGCATGTCCACCGATGGCTTTTTAGCCATAACCAGGAAACGAAATCCAAAATTAGAATCCATGATACTGACTTTCTTAGACCAGGAGAAGTTAGAGGACTTTTTTCCAGTGTTTTTCCTAGTTTGAGCATGCAAACTAATAGCAGGGGCATTTAAGGAATTTCTTAAGGGGCAATTTTGAAATTACCTCCTCCAAGTGCTACTGGGCCTTGTGTCAAAGGTTGCCCCTTCAGCCTATGGAGGGCTGATGGATCTTATAGTATGGGCTTCTCATTCAGCCCAGCAATAGGGCCCAGTGGGTTGGCCTTTATGTGAAGATTTCCAGTTGAAGGCTGTTGGGCCTTGACCCCATCCTCTTTGCTCTCCTTTAGTGGTAGCTCACCATTTTCGTAGTTGAGGGACGATGACACAAACCAAGTGGAGGCAGTAGATGGTGGAGCCACGATCTGCAGTGGAACAACAGTCTCTGGCGTAGCTGAGAGGCCGGTGGGCCTTTGCGTGATCCTCGGTGGTTTGTGCGGTGGAAGAATAGTAGGTGGTAGGTTTGGTGAACCAGAAGGTGACGCAAGGACGTCCGGTGAAGCAAGAGCCGTTAATGGGGAGACTAGATCTGGTGGGCGTGGTGTCTCTGATAAAACGAGGGGTATGTCTGACATTGCTAGGTGGTCGGATGGTGAAGGCATCGTCCCCTTCTGCAGCGCTGATGATGAGATCCAGCAAGATCCATCGATGGTTGTGATTCCTCCGGCGGCACAATCTCAAGCAGCTCCTCCTTCGATGGGTAAATTGTGTGTGTGGGCTGGTTGTGGGCTATTGTGGGTTGAGAAATTTGCAGGTGAAGGGGCGATGGTGGAAGAAAATGGAAGGTGGGGATTTTCAGTGGATTTTTAGGTGATCCGATGACAAACAAAGTGGTGAGTTGCGTAGATCGGAAGAGGGCGAGTGGAATGATGTGGTTAACAATTGGAGAAAGTCACCAGAAGGAAGACTGGTGACTGGTCCGTCAATAACTTAGGCAACAATAGTGGTGGCTGAAAGGCATTGGATAGTAAAAGATGGGCTTTCGGTGGTGGTCAGAGAAGATTTCCGGCCTTTTCTACCCATAGTGTTAGAGAGAAGTATAAAGAAAATTCTCTCACTAAAACTCCCTCCCTCCCTAAACACTAAACCCTAAACCCTAAAACCCTAAACCCTAAATCCTAAACCCTAAACTTTTTTTTAGGAGAGTTCATACAAGAAAGAGAACTATATATAAAGTAAAACAAAAAGCCTCAAATGGCACTCAAAACAAAACAAAAGCCACAGGTGGCTAGCAATCATAAGAAAAAAGCCACAGGCGTCTATCAAAAGAAAACAAAAAAGCCACAGGCGGCTCTCAATACAAAACAAGTCAACTATGTGGAAAGCCTCTAAATATGTCACTGAAGGACAGGTATCGAAAGACTGGTCTCAAGGATGAATAGTCGAGAACAGATAAGCTCCGTGATGTCCGCAATAATCTCGTGGGTGGAATGGTATCACCTACTGAATATGTGATTATTCCTCTCATATCAAAGAAAGTAGACAGTGGCTGAGAGTACTAACCGTGAGAGTAGGTGTCAGTAATCCTTGCGCTGGCAGAGATGGGTAGAAGCCCACTGAAGAAGAGAAACGCAAGATATCGAAGGCCAAGCAGTTTGGGTCTTCATCAAGACAGAGCCCCAAACTATGGCAGAGAATCGGCACTAGAAGAAGAGGTGATCGTGTGTCTCCATAGAAGAGACACAGAGCACACAAGTCGAAGAAGCCAGGACGCCAAAAAACTAGAGCCTGTCCATAGTCCGAAGACGCTCCTATGATGCTAACCACAGGATGAAAGAGTGTCGTGGAATGTTCCCTGGGAACCACAATAAAAGAAGGATCGGGTCCACTGGATGTCGGGTTTAGAGAAGGTTCTAGGTAGAGTCGACAGAGAAGACTCCTGATGGGTGACCTTTCCAAACCTAATTATGAGGAAGCTGAATCTGTGGGCAAATGCAAACTGAGTCCCAAATCTGTTGTAGCTCACTGCTCCCCTCCAGAAAAACCTACTCCCTATCATGAATGATCTCTGAGACCCTAGCATCGTAAGAGAGCCCAGTAATGGAGAGATCACAGAAGGAGAATCAATCACATAAAAGACCCAAATCTGGTAACCAATAATCCTTGAAAAGGGAAGTATCTCTCCCATCACCAATACAAGTTACAATAAGGCCTCGGCACCACTCTCGGCTTAATAAAATCTTCCACCAAACCCAGGAAGAGCTTGACGGGACCAGGATATGCCAAAAAGATCTACCCCTCAGTAGCACAACATGTACCCATATGATCCATGTAGAAGAGCGGTCTGTGAGTAGTCGCCACACATACTTAAGCGTAGCAATCCTATTTCAATCTCTGACCCTCTTAACTCCAAGTCCTCCCTCCTGTCTCATAAGGAAAACTGAGTCCTATACCACCTTAGCCCCAGTGTGGGACAGTGAAGTACCTCGCTAAAGGAAAGCTGACAGAATACTCTCAATATGGCGAGTAATGCTAGCAGGCAGAAGAAACATACTTGACCAGTAGACCTGTAAGGAGAACAGCACAGATCTAATCAGCTGTAGCTGACCGACATAGGTGAGAGATGCAAAGATCCATAGATGAATCTGGTAAAGAATCCTCTCAACCAAAGGAAGACAATCTGCATGTCGAAGTCATGTAGTGATAAGAGGGACTCCCAAGTAACAGATCGGTAGGGAACCAGGCTGAAGCACAAGTATGCTCTGTAAGGAGGAAACCTCCACCTCAGGGATCCCTGAGAAAAAGACTCAGCTTTTAGCCAAGTTCATGGACAACCCTGAGACCCACTCAAATTCTATCAAAACCTGTCGGATGATCTCAAGAGAAGCTGAGTATGCCGGACTAAAAATCATCAAATTGTTTGCAAAATAAAGATGAGTGAGGGAAATCGATCCACACCGCCAATGATAGCGAAAATTTGAAGATGCTGTCGCCTCTCTCAATATCCCATCTAACCTCTCCATTGCCAGTACAAATAGATAAGGAGAGAGGGGGTCTCCCTGTCTCACCCCGCGTATGGCACGAAAATAACCATGAAGGGAGCCATTAAGTGCTACCCAGAAATGGGCAAATCTAAGACATACCTTGATCCTTCTAATCATGGTGTCAGGAACTCCAATGGTCTGCAATCCCAATAATATAGACTCCCAGTTGACAATATCAAATGCCTTACAAATATCAACCTGGAGAGCACACCGTGGTGGGGAGTGATTAAGGTGATAATTGTGCATTAACTTCTGGGTCAGAAAAATATCATCAACAATCTATCTCCCTGGGATAAAAGCCATCTGAGCTCTCCCAATCACCTCTGGTAGAACGACCTTAAACTAAGTTGTAATGACCTTTGAGATACAATTGTAAAGGACATTGCAGCAAGAGATCGGTCGAAAGTCGCTCAGTGTCTACGGACTCTCCACCTTGGGAACCAAGGTAATCCTAGTGGAATTGACCCAGCGAGGCATAACCGAGGTAAAAAAGAAATACCACACTGCTACTCTAAAATGTGCTCTTATAATGTCCCAGCACCTCTTATAGAAGAAAGTGGTGTACCCATCAGGTCCTGGAGCCTTATCCTCCGGGATAAAGAATAAAGCAGTTCGTATCTCCTCATCCAAAACTGGTCTCTCCAGCGGCTGAACCATATCTATTGGGATACACTGAGTGAAGAATCGAGCAACATCAGATAAAGGAATCGAGGGAGGGGAGTGGAGAATATCCTACAAATAGTCCACTGCCATCTGTCCAAGTGCTCCCTGATCTGTAATAAAAGTGTTGGTCACATCATGCAACCTATGTACCCGTCCTTTGACCTGGCGATGGATCAAGGATTTATGGAAAAATCTAGTATTCTGGTCCCTCAATGCAAGCCACTGAACTCTAGATCTCTGTCGGTAAAAGAACTCCTCATCCTACACCAATCGGTAGTATTTTCAAGTGAGGTCATAGTCGGCAATACCTAGAGCTGGTGAGTGTGGGGAAGCATCCAAAGCTGCTTGAGCGATGTCCCACTGGGTTCGTGCCTCCCTAACTCTACTAGAAATATGACTGTAGTCCTGAAAGTGGAAGGACTTTAGCTCGCACTTGAGTAGACCTAATCGGTGAGTTAAGCAAAATAGTGAGTCTCCTCACACTGGTGTAGCCCAAACCATCCAAACAAGTTCTAAAAAGTTAGGATGATTGGCCCAACATTTCAACAACTTGAAAGGAGTCGGGGGCCGATGTTGTGGGGTGCCAAACTAGATCACTATAGAGCTGTGGTTCGAAATGTCATGCGACAGTACCTTTGTAAAGGTAGTAGGCCAGGATGTGAAACATGCGGAGTTTTCGAAACTCCAATCCAATCGGTGAAGAATAGAACCCGGTCCCTCCCTTCCGTTTTGCCAAGTATACTGCAAACCTCTATACGGAAGCCGTAACAGCTCAACATCATGCACACTACCCAAAATCATCCATATGGTTGTATCACCTAGTATCACCATCGACTCGGTCTGAATGACTCAGAATGACATTAAAATCTCCTAACACCAACCAAGGAATAGAAGTAAAGTGCTCGACCTGGCCACGAAGAAAGCTCCAGAGCTCTCGTCTAGTCCCCGGATCAGTGAAGCCATAGACTACTGTCAGGCCAAAAATATGACCTTCCTGTCGTCGGGTCACCACACTGCTGATGCCCTGAAGGGTAGATACCAAGTCCTGAATCTCATACATACTCGGATCCTAGTAAAGCAGAATACGACAACCAATTTGATTTGCCACATTACTCAAAAAATCCCATCCTCGACAACTAGCAGAAACGACACCTGCCAGATTAGGAGAAATAACCTTTGTCTCCAAGAGACCAACCAAACCAAGATCATGATGCCAAATCCAATCCTGAACCACTCGTTGAGTATTGGGGCCATTTAGGCCCCTGATGTTCCAACTTCCTATCATAGGAAATGGAATATAGAATAAAATAGAGAAAATCAATTAATGGGGCTGCTCCCCTCTCGAGCTCTATCCCTAGTCAACCGGGGAAATAGAGTATGAACTAATGAGTCATCAAAAGGCAAATATCCAAAGGTACCAATAAACTGGGATCTATAAATACTACTAGGGATAGAGGCATGTGAACTCAGAACACAGGGCATCAGACTAGGAGTGGTCCTCGTCTCTGTAATCAAAGCTGGGCTAGGTGTGCGAGATGGACTCAGAGTACCGGGCAGCTAACTAGTGTTGGACCAATAGTGGTTGACAAATTAAATCCTTTTATGTTTTGATAATAATAAAATGTATAGAATTGGTTAAGAA
>JAOSBK010000204.1:38105-49925 GCA_027568895.1 Erythroxylum shatona
TGAATTTATGAGAGAAAACCAGGCGAGCAAAGATTTTAATGGGTTATGCTTGATTGCTAGGCTACGATAGTAGACTAAGATTATTGCGTAATACTCCTTTGATACCTTGAAAAAGGATCTAAGAAACTCTAGGCTTAACCATTTATCAACCAAAATTCGCTCATAAATTGATCCAGGTAAAGTCCATAGAAAACGCTAAAAGTGGAACCATCCTTGGAGCTTACCTCATTCCATTCGAATTAACTCTTAGAAATATTCGCAATTTTCTTTAGCTTTAATTTTGTTATTTTTGATAGTTACATTTCTTAATTTAATTCCCCATTCTTACCAAATTGCTTAGCCCAATTAATTGAGTGATCCAACCCTAGTACTTACACAATTACTCCCTGTGGGACGATATTTTACTATACTACTTGATACCCGTGAACTTGCGGAATTGCATCAGAGCTTTTTGGAAAAAATTGGCAAAAAGATAGCAAATTTGGAATGCACAAAACGCCATACACCAGCAGTAAATTGAAACTATGAATAGAGTTAAACGTAACATACAAAGGGGATAAGGGATCAACATTTGTTTTTAAAAAGGAGGAGCCACAAAAGGCATAGTGAAAAAAGCAAAATGCAGCAAAGGGTTCAGCGTGTTTCAAAAGCAGAAAAAGAAAGGTAACGCAAGGGGAGCAGGGACGCAGAGATAAAACATCGTAACCTCCAACAAAAAAAAAGCAAGCAGTAGCCTCCATTCACAGCATTCACGTAGCATTACTCCACCCAACGACAACAACACAGACCCCTCCTCTACGCAGTCTCCACACATCTCCACTCACACACGAAGTAGCCTTCATTCACAGCAAAAGCAAAAGACCACGCAACCCCTCCACTAACGCAGCTTCAGATATCAAAAGACGCACCCTCCAACTAACGCATCACTCCATCGCAAGACAACCAAGGCTCCACTCCACTCACAAATAGTAGCCTCCATTGAAAGATGATACTCCCTTCACCCAAACGACACAACCTCCAAAGTAGCTTCCACTGAAGAAGGGACGCAGCCATGCAATTTGTAGCCTTGTTTTTTTCATTTCCATTTAACTTCTTCATGAGTTTATCTACGGTTTATGCTTTTGAATTACTTGGCATGATGATTTATAATGTCCTAATATCCTATATTAGGGCTTAGGACCCCGGAATAGTGTATACTGAGAAATTAGAATTGTATTTCATGGTTCATATCGCATAACATGTGAATATTTATTTTTGGTTCATTAAAATAATTGTACATGCATTTATTGACATTTTCTGGGTATAACTGATTTACAAATATGATTTCAATGTGAATCGTGGATTATTTGTGTTGAAAATTTATTTGGAGAGTCATTATTATTTCAAAATTTTTGGTGAATTTTAGAGAATTTTCAAAATTTTGGGGTCTTTTGGACTAGGAAAAATATAGAAATAAGAGATAAATGGGAGTGTGACAAATGGCTTACATGCATGAGTGACAAGTGTCATTGAAATATCACACCACGTAGTTACCTTGTTTGTTTGGAGAAAATTATGCACTTTCGGTTATTCTCCACGAAAAGATGTTCAACACCAAACAAAAACAATTCTCTCTATCATCGAAACATTTGTTTAGTGTTGTGTAATTGGCGGTTCAGATAGTATTCTATTTCATGTATCTTGTTTTCCATTCATTGAGAGCTCACCTTCACTGTTGGATTCATTACCGAAATCAACAAAGTGAGTGTTCAAATTTTCTGGTTTTGTACATGAATTTTGATGATGCTTTTACTGTTTTAAATGGATATAAACATAAGATGTGTAGGTAGAAAGATTTTACGTATGACAGTGATGGATGAATTTAAGGTATAATTTATGCAAAAACTGGAATAGCTGGGTATGACATTTTATTTTTGGTGTTGTGATTATTTGAAGTTAATTGAAGTAATAGCAGAAAATTGTGAGGTAAAACCATATGAATATAGGTTCTACAAGCATAAAAACAAAATTACAGCATAGAGAGAAAGCAAAAGATATGGTGATGTCCGTATGAACCTTGGTTTGATGTTTGAATTTAATCTTATATTTTGAGTTGTTTTAGAGTAAGCTGAATTGAAATGGTAGTTGAAATGAAGAGGTAAATATGAGAGTATAAATTACAGATGATGGGGTAAGTAGAAGAGAGGAAGATGGAAGAAAATCTGCAATGTCTGGAATTGGAGTGCATGGTCGTGCACTATGGTTGCATGGCCAACAGTGCTTCTTAAACCGAACAGTTTGGATTTATTTGACTATTACTTTGTCTCCCGTCCTCCAAATGACTTAAAAATTAAACCAATACATTCCTAAGACATTGTTTTTCCTCTCCATAAAAATTTAGAGCCATCTAAATTGATTTGAAAAAGATTAATTTGATGAAAGTGAGGAAGTCTGTTGGAATATTATGAACTGGAATATTTTTATTGAACATGCATTGGTATTTTGATTATATTTTGATCTGTAGGTTTTCAAATGAGTTGATTCTTAATTCAGATTAAATGAGAGGTATATGGCTACAACTTTCTTGAAGAAGCAGACTTTTAATTCTGTCTCTAAGAATTTCAAATTTTGGCATGAAATTGAGTCTTAGCTTAGGCTGTAGCACTACCCGTGACAAAAATCATATCCTATCATTTATTGAATAAACTATATTGATGTATGCCGAATCAGATAAAGTTATCTTTACAAAAGTTGTAATGTATTCTCTTAGCTTTCAATAGGTAATTAGGTTTGTAATTTTTGGATATTGGAATTGAGAGATATGAGTTGTAAAGATTAGGGTGCATGGCATGCACTAGCCAAAATTTCAAATGTACTCAGTCTATAGTATTTTGAGCATAACTCATAGAATAATGAACCAAATTGTATGATCTTGGTGTTATTAGCAACTAGAAACATAAGGGAACAATTGTTTATAAGGAAGTATTATCTAAAAACTCCATCTTCCTTGTCATAATGATCATGCAAAGTTGACCCAAAAGTGGGTTTCGAGATTCTCAAAACTGGAATAATTGATGAGCATGTAAATTATGGAATACATGGAGAAAAATTAAAGTTTGCATCAGTTTCTTCAAGATATATATACCTGAGAATTTGTCAATGAACATGCAAACTACATGATACATTTATAAATGTGATTATTCAATTAAATGATCCATATAGTAATATGAAAATGTATTTGTTTGCATATAAAAGAGCAAGTAGAACGATCGCTTCCAGACATTGCCGGGACTTCAAGGCAATAAGCAAAAGGGAACAATTGTGAGTAACCTAAGATGGTCTCACCTTGACTTGTTTTGTTTATCACTGAATTGAATTTGATATTGATGAATGTGTACTGAATTATGTACTGAATTCTGGAAATGAAATATTCGAGGAGTTTCGATGCATGATTAAAACATTGGACATGCTAGTTGAATGCGAGTGAAATTGACTACATGATTCTCAACTTGAATGTTCATGTCGGACCTAGTCCAATGATTATTTTGAACAAGAACATGAATGCAAACATAATTGATCAAATGTGATGACTGAAATTGAGGAATGCATTTCATTCTAATGTATAAAATATAAAGGCAGTGGTAATTAATGTCGCTAGTGAAAAAGAGCTTAAAGTTCAGACATTAGTGATTAGAGCCTAAGGCTCAATGTGTACAAAGAGCCCTGTATCTCCAACAGATAAGGGATAGTATGAAAGAGCCCAGTATCTATAACGGATACGGGACAGTGAAAAAGGCACACAGTTATAACAAGGAAATAAATAAAATTGAGTCTCATAATATTGCATACACATATGATCTAACTAAATTGAATGATTGCAATGTTTTGAGAACTTTATGTATGAAATATGTGATAATTTGTCAATGTGTATGTTCTGCAAAATTGTACTGAAATGATGAAATGTTTGAATTATGTTTTTGAAATATGAAAAATGTGATAAGGTGTTATGTGATATTACTTGATAAAAATCAAGTTGATGTGAGTTACATGATCACATGATTTGTTGATTATTGTACGATAAGAGTGGACCATCGAGGATGGTTACTCTAATGAGTTCGCAAAACTCACCAACATTACAATGTTGACAATTTCAAGTTCAAGAGAGTGACGACCTAGCTTCTAAGACTGCATAGAAGCGATTTTGTATAACTTGTGGAGATCAAATATGGCTCAAAAGTCAATCAGCTAGGACTAAAAGGATAGTTTATGTTATCTTTTATAATTCCTCATTTATGTAGCATACTGTGTAGACTGGGTTGTTGATGCTCATAGGATGATGTTATGCAAACATGGATGTTGAACATAATGCTACAATGTAACTTATGGTTTATGATATAAAATGAGGAAATTTTGGCTTTTAGAACAGTGTGTAGTTTATGACTTAGTTTACGATACCATGTTATAAGGTGAAGGTGAAATAGATAACACACCATTTCTATAGGGCATGTGCAAGTGTATCCGAAGGGCATACGTGCATGTGTCAGATGGGAGTAGGGTGTTACATGATTTGTGGCTAGAACCTTAATTTCTCTTAAGGATTTGATGTTTTAATGATGCTTTAATATTAAATTTTGCTGGAATCCATGACTAAATATTCATATTCTTGTTGATTTTCCTTAGGTTTATTTGTTCTTCCTTTGGATCATTGGACGTTTACTTGGTATAATTTCACCTATGGAAAAGGGGGGTTTTGTTAGAATATTTAAGGAAATTTCGGCTAGGATTTTCTTAAGAGTTAGGAGACCCAAGAAACTTAGGAGGTGAAAATAGAAGGTTTGAGTTTGGAACTTAAGAAACTCTAGAAAAAACTTGAGTAAGGGATTACTAAGTGATATCTAAAGTGGATAGATTAATTCACCTTTGGGAGAAGGGGATTAATTACACTTAAAATTCACATATAAGGTTAGGATTTTTCATTTGTAGAGGATAGCTAATTCAATATTAAAGTTGGTAAAAATATCAATCCTTAAGAGAAAGTCATTCCCTATTGACATTAATACTTTTAATTAGTCAATCGCTGCACTCTTTTCTTAATTAGTTATTGCATAGATATCTCATATTCATAGTTATTTTGGTTGCAATGAATTAGGTAGTTGCTTAAAAATTCCTTTGAGTTTTTAATAATTCTTTACATTGTTTTAAATTTTCCAAAATTTCATCCAACCCGATTTCAAACACTGATAGCTAGCATAGATTTGAACTTTCTCATAATCCTTGTAGACACGACTCGGTTATTACCGATTTATTACTAATTTTGACAACCGTGCACTTGTGGTTCACGAACAGTAGGTCGTTTTGCAGAACAATCCATCATCAATAGAGAACCTGAATCTATAGTGGAGTTTTCTTATGTAGCTAAAGGTGAACTAAGGACTGCTAAGACACCAGCCTCTGTAAATACTACTACTCGTCTCAACACTACCCAAGCAGAAGATACATATATAATAATTGATCAACATGGTGCAACAACTACCTAAACGAAAGAATTAAGCAAAAATGAAATTCCACTAGGCACCCCTTCTGTTCCTCTGAGTTTGTCAATCTTAAAGGATCCTCTGATTCCTTCATAGGGAGTAAGTTGAGATGAAATTAATGGAAATTTCTAAACTATGGCAAGAAGAAAATGACAAAGGGGCAAGGGAAAAGGCCCTAAAAGCATTTCTATTGAACATGTTTATTTTAGCTTGGAATGTTGAAAAACCTCTCTTAGTTGGCTTGCTTGAAACAAAAATTAGGTTGGCAAACTTAAATAAATTGAACGTTTTGGGATCTCAATGGAAACTACTTTCTAATCATAACTATCATGCCTATGGACAAATCATTGTCCATTTTAAATCTGATGAGATAAAGGTGGACTTACTGGAAGCAAATGAGCAAGCCATGTATCTTCACATTTTACTTTTGCAAGGTAACATTGATATGAATGTCCAAATCCAACTCCAAATTCAATCCATTATCCAACTCCAAATCCAATCCACTATCCCAACTCCAACCAACAGCACACAAAGTCACAAATGCTTCACAATTTCATTCCAACTTCTCATTCACAATCATAACACATATGCAATTAACCGGAAAAATTCTAACAGAAAGTGAAAAAATACACCCAAACATAAATTCACAATCGGTGATTAGGTATTATTTTAGATTGGTCCAAGTCAGGTTTAGATTGGGGTATTATTCTCGAATCTGACAGCTGCGTGCGTGGGTGACAGAGGATAGTTGAAGATTGGAGAGTAGACATTGGTGGTTGGTAGTCGTCATGAAGGACGGCTGAAGGCTGATGGGGGTCCAGATGAGGCTCAGTGGCTACGGGTTCGTATGGTGGAGGAAGATCCAAAGATGACCACCAAAGAGATAGGACGTAGGAGCACTGCCGAGAGTCACGTAGGTGGAGCTAGAGCACCGCTAGGGAGTGGAGAAGACGAGAGTGTGGGTGAGATAGAGAGAAGATGAGGTGAGTTTGAGAGATAGACGAAAATGAAAAAGAAGGAGAGGCAGAGGCAGGCAAGCGTGGGGGGTGTTGTTAAGGTTATTTTTTATTTTTTCAAAATGATCCTCAGTATTTTTAAATTTGCGGTACTAGCTAGTTCCAAAGATGTTGATACCGTTCCGTTACCAAACGGTATCCGAAAGCTTGAGAAAAATCACTCTATTTATTTATTAATTTTTAATAATAAATTCAAATAAAATCATAAAAGACCGCAGTTTAATGGATAATTCCTATATATAGATGCATATACAAATCATCATATAGGGACAGAACGACTCCAGATAAACAAACAACAATCGATGCTTAATTTCACATGAATGACTCCTCATGGAACATATATGCATGGGAGGCTTATTAATAAGTAGTAGGAAATGAAAGTTTACTAATGTTCATCGCAGCGTCGGGCAATTGAACGAGTCAAAATATTGCCGGCAGGGGCGAGTGCTATGCAACATTGATGCATACAGATTTCGTCGCACATATGAGTGACATTATTTGTCTCTCCCCATCCAAATAACTTATCGACCAACGAGAATGCAAATTTTCCAAGGATGTATGGTCCTGACAAGCCACTTACAATTTCGGCCACCACTATAAACACTGGAGACGCCACTGCACCCAACAACCCCGTGATTGCGAATTCTCTAAGTGTCCCACCGCCAACCACTCCTAGAACCTGAGCAGCATTTTCTGTTGCTGTTTGCAGCTTGTTGTCAGATGTAAAGACGTCCCACACCACTATGCCCGCTGTGAAGATAAGCACGGCCATTCCTGTTACCCCTAGAGCCTTTGATACCTGATTCATTATAACTCTTCCCCTCTCTGATGTGCTGATGATACTATTGTACACCTATATACATACATTCATTCATGTAACATATTTAACCAAGGTTAATATTTTTTGTACCTTTTTAATTACTTGCAGTTTTTGTGCAGCTTCTAGGTTCCTAAACAGCCCTCGAAAGTTAAATTTGCTCTGATACCTTCAACCATTAATTTGAACAGTCAATGGCAAGTAAGTAGCAATGGATTAGCTATTTGAGTATTGTTTTTATCATCCACATTATCAACATGATAAACTGAGAGATATATAGATATTAAGAGATCAATTACTTATGCGTATCAAAAGACCGAAAAGGTCTGCCTAATGGATATCAAATCTGTCTAACAGACTTTGTCGGCACTGTTCTGAAACTAACGGACTTTGTCCCAAAGACACTATAAGTGCTCATTTTTAAGACCAAACTAGGGGTCTAGCACTGAAAACAAGGCAGCACACTAAGGAGGCAACCAAAAGAGGAAAAGAGGAAGAAGGAGGAGGATTGAATCAAGATTGGAAGCAAGCTTGTTTTGTCTTCTCTCTCTATCTTCTGTCTCTACCCTGTTTTGAATGTGGATTGTCTTTATGTATTTTGATTCTTTTATCATGTGTTGGAACTAAACCCCATTTATGGTTAGGGATGTAGCCTATTTTAGGGATTGATTTATATTTTATTGATTGATTAGTGTTGAATGAAAGTTTTTGGGTGATATTTATCTTTCTTGAGCTTCATTGTTGTTTTTATGCTTGATCACCATAGATGCAGCCTTAGTAATGATATGATGGATTGAGAGGTGAAGTATGATTTGTGCCTTAGGAAGATAAACACATTAGATTTAGAGATAGAGATATCCTGAACTAGTGTGATAACTTATGGTTGCTTATTCTTAATGAATTTAACTAGTTAGGTTTCACATTGAGAGATGGTAATCAACTAGTTAGGTGTTCTTATAAGTCTTCAGAGAGAATGTAAGTGAATTTGTGTAATTGTTATTGTAACCTGTCATGCAATCAATTCCATAATTTATCGATCAATCTCTTAAATTGGTGAACCCCAAAGCCCTAAGTATAAATCATCGGATTTACCTTGTTTGTTTATTCAAAGTCAATTTATTGTTGCTCTAATTTAATTAACTTTTAAATTTCTTTTCATTTTGGTTCAAGTAATTAAGACTAACTCAATAGCGAATATCTTAGTCCTTGTGGGATACGACTTGGAATACTTGATGTGTAAGTACTAAGAATGATTCTGTGCGCTTGCAGATTTTGTCGACCACTGTGCATTGGAAGAGGAGCACTGGAGGAGTTTCTAGCTACTATAACAGCGGTGGGCACAGTATCGGCGGGTGCGGTGGCATTCTAGCTAAAGGCAGTGGTTTGTTGGTGGTTGGTGGTTGGCGGTGTTAAAGATTTCGATTTCCAGGACATAACGACATAATTGAGTTGAGAGAAAAAATTCACCCTCCTCCCTCCCTCCCTACCTAAACCCTAAACTCCCTAAACTCTAAACTCTAAACTCTAAATCCTAAACCCTAAGTAGAAGGCCTCTTGATGACACCATATACTTGAGCTGCTAAAAAAAGGGCTTTCGCTTAAGAGTTAGTCCAAGCCCAATGTGAAATTTCACACTTGAGTGTTAGTAGGAATCTCCACAGTAGAAAGAGATGGTATTAGTAAGGGACATATATATAGAAATGACTCATAAACCTAATGTCTTACGATTTTGGGTTGAAGTATGGTATCAAAGCTCACAAGTATATTCCCTCATTAGACCCGTGATGAAAATCTCCCATATAAGTGGACTTTCTATAACCAACAAGTAGTATATATATTTATTATTAATTAATTATATAATAATAGACATTGGTGTATTTTTATTTCAATAAAATATTTTATTTTTACTTATTCTTATAAGTTTTACTTCTTATTTATTATATACAGATTTTATAGCGGTTCACTACCAGTTAAACCTCTAAACTTTGAACCTTTCCTTCGACTGGTTCAATGTTCGGTCCGATTTTTAAAACATTAGTGAATAAGATTTCATTGAATCAGGATTTAAAATTATAATTAATGATGGTTGTCAACGAGATTGTCTAAAAGAAGGCTCGTTCTTCTTTATGAAAAACTTTTATATGCTTTTTTTCTCTCTTTCCCGTCACTTTATTTTTAGTCTCAAAGTCACGCAACATTTTATAAATGATATTCAAGATTTCTAAAAAAACTCTTTGTAGCAAAACGGCTCTATTTATTTATTTAATGGATAATTCCTATATCCATACAAATTATCATAATAGGGACAGAATGACTCCAAATAAGCAAACAGCAACCAATGCTTAATTTCACATGCCTCGTGGAACATATACGCACGCGAGGCTTATCAATAAGTAGTAGGAAATGAAAGTTTACTAAAGTTCGCGTCGGGCAAATGCACGAGCCAAAACATTGCCGTCAGGGGCGGGTGCTACGCAGCATTCATGCATACAGATTTCATCGGGCGTATGAGTGACAGTATCCGTCTCTCCCCACCCAAATACCTTATCGACCAACCAGACTGCAAACTTTCCAAGGATGTATGATCCTGCAATGCCACCCACAATTCCAACCACCACCACAAACACCGGAGACGCCGCTGCACCCAACAACCCTGTGGCTATGGCGACGGCGGCGAATTGTCCCAATGTCCCACCAGCAGCAGCTGCTAGAATCGCAGTAGTATTTTGTGTTGCTGTTTTCAACTTGTTGTCAGATGTAAAGACGTCCCAAACCGCTATGCCCGCTGTGAAGATAAACATGGCCATTCCTATTCCCGCTAGAGCCTTTGATACCTGATTCACTATAATTCTTCCCCTCCCGGATGCTCTGATGATACTATTGTACACCTATATACATACATTCATTCATGTAAAATATTTAACCAAGGTCAATATTTTCTTTTTGACCTTTTCAATTTGGTTAAAAAAAACAAAAAAAGAAAGAGAAGTTGATGAATAGTCAATAATTACTTGCAGTTTTTGTGCAGCTTCCAGGTTCTTAAACGGCCCTCGAAAGTTAAGTTTGTTCTGATACCTTCAACCATTAACTTGAACAGTCAATGACAAGTGACCAGCAATGGATTAAGCTAATTTGAGTATTGTTTTTATCATCCACATTATCAACATGATAAACTTAGAGATATATAGTTGTGAAGAGATCAATTACTTATAGGTATAGCCGTATAGTTCTCATCAAGAGCTGTGTTACATGTATATTACCTTTTGACGAGGTCTCCGAAAGACACGCCGGTGTCCTTGAGCCATTTGGCGAAGCTGCGTGAAACAGGTGTACTTTTCTTCCTGACGTACTCCAACATGGTGTTCCTGTAAGTGGCTGCATCTTTGGCCAGGCGTCCGACGTTGACGACATTGTTTGGATCGATTTCTTGCAGAGCTTTGATGAGGGCATTGGCATTCTCTTTGATTTTGCCAAGGTAGTGTCTTCGCAGGCCGTAGTTTCTCACGAACTGCACCGCAATGTTCGTAGAATACACCACATACTCGAAAATGTCATTGGCAATGGAAGATAGTTCCTTGTCCTTGTCCTCAAACTCTGTCTCTAATTGTCTCACAGAATCCAGAAGGCCCAGCACCGTATTGTAACAATCTTTGGTTTCGCGGAGGCAGTGGGAGCGTTCGACTTCCGAGTTGCATTTGCTGTGTTTTATAGCCTCTACTTCTTGCTTGTAAACGACCTTAGCAAGCTTTTGAACGTTTTGATCGTTCAGAATAAATGAGTCGGGATCAGCCATTGGAGAGAGACAGAGACTTCAAGTAGTACTGCATACGTTTAATTAACATCCATGGACATCCCTTTAAAGACAAGCCAGCCTTTGTATGCTGGATTTTCCGTCTTCTTTTTTTTAAATCGGAAACAAAAACAATACGAATATATGGATGATTGTCGTCTTCTTGATAATTGAATTTTGAGTTGATAAATACATTCAGTGAATATTTTGGTAGGACAGAGGATTAATCCCTTTTTAAAAAGGCACGTTTTTTAAACTAATAATGCTGTGCCATCAGAGCCGGATCCTCAGTCTAAGTTTACTCTGTCTTATTCTGTCTAAGAAAGAAACGACGCCGTTTTCTGAACAAAAATTGGACAGACTGCTTAAATGCACAGACGCCTATGGGACCCACCCACAGGCACCGTTTTGGAGCCATATTCAAAGTCAGCTTTCCTTCTTTCTTAGAGTCACAATTTTATACGTTATTCCAAAATAGCTTTCCTTCTTTTGTATTATTATTATTATTATTATTATTATTATTATAAAAATCCTTTTCGATATTTCAATTATGTTGATTATTATTTTTGTAATAATAATATGATCTTTATTACTATGATCTTTATTATTATTAATATTATTTATATTATTATAATGAATTTTATATTATGATCCTTATTAAAAGTAATATTATTAATATGATTA
>JAOSBK010000204.1:54382-83518 GCA_027568895.1 Erythroxylum shatona
GCATGAATATGATGAACATGAATTTTTAGCTTTTGATGGTTTTTGATTAAACTTGTATATTTTGGGATAATATGAATGTATGGTGAATGAGTTGATTGAAATGGAGTAGAAAAACTCGAAATAAAAATTTGAAGTGTTGGATTTTAGCCAATGAAGTCTGGAAAATTTTTGAGAATGAACAGTGAGAGTTAAATTTTCAATTTGAACTTTCATGAATTTTTTTGTATTTATCTATGCACATTTTGAAAAAATTGTCTTCATAAAAGTTGTAGATATTTCTTTTAACTTTTCATTGATATAAAGTATGAAATTTTTGGACCTTGGAGTTGGGAGATATGATATTTAGAAGTTTGTGATATTACATAGGATGGGCATTCGGGACAGTTGCATTGATTTGAAAATTTGACCCTTATAAAGGCAAAATTTGTTTTTGAGGCCCTCATAGAAGTTGTAGGTCTAGAAGTTCTCTTCAAAACAGTCTTTAAATCACCTTAATCCGATATTTGTAGTAAAAGTTATACCCATTTTACCAAATAGGTCTGAAGAAGAAGAGAAAAGAGAGGAGGAGAGCGAAAGTCACGGTCGCGACCTGAAGGCGCACGCAGGTCGCGATCGTGACCCGCAGATCCTCCTCCCAACCTGAACATGTTTTACTATTTTGGTCATAACTTTTTCGTTCGACCTCTAAATGACCTAATTTTGAAGCATTTGATTCATAACATATTCCTCTATTTCTCCATAAAAATTTATAGCTTTTGGTTTTGATTTGGAAAAGATTGATTAATTGAATCAAAGTGAGGGGATCGGTGGGAAGAGTATGAGTTAGATATTTTTACTGAACATGCTTTAGTATTTTGGTGACATCTTGATCTATAGGATTCCAAATAAGATGAATTTTAATTTGGATTAAACTAGAGATATAATTGTCTCAAGAAGTCGAATTTCAATTCTTTCTCTAAGATATTGAATTTCTAGATGGAAGTTGTACATAGTACACTATTATTGAATGTGAACAACCCGATAATGTTATAGGTATATCTTCCAAATTACTGAACCAAATTGAGTGATTTTGGTATCAATGGAAATGTAAGACATAGAGGAACACTTTTCTAGAAGAGAGTATGACCAAATTACATCAGTTTCGTTTTCTAATTGAATGTGAACAGTAGGCCCGAAAGTGTGACTTGGAATGAAATTCTGAAATGAGTCAATGAGAAAGGAATATAGATTTTAATGGTTTTATTAAGGTATAAACCTAAGTATAAATTATACTTAGGTGAGACTTAGGTGAGTTTTGTTATGGGATTGATTTTGTGACGAAACTAATGGATAAGTACCTGGGAGATTGTCATGAACATGCATTGCACATAGTTTGTTTCATACATGTGCATTATTGAACAATTATAATTGTGCAAAGTTATAACGTGTGTGAAATGTGTATTGCATAAATGAATTGTGCAGGTTAGAACGTTCGCATTCAGACATCTCCAGAATTTGTAAGCAATTGTTAAACTGGAGTGTATTGTGAGTAGACCTAGATGGTCTCATTTCATTGTTTGCTTTGTTTTGTTTAATTTTTGTATTAATTAACTACTGAATGTTGATATGAATGCGTCTTGATTGTTGATTCCGAACAGAAGGTTCGATGATTGTGATGTTTGATTGGGATATTGAAGTGCTACTTGTATGTGAATGAGATGAAATAAGTGTGCATAATTTGATTGTTAAATGTCCGACCACGGTCCGATGATAAATGTGTTTGAATGTGCATTTACATATGAATGAAAGTGTTTCCTCAACTTTAATGTTGAATACCGGACTAAGGTCCGATGATATGTGAATACGATTGAATGAGAATATGCAAATGTGATTGATGCATTCCATTGCATGAATGCATGAAATATAATGACAGTTGTTATCAGAGTAGTCAACGATCAGAGCTTAAAGCTCAACAAGTGAAAATGAGCCTCGAGCTCAAAAGTGATTCAGAGCCTCAGGCTCAACGTTTTATGAGCCCAGGTGGATAAGGGACAGTTATCAATGAGCCCTATATGGGACAATTTAGGCACTTGGTCACAACAAAGTAACAAATGGAAAGTGAGTCTCATGTGTACTGCATATGCATAAAATTAATAATTAAGTGTATTGAATGTGAAGTGCGAAATTGAATGTGAAGTGCGAAATAATGTGAAATGTAAATTATGTGTTATGTGACTGAGTGAGCTATCGATGATGATCACTCATTGAGTTCGTAAAACTCACCTAAAATTTGCAAATATTTTTCAGGACTCAAAAGAATATCCCGTTAGGTAAACGGGAGTATAATTATTGCATGCAAGCAAAAGATAGAGGTCGGGATTAGTACGCGTCGGCATTAGTGTTATCCTATTTTTGTATAAATTTGTATTCCACAATTTCTGTAAAATAGTGTTTTGTATTTTTTTATGGGTCTAAATAGCTATTGAAATTATGATGTTTATATTACTATAATTGAAAATGTTATGGAAGAAAGTAGGCCCAATTTGATTACTGATTTCTGCGTATTTGATTATATTCAAAAAAGAATTTATACAAATTTTTAAATGATTGAGTACTTCAGCATGTCACCCTTGCGGGGTACGAACTCGGATATCATCCATCGATGTTGGGTTTGGGTCTTGTGGGAGTGGGGTGCTACATACCCAATGTCTTAAGTCTTACTGTGATATTAGTCATATCAATGACATGTTGCTGCATACTCTTTGACTCATCAAGCTTCATGGTCGTTAGTTCAACCATAAGTACCCCTGCAAGTGCCTTATAGGCAAAACGGAAATTATCTTCCACAAGCTTAAGAAAATTTTTAGCATTATGATTTTTAGTGTTAGGAAGAGCAAACTTAATATTATTGGCAACTGTCATTCGCATAAAGTTCAAACATAATTCGTTAGACCTTGCTCACGCCTTATAGTGTGCCTTTTCAATCTCTGTACTAGTATCATTAAGGTAAGAAGACTTATCCTCTAATAACGCTAAGTCGAGATCCAAAGCACCTAAATAGAAAGTAACTTATTTGCTCCATTCAGAGAAATTAACACTATTGAACAAGGTATTAGAAGAAGCTTGAGAATGAAAGCTACACTAAGTAACAGATTCAGATAGGAAGTACACACATTAAATATATTGCAGATTTCCTTTGAGTAAATATAACAATACATATCATCACTATTATTATAATTCTATTTAAACTTTAAAGAAAATTAAATAAACTTTATCAAATACATTTAGCATCTTTGGATAACTATACATATGTGACAAGAATATATCAATTTTCTAATTTATATTTATTAATTATAGAACATTAATTTACCTTTGGGTAAAGTCCTCAATTCCTATCAATTAATAAAGTTTTCATAATAGCGTTTCATAAAATACACAAATTATACGATCACACATTCAAAACTAATTTGCCCATTTTGTTGACTAATAAATTAATTTTAATGACACTGTCAGGTATCTACTTCAAAGGAAACTTATCTAAAACTACCTATAGGTGATCGGGGTTGAGTTATTGATGTGAGATGGGTCCAAAAAAGGGTGGTTCCAGCTATAATCCAGAAATGATTCTTGTGTAAGGTTTTCCTACTACAACAGGTTGCTCAAAAGGATCTCTTGTTCTTCCATCAAATATTCTACTTTTTCCCCAGATACTTTATATATATATTCTATTCAAAATCATAATTTCAGAAGTTACGAAAGTCGAAACAATAGACGGTGATTTCCCATAATTGAAAAGATTAAGTACAAATCATTTAACAAAAGAACAAAAGAAGCCCAATATTCACAGTAATATGCACATCTTTGACCCTGCAGGCTATAGAGTCTTGAGCAATCTTTTGTTTTCACAGTAATAATCTATGAAACATTCTGTAGGTGGAATTGAGAAAAAGCTATTCAATTCTTGGAATCCCTATTCTCTTCATGCTGTTTGGAAACCTTTGTATTGAATTCATTAATGAATTTGATTCAATTACATTAATAAGACTGAATTGAATTCAATTTACACCGTTTGGAACAAATCTAGTAATATTGGAATTGAATTCAATGACACTGTTTAGAACACAATCAAAATGAATTTAATTATTTCATATAACATTTTTACCCTTGACTAAAAAAATATGAATTTTTTAATTATTATTATAAAATTAAAGAAGATGTAATACATAAATTGATACAGTTTGATGAAAGGATTTCATGATTTATTCTTTATTTTTTTTAAATCTCATATTTCTCTAAATTTACAATAATAATTTCATAATTAATGTAAAATTAAAATTTCCAAATATAAAAAATAAAGGAAAATTAATATGGTTATTAATCATATATAAATATTATTTATCAGGCAAAAATGAGTGAAAAATTCCCATATCATTGTTGGAGCACTGCTTTGAGTGTGTATATGACATAAGAAGCTTTGTCAAATTAATACTTGCATGAATTCAATTTCAATGCTTGGAGGAGTGAATTCAATTTGTAAAGGGGATGGGTTTCAATTACATGCATGAATTGAACCCGTCCTTTTTTTGTGTTTCCAAACACCTAAATTGAATTCAATACTGCAATTGAATCCAATTCAAGTGTTTCTAAACAGCCTGTTTGTGTCCAAAACCTCTTACCTATTAAATTTATTACAATGAATAGTTGAGAGGGCTTTGAGCGTAAGAGAACAGGGATTCAAGAACATAATATCTGTTCTTAATAAAAAAATGCTTCTAATAATCAAACATTAAAGATATAAATTATAAATTATGAGTCATACATAAATCATTCATGTCTATTTAAATATTGAATATAATAATAATCACATAGATGAAGAGAATAAATCACTTACCTTAAACAAAATTTGTCATAGTGTGAAGAGAAATCTTTTTTTTTGTGTCTTTAAAATGATAAAACCATAACACTAAACAACCATCTGAGGGAACAAAATCCCAACTATATCCTCTAAATGGATACTAGAACAGCCCATAGGGGGTGATTGAAGAAAAAAACGACAAGTTCACAAGACTCTGAATAGTTGGCTAGCTAATCCGCAAGTCTGTTGCCTTCCCGAAAAATATGACGAATCTTGATCGTCCAATCTCTAACCATCAAATGTTAAATCCCCATCATCGGAGAATTGTGCTCCTGTCGCCAAGGATGTTGATGACAACTAATGAATCTATCTCTAATTCAACTCGCTTGTACCTAAGATCCCAAGCAGGAAGTAATCCGGAAAATGCACCCCATAGCTTCGCACACACAGACGTACAAAGCTAACATTATGAGTAAAGTCTCCTAACCAATTCTCAGAACTATCACAAAGAACACCACCAGCTCAAGCACGCGAAGAGGAACATTTATAAGCCTCATTAGTGTTCAACTTTACCCAAGTTGGAGGAAGGCGAACTCAACCTATCAATTTTGTGAAGAGAAATCTTTCAATAATTACGAACTAGTTTCTTTCTTTTAATCCTCTTTTTGTAAGAGATGATTTGATAAACAGTCCAATACATAAATACCTACATTCTCATGTCTGCAGCCTGCACTTAATAAGATAGAGAGGGAATTAATTTATATATATTTCTTTGTTGAAATTAAATGTTGTAATCCATTAAAATTAAAAAAAAAAACCCAAAACCAAGTTTTACATGGCTTAGAAAATATGCGGCCACGTCAGGCCGTATATTTCTTACAGAAAACTCAGAGATTACACAACCATCAAACCTCAGAAAACACTATCACAAGTTCTACATCATACTAGTACTAGCAGAAGAATCATGCCCTGTAATAATGGAGTCATCATTACAGATAGTATTGACTTGCACGATCAGTGGACTCCTCACTTTGTGGAAGCCATCCGACCACACTACCTCTCCGAAATCATATCTTCCCTCTGAACACTTCCTTGGTTTCAGCGTCACATAGTAAGTCGCCTCCTTCTTCAGGTACGAGAATATCAGAACCTGAGGCCATATCACCACGTCCACACCTCCAGGCTTCACGACGTTACCAAAATATGCCGTCGTCTTCCTTAGACCAACGTTACGAACTGTCTTCTTTATCGTCATAGAAGACTGAAGATTAGAGATTGTGATCGAAGGATAATTAATGTCTGCATTGGATTTTCGTTTGGTTGAGCAGCTCGTATCGATTCCAGGAGATGGGATAAGAATCAATTTCCTTATCTGTTCTTGGCTGTACCCGATGTTGCAGAGAAAGGTAATGTAGTCTGTGGTTCTCATGTCATAAACCAGGCCAGGATCTATAGCTTTCCTGGGATTCATATGGCCTGAACCCACTTCAAAAGGATCAGAAACTTTCATGGATCCACCGGCTAGAATACTGTCAAAGCTTGTGTCCACTGTACTTGCTGAGATAAGAAAGAGACGACAAGTTCATATGACCAGAAGAAAGTTTCTTCAATGAAATCCAGTTCAATCTGCTTTAAATCTCTACCTGTGGTCATTAGAGCAGATCTTATGGCTGCAGGAGACCAATCAGGGTGTGCAGATTTGAGTAGCGCGATTACTCCTGCAACGTGAGGGCAAGACATGGATGTTCCTGACTGAAAATTCCAAGTTACAGATCGACCATCAAAAGGTAACAAAGTTGGAGGAGTTTTGGGCGGCCAAGCTGCTAAGATGTTGATTCCTGGAGCAGTAAGATCTGGCTAAAGAATGAACGAAAGGTTAGTTATATATATATAAACCCCTGTCAGTAAAATCCAAAAAGGAATGAAGACTCCATTAATATACACCTTGAGAATGTCAGGTGAAATGGAGCTTGGACCTCTAGAAGAGAAAGGTGCCACAACAGGTGCAGGTGACTTCCCAATAACTGTTCTACTCGGTAATATCTGCAATACTGGGAGTCTGTATTCATTGATCCATAACCTTCTTGTTATTCCATTTCATTCCGTGAACAAAAGTCGATTATAAACATTCTGAAACAAGGGAAATGTTTACCTGAGGGACTGAGCAAGAAAATGTTGAATCTGAGTCCCTTGTTTAATATCCACACGAATGGTTGGGATTGGATCAACACTGGCAATCTGCTTAGTTGGAGGCTCAACGAAGATAAGAGCAGATCCATTGGCCAGCTTCACTGCAGCTTGTGCAATTTCAACTGCTGCAACTGGTCCGATGGTCGAGAAGCATAGAATAATCCTCCCTGTGGCTACTCTTGTGTTCCAATTGTCCTTCATGCAAGCCCTGAAAATGCAATCTGAAGTTGTTTATGCATAATTCATAAAAGGATCAAGTTAAAGAGATGGTGTTACAGGGACAGGTACAAGTACCCATCAGTGAAGTAAGCAATTGCAGAAACAAGTTTTCCTATCATTTTTTCAGTGATCAAGCTTTGTCCCTGAACAATCATTACCAGCAATTTTAGTTTAAAAAACTCTGAGAAACTTTCTTATGTACTCTTAACTACTTCCATACCATGACAGTGAAGTTACTGTTGAGGATTAATTTGGTTGGAAATGTACGATCAATAGAAGAAGCAGCAACAGATATGCTCCAGGGAGCGACGTTTTGCACCAGAGAAGGGTCAGGACCATCGTTTCCAGCTGAGAACACAACACTAATCCCACGTTGCATTGCATGGAAAGAACCAATATCAGAACTTGACGCAAAGAATGGAGGTAGGGGCGGTGATGCACCAAATGAGGCAGATATCACGTCAACGCCGTCGTGCAAGGCGTCGTCGAAGGCGGCGAGTATATCAGCTTCAGCGCATTTCCCTTCAAGTTTCTTGCTCCAACATACTTTGTACACGGCGAGCCTCGCCCTTGGAGCTCCACCTCTGGCGGTTCCTCTGCCTAAACCGTTCATGAAGCTCACGTTCTTCACTATGGATCCAACTGCCGTTGAAGCTGTGTGCGTTCCATGTCCAAGAAAGTCTCGTGCTGATCGATACTCTTGATTCCCACTTGCATTCAGTGGTCCGAATTGTTGTTCAAAACCTTTTAGATAATATCTTGCACCGATTAGCTTCCTGTTGCATGCTATTTCCGGTTCAAACTTTTCTCCTCCAGAGCATTGCCCCTTCCATGAAAATGGAATCGGACCTACGTCTGGTTGCTCCTTGAAACTCGGAGATTCCGGCCATATACCTTATACATTACCATCACACATTCAAACCAATAAGATGGTACGTACTACAAAAAGTACAGTTTAATCACTTTTTTGAGATCAAAGAACGAAACTGCAAGACCTGTATCAAAGATCCCAACAACAATTCCATCACCAAACTTCAGCTGCATTAATGGAGGTACTGGACTGTTTCTGCTTCTGCTTCCCAGGGTGAGACCCAAGAAGTCCCAGCTTCTTGTTGTGTGCAATTTCAGTGTCTTGCTTCTGAATACTGATACAACTCCTGTTATGTCTGCATGCAATTCCTATCTTCTTGTCACAATACACTCAATTTAAGCATTGTCAAGAATCACATCCTGATGAACCAATGCGTCCAAAATGTAAACTACTACAAATTCTAATTTCTTACTGGCCAAGGAAGCTGCTTGCACTGAACTGACTTTTGCTGCAAAACCGGAGAAACTATACTTGTAGCTGTAGAGCATGGATTGCTTAGCTTCTTCTTCACTAAAGGAGAAATTGGAAAGAGAACAATCAATGAATTCCTAAGATGCTATGTAATGATGATAAACACGTAGGGAAAAGAAGATAAAGCACACCCTTCAAAGACAGTACAGAGGAGTTGGATATGAGACATTGAAGTGATGATTGGATCACTAAAATGGTTGAGTCCTAGATAAACGATGTAAACCTGCAAAAGAAAAGACGAATATGGAAGTTAACAAAGAGAAGGAATCATGACTAAGATTGCTGCTGGGGCAAAGCTAAAGAACTTCACATGAGAGTAGGACATGGAGCGAGTAAAAGAAAGTGAAAGATAGAGAAATAGGCCCCCAAAACATTGAAGATATCTAGCCATGTCTGCCATGAAAGAACCACATGGATTGTTGGGGATTAAATAGTGTTCCAGGAGGCTGACTTATGATTTGAAAAGAAGAATTCAATTCAATGGTAAAGTTGCGTGTGTTCAAAGGCTTTCAAGGCTGCAAAAAAAGAAAAAAATTACTGACATAACTTCTGTAAGTCCTATGATGATCCTTTCCCTTCAAAGCTAGCCAGCTATCTAGCTATGGAAGTTCAATACGTTCTTGGTGTAGTGCACTATCTAAGCATTAGATCAGGTCCAAATTATACCTACATAAAACTCCATCATATACCATAAATACCACCAAGAGAGATGCATGTGACTTCAATCATTCTTCAGAATACTGTCTCTCCACTCTCCACCTTCCTTCTTTTCATAGTGATAATTTTTTGGCCTACTAAGATGATAACTTCATTTCTTTTTCTGGTGACACAAGACTCTTGGTATTGGTATGAAAGTTAAGCTGCAATGTCTTTCTTATGAAGTCTTCTCTACAAACTATACTAACCAGAGAAGACCAGTGACAATGTAAAACCCCTGATAATGCTTCAACTCTACACAAATACATCTCTTGGCTAGAAATTTTGAGTTTTTCTTGTAGGATCACAGGTTAAAGGTTAAAGTATAAACCTCTGAAACTACACAAATACATCTCTTGTAGGATCACAGATTAAAGATTAATGTATAAACCTGTCTGCAAACTTAAGTAGCCAGACAGTAGCAACCAAAAGCCAATCTGCTGCAAAAATATTCATATAACTTCACAAGAAATTAAAGCAATGATCAAACCTACTAAAACTCATCGATTCACTAAACCATTGCGTAAATTGAGTTTCAATCTCATTGAATAATCACAAGTTCATAATCAAGGGCACTCACTCAAGAACTTACAATTCAAGTTTTACCTTACACAGTCTATAACTTGCATCATTGAACCTGCTCTCTATGAAGAACTACAAAAAAGAAAATTGATTGGAATCAGATTGTTTTTCTCAGAAATTCATTATGTTATGCTCTGAATCATCATAATTTGATTCAACTAAAGTACCTTGCTTGCTTTGGTAAGCAGGAAATGTAGTGCAACATAGAAAAAAAATTTCTGTCCTGGGGACATTATAATAGTCAGATGGATGATTTGGTTGAATTGATTTGATGACTACTCCAGTTAATATCACCCAAGAGTAAAACAAATAGTAATCGTACAAGTAGGAAAATGGAACTTATTGGATATGTATAAACTTACTTTTGGTGCTACGAGAGCTTGGCACATCGTTCTATTATAATATCAGTAGTGCATACATATGCACTACTTTACACTAAGAAAGCAGAAATGGACGAACAGTTACTTACCCTCCTTGCCAAAATTCCATAGGTAAAGAAAGTAAGAAGAACTGTACATGATAATCTGCGGGTATTTCAACCTGCAATTTATCCCTAGCCAAGGAAAGATTATTTCAGGGATTGCATGTGAAAGATTATATCAGTTAGTCTGAATGAAGTCAGTCATTTATGCACATAGGATTAGTATTTCATTTTTGCAGATAGAATTAGTATTGTACACAATTAGGTTATAATGTACAATAGCAGAAGAAAAATGTGTTTTTCTTCTCTAAGTTGCATGGAATTTGTGGCCATGCAAAGCAAAGCATGAAATATGTCAAGAAAACAAAAGCTTATTTGGTCCCAGTTCCAAGTCAATGATTATGGATCCTGAAATAAGCATATGACCATCTTTGAATGGGAGGGACCAAGCTCAGAATCAACCATTGGATGAAATGATTGACCTTCCAACAAGATGCATTTAGGTATAGTATTATTGAAAAGGTAGTTTATAATTGTACCTAGTTCATCTGCAATGTACCAAAACCAGTATTTATAATCATCTAGTGAAAGATTAACAATAATAATACTCCAATATTACCATCTAATTATCTGTACAATAAGTGTCAAGTCAATATGAGAAGCCATTATTGTCTTTTAAGAGTATCAGTATTCTCATTATTGTCTTTTAACAGTATCTGTAGATTAATTAACTTTTCTACTATGGGCTATAATGTGAAATTTACTGATGGTAATCGTGTGGTTCAATCAAATCTAACATAAAATCATTTTTGTTATAGGCATTACGTTATGATCATGATCAATTATACTTCCCAATTAACTATCTACCCATCTATCTGGTTATCCATCTTAATTGCCATTATATGTAACCAGAGAAGATACTGAGAGAGTTGGCTTCAGTTTTGTTTATGGAGGATATACCAACGAATTATGATGATGATTATGATTAACAAAAACTTGTCTATTACTCGACCTTTAATCACCTAAGATAGATAGATACATAGATAATATCAGTTGCCATTAGTTGTAAAGCATTAGTATCTGCAGAAAGCGACAATTTTTGACTTGGCATTCGGTTTGGTGGGTTCAAAGACATGGCAACCAAGTGCAGTTCAGCTTTGTCCTTTCATATCCGTCCTTATCAAACTACGTCTTCTCACCTTCCAGGGCTTTTCTAGTCCAGAAACAAAGTAAGGACAGATAGCCAGACGTGGGATGAGATTGGACCCGCCATTGACTAACATTCCACGTTCTGTGTTGAATCCACAAAGAGAAAGACAGTGACAGATTTTGTTTTCTCTATACGTCAAAGTCAAAAAGAAACAGACAAAATTCTTTGACTAGTTTCTTAACATTCCTAGTTACCAGGTTTTTCATTTTATTGGCAATTTAGCTTTAAGGAGATTGATCTTTGAGAAACAGTGTATGAGAATTGAGAAGTATTCTTGCTCTAATTTTACTGTTTGGTACAGATATGCAAACAGGCACACTTTTTGATGTGGAACACAGATCAATTTTGCTGCTGCTTGTACACTTGAATGTTTTCATATAACCAACAGCATTCGAGTAAGAGGGTATTCCTGTCCGGATCACGCGTATGATCTTTTTCCACTTCTGTTCAATTCTCTACTCATTGGTTCAAGTTTGGCGGTGGAAGTTGTTACAACCCACACGAACCTTTTTCCTGTGCTTCTGTACTGCCTTTCTCAGTGTGTTCAAACTAATGACACTTGCAGAACCTGATTTGGGGATGGTAACACAAAAAATGTTATATGAATTTTTACGTCAATATAGCCTTGGGCCTTGAATCATATGATTGTTTAACACATCATCATCGTCGTACTCAAGATGAGAGCAAGTGCACTATACCGACAGTTTGGTATTGCTTCCATGAGTTGACATGTTCATACCCATGATTCTTTGCAGGCCATTAAAATGGCAACTTCATGCTCATTTCTAATCACTATCTTGGTTTCAAGTTCCTGTTTTTTTTTTCTTCTTATTAAATTAACTATATTCAGAAGAAAAGCCTAATGAATAAATAGTATGATAACAAGGCTTCTCAAGATGGACCAGATCCTCGTTATATTGTTACTGTTCTGTTTCATCACATATTTATGCGGGGTTTACACTGTGTAGCAAAATTAAATAGCACAGTGTTCGGAACCTCCGAAACGGTGTTGAATATTTAACCACGAGTTTAGGAAAAATGGAGTCTTGGGTTCTTGTCTTGATGAGGAAAACACCTGTTTCCAGAGAGGACCAAAAGTGATACTTGTCGTACTTTGTTATCGTTTTGTCATTGTTTTCCGAAGAGAACACAAAGATCTGATATTTTTGAGTTCAATCACATAAAAATTGAAACTTGGTAATGCCCACATCAGATTTACTTGTATGATTAATTACAGTTGTTGTTTTATGATCAGAAGAGATGATTTTGTTGAGTAGTGACGGAGTTTATTGATAATACATGAAGTAAAGATGGTAGGTAAAGCAGTTGCTGAGTTTTCTTGTAAATGTGAGCTTTTTATAATAATATAATAAATGGTTTTAGCAGAAGAAGAGAAGATGAGTGTGATGGAAAGAGATCGGTGGGAAATTAAAATGCGCACTCAAAGAGAATGACCACAAAAGCCTAACACGTTTTTTGTTTTTTGTATTTTTACAGAAACCACATAGAGAAGAAACCAATTACCAATGCCTCTTTGGTGGGCCCACTTCCGCCATAGCCAAAGCACTAGCTAGCCCCCACTTCAACACTCAAAAACTCATCATTCATATCATTCCCACCATACCAATAACAAAAACTTTCTCCCCTGCTTTCTCTCTCATCAACCCCTTTGCTTCAACCCTCTCATTTTCATAGAAGATAACGTAGTTTCTGCAAGTGTTTTTCTTCACCTATTTTGAGTTCAATTCGTCTCATTTTTCTACATTAGGTGTCGTTTCTTCTAAGTGATGGATTGTTGTTGTTGTTGTTGCTGGTGGTGAAATAAGACTTCTTTTGTGCTTGTTCCTGTTCTTCTGTAATAATGGGAAATTGTTGGTGTGGAATGGAGCCCTCAGTTCACAGAGTATCTGCTAATGCAAAGCCAGGTTGGTTTCATCTTTCGTGTTATGACGAAGCTTGTTGTTCATACCCTGTTTTCTCAGGTTGATATCAATTGCAATAACCTAAAAACAAGCATGGTTTTGCTTGGATTGGTTCATACCCTGTTTTGCTCTGTTTTAGAATATCTGGTCTGAAGATTTAACTTTTAGCTTTCGTACCAGAGGTTTTTTCTAATTTCTATAGACAAAAGTTTGATCTTGATGACTAATTCTTTTGTAATATTATACAAGACATAATCTTCTGTAAATTCTCTCTGTTTTCCTTGCTTTTCTCCTGTTCTCGTTTCTCTTTGTTCTTGTCTCTTTTCGCATAAATCAGAATAGAAGATACTGATTAGACAAGAATGGGGTCTGTCTAGTTTCTGCAACTTCAAATAATGCAACAATATTTACCCAAAAAAAAAAAGAAACAATGGAAAAAGATGTAGATTTTCATTCTGTTGTTTCCCACTTCGAAAGGTGGTGACCTTTTATTCCCTATCTTATGTGGAAAGTGAACACTTCCAATAGTTGTGGGCTGATGCTTATCTTAACCTTTTTAGTTTTAATATTATCTGATGAATATTCATCTCCTTTTATTTCTTTGTTTAACAAGTACGGCTTACTCTGTTTCTCAAAAACAAGTCAAATTAACTTTTTAGTTCTTCTGGATATGGTTCTTCCAGTCCAGATTTCATTCAACTGCAAATGATTTTAAAGGCCCTATTATGCTATGAAATTCAGAACTTCATGTGCTATAGAGCTCTATGCTGAACTTTGTTATATATTAGAGTCACCGATAGATCAACATTCATCAGGGAGACCAGGGAAGGATGACAGAAAGTTGCCTTCAAATCCTGAAGAAGTAGAAGACCTCCGTCGAGACTTGGCTGCAAATCCATTGATTGCATTTACTTTTGACGAGTTAAAAATGATCACTGGAAACTTTAGGCATGACCGTGTGTTGGGTGGAGGAGGATTTGGCAGCGTTTATAAGGGTTTCATTACCGAGGATCTAAGAGAAGGACTTGAGCCACTTCCAGTTGCTGTCAAGGTCCATGGTGGTGATAACAGCTATCAAGGCCACAGAGAATGGCTGGTAATACTTTGATCTTATTCCTTTTTTATATTTCTGCTTAAAAGCTAATGTCATTAATAAGACATATCACCTACCCCAATGCATATATTTTCTTCTCTTACTCCATGAATTTGATCCATGTATCTTGAGTATTATTAGGCAGAAGTCATATTTTTGGGCCAGCTTTCTCATCCAAATTTGGTCAAATTGATTGGATACTGCTGTGAAGATGAACATCGAGTTCTCATTTATGAATATATGGCTCGGGGTAGTGTGGAAAACAATCTATTCTCGCGTAAGTGCTTATTGATTTTCTGCTCAAACTGTACGTAATTATGACTTGTAGAGTACTTGTTAATCAGTAGTTGATTACGAGACACTCATGGGAGCAATAGAAAGGTAAAATATAACTATGTCGTGAAAAAAAATTTCTAGGAGAACAATAAACGCAATAGTCAATGGTTTAGAAGAGAGGCATTTTATGAATCCGAAGGACCTTATCTCCATCCCTTCCTTCAATGTAACTACTGCAAACTTAGATTCACAGAAGGGCAAGAGCTAAAGTCATTGCTGGTGTAATTAGATTTGGAAAGTTAGAATATTGGCATCTGATGGTATGTGTTTTCTTGTGTGATAATACTCTATTCTGGACCCAAAAGCGATTGAAAGATAGTGACAAAAAAATGATTCAGAGTGACCTCTAGAAGCCTTTATTAGATTTCACTTTCATGAATGTTGAGTCTGGAAGGGAGAAGTGGTACAAATTTGCCACATTGAATTAAATGAGATGACAACAATCTAAAGATCGTTCTTTTAATTAGGAATTATCCCGAATAACATATGTTTACTGTCTCTTGGAACGTGCTTGGAGTTTTGTGCAATTCTGCTAATGATATATGCAGAGATGTTCAGGCTGTTGTTAATGCTAGAATTCTGCCCTCCAACATATTTAAATTATTCAAATTTGTCAAACATTATAGATGGGATCAGGCTCTCTGCTTTTCCTTCTGTGTCTCTTTTTCCTTGGATAAATCTCTACTTGTGACTTCTATTGCAGGAGTATTGCATCCTCTCCCATGGTCTGTTAGGATGAAGATTGCATTTGGTGCTGCAAAAGGACTCGCCTTTCTCCATGAAGCTGAAAAACCTGTAATCTATAGGGATTTTAAGACATCTAATATTCTACTAGACCTGGTGAGTTCATTGAAAGCCAACACACCACCCTTCTTTTTCTCTCCATGTTTGAACATACAAACTTCATAACTAAGGAGAAGGCTTGTGCTTTGTGTTAACTTGGGGTTTATAATACACTCATGGAGAAATTATGAAGATCATTCCGACTTACTCCTCTTCATAACAAGAACTTATTCCTAGTTCAAGTCCCTTTTAGGTTTTAACTGTGCTGCTGACTGGTTTTCACATTCATCTCATGAATCTTAAATTTAGACAGTTCGTTTCTTCTGTAGAGACATAAGATACTATTTGCCAATTTATGCAGAAACAGATATATTTGCACATATACATCTCATTATTTGGTCTCATCAAAACTTGAGTGAGACTACAGTTAATGATTTTTTGTTATACATAAACAGGAGTACAATGCAAAGCTCTCTGACTTTGGTCTCGCAAAAGATGGACCAATGGGAGACAAAACTCACGTTTCCACTCGCATAATGGGAACTTATGGATATGCGGCACCTGAATATATTATGACAGGCAAGTTGTACCTGCTGAATGGTCTGTGCGTACGTAATATATGTGTATATATATATATCTGCATATGATCTGGAAAAGAAGCTGATAAATAAATGCTTGCCTTGTGATACTCTTGAGTGCAGGCCATCTGACACCAAGAAGTGATGTATACAGCTTTGGTGTTGTTCTACTGGAACTTCTGACAGGAAGGAAATCGTTGGACAAATCAAGACCAGCAAGAGAGCAGAACTTGGCAGACTGGGCTCATCCTTTGCTGAAAGAGAAGAAGAAACTGCTCAACATAGTTGATCCAAGGTTAGAAGGAAATTATCCCGTTAAAGGAATCCATAAGGCTGCAATGTTAGCTTATCACTGCTTGAACAGAAATCCAAAAGCAAGGCCTCTAATGCGAGACATTGTGGATTCTTTGGAGCCTTTGCAAGTTGGTGATGAAGACCAAAAAACTACAATTACTGTGATTACACATGAAGTTCAAGTGGTATCAGATAAAGAAGCTTCTCTACGCTCTGTAACTTAAAGAATAGTTTTGTTTTCTTGTTTCTATCTTCTAGTTTTTTTCTTTTTTTTTTTTTGCATTAGTTAGATTCAACCCTCAGCCATTACTTGTTGTATACACTCTGCTGCTGCTGCTGTGCTGCTTCCCTTCAGTTATATATGGAATGCCTCTTACTCTTGCCAGAATTTGCTGTCTTTTTTTATTCTCCAGAGCAATGTTACATTAATCATTCTGTACACACAGACAGATATAGCATCAAATGTCATGTTCTTTTGGAGATCAAACAGCACAGCAAAAAACAAGAGTAACACTACACATACAGTAGTAACATGCTCCGTCATGTTCAATTCTTCCACTTGCCAGTTCAGTGAAGCTTAAAACAAAAAGAAAAGCCCAAAGTATTTGGAAGAGCCCATACCCATTAAAAAAGTCATTTTTTTTGGGTCAAGAAAAAAAGAATTGATTTTTTCTTGCGCAAGAAACGGACAAGTAATTATCGTACAACTTTTATACATAAGGGAAAGATTCTAGAGTGTTCTTTGAAGGAAGACGGCCAACTGAATAGGATCAAGGGTCCAGATTTAATGGAAGGTTCAAGAGCGTACTACTAAATCCTCCTCCTGCTTCTAAACCCTACCTACCCCATTAACGTTTTATCTTGTTGTCCTCTGGTTTGAGGTTGGCTCTTTTGAATTCTTCTCTTTTCTTGGTGGGTTTGTTGGCTAGTTTTTTGCTTTTGATTCTCTCTCAAAATCCTTTCTTGACTTTGTTCCTGATTTTATCTCACTTTCTTTCACTGCACTGACCGGTTTTATTTTGTGTTTTTAAGTTTAACTCATCAGTTGCTCTGCTCTAGTTTCAGAGCACCCATGGCGTCAACCTTCACTTCCGTGCCTTCAATTGGGTCCTTGGTGGCTTCTCCAAATCCAAACACTCGTGTCAAAAAGTTGTCATCTTTGTCCTCCATTTCAGGAAGCTCTTTTGGTAGGACGCATAATGTTGCCCTACGTAGATCACGCTCCACTAATATTTGTTCTATGGCCAAGGACTTACATTTCAACAAGGACGGTTCTGCTGTTAAGAAACTGCAAGTAAGCATTTTTGTTGCCCAATGTGGCATCATTGTTGGTGCTATACCTGTCATCATCTGTTTCAAGTTTTGTTCTTTTTTTCTATTCTCCTCCCAGACTGGTGTCAACAAGCTTGCAGATCTAGTTGGGGTTACACTTGGACCTAAAGGCCGAAATGTTGTCTTAGAAAGCAAATATGGCTCACCTAAGATTGTTAATGATGGTGTCACTGTTGCTAAGGAGGTAATTTTTCCTTATTTTGAGCTGGTCATGCAACTTGTAGAAGACTAGACATTTAACTTGAAGAAAACCAGCCATATTTTGTTTCGTATCCCCAAGTTGCCGTTTTCAATTTCAATTGAATACCTTTGCATGTAAGAACTTCATTTGGGTAATCACAACTATGTTACTTCATTCAACGTTGCAAATTTAACATTACTCTTGTGGTGGTTTTCATGTTCATTTTATCTAATTTGGGGTCATCTCCTCTTCTGGTTTCTTAAATTAGTTGAATATTGAAGTATTGACTGTTTTATTTGGAGTTCTTAGGTTGAATTGGAGGATCCCGTCGAGAACATTGGTGCTAAGTTAGTGAGACAGGCTGCTGCTAAGACAAATGACTTGGCTGGTGATGGGACTACTACATCTGTTGTTCTTGCCCAAGGCCTTATTGCTGAAGGCGTCAAGGTATGTGCTACTATCTACATTCTAAACTAGTCTTTTCGTTGGAGATTTTTGGACACTAGTAGTCATCTAATATTGAGGTTGAATTTGCCAGGTTGTGGCTGCAGGTGCAAACCCTGTTTTAATTACTAGAGGCATTGAGAAAACGTCAAAGGCTTTAGTGACTGAACTCAGGTCAATGTCAAAAGAGGTAATGGAAATGTTCTTTTGGGGATGGCATAATTTGTTAAATAATTTTATGTCCGTATTTGATGTAGCTATTTGGTATGCCATTGCAGGTTGAGGACAGTGAGCTTGCAGATGTAGCTGCTGTTAGTGCTGGTAACAGCTACGAGGTTGGCAGCATGATAGCTGAGGCCTTGAGCAAGGTGGGCCGTAAGGGAGTGGTTACCCTTGAAGAGGGAAAAAGTGCTGACAACAGCCTCTATGTTGTTGAGGGGATGCAGTTTGATCGTGGCTACATCTCACCTTACTTTGTTACCGATAGTGAGAAAATGGCAGTTGAATATGAGAACTGCAAGGTTTGTCTGGTTTTAAAGCACCTGAACAAAAAGTTTATTTCTGGTAAATTGATGCTAATATACTTTTTTTGTCTCCAGTTGCTTCTTGTTGATAAGAAAATTACAAATGCAAGGGATCTAATCAACATATTGGAGGATGCAATTAGAGGTGGATACTCTATTGTGATAATCGCAGAAGACATTGAGCAAGAGGCACTAGCAACTCTTGTTGTAAATAAGCTAAGGGGTGCTTTGAAGATTGCAGCTCTTAAAGCTCCTGGTTTTGGAGACCGAAAGAGCCAGTATCTTGATGATATTGCTATTCTAACTGGAGGTTAGCACATGCCAATCTCTAAGTTTTGCCTTTTTTGTCTGGTGGTCTTTGGTGACTAGGAATGTGATCATTTCTTCTTGTTTCCTGATATTTTATCTTGTTTTCTTACAGGCATCGTAGTCAGAGATGAAGTGGGGCTTGCCTTGGACAAAGTTGGCAAGGAGGTCTTGGGTCATGCTTCTAAAGTTGTCCTAACCAAGGATACAACTACGGTTGTGGGAGATGGCAGCACCCAAGAAGCTGTAAACAAGAGAGTGGCTCAAATTAGGAATCTTATAGATGTAGGACTTTTTTCTTCTTATTCTAGAGTAAAAGATATGGACAGTCTTGTTACTATTTTGTCGCTTTCTTTGTATTTCTATTGATTATTGATAGTATAATAATGATTAATGGGAAATGCAGGCTGCAGAACAAGATTATGAAAGGGAAAAGCTCAATGAAAGGATTGCAAAGCTGTCTGGCGGTGTTGCTGTGATACAGGTGACAATTTTGTACAAATGAAGTATTTTATAATTTCTTGGATTATGCTTCTTATAATGAAATTTGTTTTAATGGTTGAAGGTTGGAGCACAAACTGAAACAGAGCTCAAGGAAAAGAAGCTTAGAGTTGAGGATGCACTTAATGCAACAAAGGTGATCTATCTCAGCAATTTTGCTCTCTATTCTTGGCTACCCGAGGTGAATTCCAGAGAGCACTTAGTTATTGTAATCTGAATGTTTTTTTTCAGGCAGCTGTCGAGGAAGGTATTGTGGTTGGCGGTGGATGCACTCTATTGAGACTTGCATCAAAGGTGGATGCCATTAAGGATAGCTTTGACAATGATGAAGAGAAGGTGATTTACATGAAATTGTGTTTCTTCACAAGCATCAATAAGTGCCAGCTTTTTCAATTTCTATCTGCAGGGTATGCTTCTAAATTGCTTTTCCTTGGTCACAGGTTGGAGCGGACATTGTAAAGAGAGCTCTGAGCTATCCTCTTAAATTAATTGCCAAGAATGCTGGTGTTAATGGAAGTGTTGTCAGTGAGAACGTCTGTAGTTGCCTCGAACATAGTTGAAGAATGGCTCTATTGTTGGATCAATGGTGATTAGTGTTTATGTTTGTTTTCTACAGGTGCTCTCCAGTGACAATCCTAGATTTGGTTATAATGCAGCAACTGGAAACTATGAAGATATAATGGCTGCAGGCATCATTGACCCAACCAAGGTGAGTGATCTGATTTAGAGGTTCATATTGGAGTTGAAGATATATATTGGTCCATGTGTTTTCATTATCCTATTCTTGTTTGGAAGCTGCCTGGAATTGCACACAAACAATAGGATGTTAGATATGCATGTAATCACTCAATTCTGTGTTTATTCCAAGCAAGCTTTGAGAAGTTGCTTAATTTTTCTTTCAGGTGGTAAGATGTTGCCTGGAGCATGCTTCTTCCGTGGCCAAGACTTTCTTAATGTCTGACTGTGTAGTTGTTGAGATCAAGGAGCCTGAGCCCGTACCTGCTGGCAATCCCATGGACAATTCAGGTTTGTACTGTACTATGTAGTGGCTATGTCGTTTACTCTTCCGCTCTTCAGTGGCTTGATAGGTGCTGAGTTCTCTTTTCCTATGTTTTTCTCAGGATATGGTTATTAAGGATGTTGAACAGTGTTGGATAAGCAGCCTAAGCAACATCAGGGGCCTCCATAGAAGGATAACTTGCTGCTTTCTTTATGTAAATTGGATGAGATTAAATAGCGTAAACCTGTGTCGGAATCATTTGAAATCATAAATTCCAGTGATTATAGAACTTGCTGAGATACGGCTGTGATCAGCATTGCAATTGTTTGTAAAACTGCAATTGAATGTTGAACAATTTTTCCGAGTTAAACTGGTCTATGAGAAGTAAACAGCAATGGTTCTGCCATGTTTTGATTCACCTTCTGACCAAAATGATATGTGCTTTAATCATTTTGTGAAGTCCACATTACTATGAAGCATGAGTCCTTGTTTTCTGCTTCTCCCGCTGATATGTTGAACCTAGCAGATGAAAAGTGATCCCTGTGTTAATATATGATGTGATATCTACTGGAAGCCCTTTGATTACTCTTTCTGATGCAGTTGTAGAACTCATTCATTCAAGCTTCAATTCCACTTCATGAGTCTGATCTCTTGAATTTTCCTTCACCACCTTCATGTCCTGTGATTTAGCTCCTTCTGCCATTGTCACGTGCTTCTTACAGCTACAGTGCATTCTACTGTCGAAGATCTGCGGTTCTGATGCCAATCGATGGTAACAAGAATGCTATCCAGAAATTTAGAAAGAGTTGAAAAGAAAGAAATTACGTTACTTACCAAAAGTCACTTACAACTGTCATTTTAACTACTAAACGGTGTTGTAAGATTGAAATGTTGTCATGTCTATGTCTGTACTTCATCTGTTACTTCCTCAGTGGAAGCTACCATTGCCATTCCATTCCATTGCTATCCCCAAGTAATAATGAAAAGCTTAAAACTAAATTTGCCATCTAATCACCTTAACAAAAGTTCTTATGAAACAGCCAATTTGAGCTAAAACTTTGAATTGTGAAGTTGCCAAGTATTTTAATTAATCTACGTTAAATATTCATCTTTTTAGCTATATTCTTTTAGTCTTTATATGGTTTGAAAGTCCTGTACATTCCAATATTGTTTAGAATTCAGGTTTACAAGCTTCTTTGGGTTTAAAGAAGAAAGTGAATGTGTAAGAACATTATTCTTATTATTATAATGGCTTGAGAAAGTTGGTGGTCCATATGTTATAAGAAGAAGAAGAAGAAAAGACATTGGTGTCATGCATGACGATGATTGGCGTGACCAAACTGTTGGAGTTTGGGCTGAGAGTTTAAGTTTAGTGTTCCAAGTTGGTGCTTTTTGTTAAGGTCAAGGTCTTGTACTTTACATACATGCAATCAATAGTTATATAAAGCCGAAGGCCAAATCTTTTCGTTCCTTCGCAATCTCTCTATGCTATGTCTCTCTGTCTCTTTATGAGTCCTAATGAAATGAAAACCTCTTCTTCACGCCGCCTATCTCCCTGACCTTACGAACACTCTCTTTGCATTTCTCTTTCAGTTGTTTGTGTATTAAGTTAAGAAACAAAATAAAGTTCTTTGCTCTCTCTAATGACACTTCTCTCACTGGTATGCCTTAACTCTTCCTTTCCTTCCACATTGCTATCTTTTGCTGTTTGCTCAATTGGGTTTCTCTTGTTTGTGCTGTTTGGTTGAGGATTCTCGTCAAAATTCAGTCTTTCAGTTTTTGTCTCTGATGATCACGATTCTGATTTTCTGGGTTTTGTTATGTCTTTGAATTGTTGCCTTTACTTGAATTCTTTCTCGACTATGAGATTTATCTGGTATTTTGTTCCTAGCTTCCCTTTTTATGTCATTCTGGGGAACGTGGAAATCGAGGAAAATGTTCTTTGACATGGTCTGATCATTTTGACGATCACGATCTTGACATGTCTCCGGAGTGACTTCCGGCCGCTCTTTTTGAACTGAAGTTGTCGTCATCGATTGATTTTCTCGAGTAAAATCCTTATGGTGCTGACAGATTCTAAAATGAATATTTCTTATATCAACTTAGTACGGTTCTTGTGTGGCATTTCAACAAACTTGAATACGTTTTAGCTCATTGTTCGATAATGTAATTCCATAATTGCACTGGTTTCTTCTGATCATGCTAGAAGCGAAGGTGTCGATTTATGTGTTTGCGTATTTTGGCTGACAGAGTCCATTACTTGGTTGCTTTGATATAGTTTTGCTAATGATCATTTCTTATGTTTCAGAATTTTTCCTGCGCTGCATTGCCCTGCTTCGTAAACATCTAACTAGTTTGGCGGAAAGGGAACTGTGGCACTTTTCCATTTTGTAAATGGAAGATCAAATAAGTGAAATTGAGTTTGATGAATTTGAAAAGCTTCTAGGAGAGATACCCAACGCCACTTCTGGTAATTCACATTTGGAGGAAACTGGACCTAGGCTTGCATCTTTAAATGGTACCGGTAGCTTGACTGAAAAACTTCATAGAAATGGTAGCCTTGATGATAAAGTACTGTTAGTTAAAAATGCTCAAGGATCTCCAGCCAGGAGGGTCAAACAGGAGCAAGAAATGTTACCTGATGACCAATTGTTAACCTCGACATTTGCTGAACTAAATTTAAGTGATGCAAGTTCTTTGGCCAATTATAATTCCTCACGAGCTTGTGCTATCTTGCTAGATTGCCTGTACACTAACTGTGCAAAAAATTCACTTTCTAATACAAACACACCTGTGATGTTCGCCCGCACTTTTCGATCAGCAGAACCCCACAGTTTTAATGAATTTAACATGAAAAAAGTGGGACATGGAAACACAAATTTGTTCAAGTCAGATAATCTTGAACTGAAGCAGAGGTCTATTGGTTATTGTCAGCCTCAGCTGGTCGAAAGTTTTTCAAGGCCGATAGCGCATGGCAGTAAGAGTTTTCAATATCTTCCTAATTTAGCTGTCCCTGGTGTTGAGTATCCTTGGATGTCTAATCAACAGCATTACTTTCCGGATTTGCAACCTGCCGTTCCTTACATACACTCACAGCAGTTAAGCCAACCCCGTATCTGGTGGAGCAATATTGAGGAGGAACAATATCACAGTATGCAACAACAGTTTCTGTATCTGCAGCAACTGCACAATCAGGGTTGTGAGGATCAACATCATATCCAAACAACTGGCACTGTTGCTACCAAGATGATGAGTCAGAATGTGAGGCAATCATCTTTTGAGCTTCCACTGTGTCATCAATCTCAACAATCTAATCCGGAACCATATTGGAGCAATTGTGCAGCAACAAGGGGTTTAAACTCCACACATGCTATTCATATTGTGGATAAAGTTGGAAAACATACTTCCCCTAACAAAATCCTTACAAGATCCCAAGGGCTGAACACATTCAAAACTGCAAAGTTTAGTCCAACGGGACGAGATGAATCATTTGTTCCTCTCAACCAGAATGAGAAAGTTCTGTCAGATCACTGTCTGCAGCAAAACCTACCTTCTTCTAGTGCTGAATGTTTTCAGCTGGATCATTTAAGTTCATTTAACTTGTCTCCCGAAATTACACTTCACAAAAATGATAGTTCTTGGCCCCAGCCTCAGAAATATAACACCATGGATGAAGTAACAGGTAGAATATATCTCATGGCCAAGGACCAACATGGTTGTCGCTTTTTGCAAAGAAAATTTTCTGAGGGCTCAACAGAGGATATTGAAAAGATTTTCCTTGAGATAATTGACCACATGGTTGAGTTGATGACAGATCCTTTTGGAAATTACCTAGTGCAGAAGCTACTTGAAGTATGTGATGAGGATCAACGAATACAGCTACTTTGTACCATTACAAGAACACCTGGGGAGCTTATTAGAATTTCATGTGATATGCATGGGTTAGTTCTCTCTGTATATGTATATATATATATATATATATATATATATCAATGTGTGTGTGTGTGTGCGCGCTTGGTCTCTCATGTATCCATGGGCACTTTTATGTGAACTTAATAGTGGAATCAACATGGCGTAGATCTTCAGTTTTTTTATCTCTAAATTACTCCCCTAAATGCAGGACCCGAGCAGTTCAAAAGGTTATTGAAACCGTTAAGACTGCAGAGCAGTTTTTGATCATTGTCTCCTCGCTGAAGCCTGGTATGGTAACTTTGATTAAAAACATGAATGGTAACCATGTTGCACAGCGGTGTTTGCAGTACTTGATGCCTGAATACAGAGAGGTAACAGCCATATATATACACCTAAAACTTCTACTGTTGTTGTGCCGTGGGAACATCCATCTAAAATTTCTTAGATCAACTTGTCTTCACACGGTCCGATAACATTTAAACCACCAAAATAAAGGGGAGTGACTGGTTATCCTCTTTTCAGTAATATTTGGCAATTGCTTATTTATGCATGCACATGAGTATTTCTAGGTGTGTGCATAGGTGTGCGTGTGGGTACGAGTGTGTGCTTGTGCTTGTGCGTGTGTGTGTGTGAGAGAGAGAGAGAGAGAGAGAGTTGTCCATCCATTTTTCTTCTGTTCACTTACTCCTCTAGATGTTTGTTTTCCTTTATGACAACTATAGCCACATAAGCATAGGTCCTGGCCTTTGTTTCTATTGCCTGGCTGGATTATGCTTTTACTTCTTTTTAACTTGTAGAGATTGATGATTCTCCTAAGCCTAGGTCTATATCCATCCTCAGGATTGAGCAGGAGAAAATATAGGAGCTACAGGACATGTTGCTCCAAGTTAGAGATGTCCTAAGTTGCATTACCACATGATGATAATACATTGCTGTAGATTAAGCTCATTTTCAAGAGTGCCTAAATAACTTGACATTTTGATTCTTACGATGCTCATCTGCATATTGAGTCTGAAATACGAGTTGCAATTTCTTTTGCAGTTCCTTTTTGAAGCAGCTATAACCAACTGTGTTGAGCTTGCAACAGATCGACATGGATGCTGTGTACTTCAGAAATGCCTTAGTCATTTTGATGGTGAGCAAAGACGTCGTTTGATTTGTGAGATCACATCAAGTGCCCTCATCCTTTCCCAAGATCCATTTGGGTAACCTATAACTCTCTCATTCTATTTTGCTTTTCATTCAAGCTTAAGTGTATCAGTAAAGCTGAATGACCTCCCACCGTGAGTAGCTTTTGTCATGTGATGGCCTGGCCAACCATCAAAATGTTATAAACTTCTGAATACAAGCTGACGAATTCTGCAGTGAACATAAACAAATGCTAAAGATGCTTTGTTAACTTGCTTCAAAGTATGGACTGAAGAGACGTTTAATGATAGCTGTGATTATTTTAAGGATCTTGCATTCTGCCCTTCTTTCTATCATGTAATTTTTGGGAACATTAAAGCTTCAAACCAAAAAAGAGGATAGCTTTGGACTTCTTTGAACAAAATGACCTTTTCATAGAAGACCTTTATCATAATTTCTTTACGTATATGATCATCTTGAGCCAAGGACAAGTATGAGTTGCCCTTTTATCAAGCGTATAAAATTTGTTCTGTTCTTGAGAATTTGTATTTCGACTTGTGCAAGATCTAGAAACTTCTATTCCAATTTCTGCAGGAACTATGTTGTGCAATTTGTTTTTGAGCTCCAACTACCTTGGGCAACAGAAAATATTCTTGATCAGTTAGAGGGTAACTATGTGGACTTGTCCATGCAAAAATATAGCAGTAACGTGGTGGAGAAATGTCTGAAATATGGGGGTGACAAAAGCCATGCTCGTATTATCAGGGAACTAATAAATAACTCTCATTTGGATCATGTCATGCAAGATCCTTATGGGAATTATGTTGTCCAAGCAGCATTGCAGTGGTCGAAGGTTAGTAAAATCACTATTTGACACGAACTCCCTGTTTAGAAAAAATTTGCAGAGGAATCAGTCTACTTGCACTAGTTAACAGATTGATTCCAATAGAATAAAATCGATAATAGTACAAAGGGAAAAGCGAATCCAATTCGCCATGAACCAAATTTGATACTTCTTTCCATTTGTTAAGCAGGGAGCTCCTCACGATGCATTGGTGGATGCCATAAAACCCCTTGCTCCAGTGCTCCAAACAAGTCCGTATGGGAAGAAAGTCCTGTCAAGTAATAGCTTGAAGAAGTAATCTTTAAGTACGATTGCGTCAATCGTTCTCTTGATCAATTTTTTCTTGTATTCTGCATCCTCTTGTGACTCGTCCTTTATGCTGTTGCAGATATGGTGCTTTATTATCATTGAGAAGGCATTGTAAACTATATAATAAATAGGGAAAGAAGAGCTTTGACAGTGGCTTATTTTTGGATTTTGATGATTTGAGAAGGAAAGCAGTCTGAAAAAGAAGATGGTCAGACAAATGATGCCTTTAACAGCTCATCTAAATAGATCATAGCTTATGAGTTTATGAGGTTTTTCCTCTCCTTTTTCATTTTCCTTATCCAAGTTTTTTATCTATCCCTGCAAGCCCTATAGGATAATATTTCCGATGATTCGCCTATCAAACAATCCTTCCCTTTTGCATAGAAATAATAAGAACTTGAAGATATAGAGTTGGTTGGTGCTCTTATGGAGTTGAATTACAACCGGGTTTGGAAAAAAGCTCATGGCTTTGAAGGTGTTTGATGGCTGCAAGACTCAGTTGTAGTTCCCATTTTTCTGAACTGAACATTTCTTGTCCATAGACTGCAATATCTCTAGCTTCAAACATATGTGGTTTTATACTTCAAGTTAGTTCTTTTTCCCAAGTTTTCATGACTTTTTTTTCTCAAATGCAATTAGTAGTTGTAGTTTCATCTTGTTATGAATATGTTACCATAATGCTCATGGGGATTTGGTTTGTGAAAATGAAAAGGATTCGATAAAGCAGGGAAATTTGTTCATACAACTATAATATTAGAATGAAAAAGAGTTATGCAATTTGTGATTAATGAATATCGGTAGCCATAAAGCAATTCTTGAATAAATATTCATCCCATTAGAGCCACCCTGCAATCAATCCAAGTCTGTTCTTTCTTCCTCGTTCTCCTTAGCAGCAATTGCTGATACTGATAGCTAAAGCTCTCTATCTACTTGCACTATTTCAGCTAAAATTCCAACTAAGAGGAGCTAACTAAAGATACCGAATACTATGTCTTTAGCTCCAGGCAGCCATCTTTCTCCCCATCCTTCTACACCATTGTTGAGAACCATCAATTCTTAGCAAATCCCATTCTTTTTTTCCTCAAAATAACCACTTTCCAAATCCTAGTTTGTTTTATTGATTAATTACTTTGTGTTTACCTGAAACTGATCCATTTCCCAGAACCTATCAATAGACGGATGGTGTTTCTACCTACAGACATCTACTCTGCAACTACTTCATATGGATTTTCTCAAGAGAATGATCAAAATCAAGTCTTTCCTTCTAGACAAGGATCAAAATCAAGTCTTTCCTTGCAAGTCCACTGATATCACAAGAAATGTCTAAGCCCGTGGATTATCTCAAGTAAATGATCAAAATCAAGTCTTTCCTCTTTCCTTGCAAGTCCACTAATATGACAAGAAACGTCTAAGCCTGTGGATTTTCTCAAGTAAATGATCAAAATCAAGTCTTTCCTTCAAGACAAGGATCAAAATCAAGTCTTTCCTCTTTCCTTGCAAGTCCACTAATATGACAAGAAACGTCTAAGCCTGTGGAATAATATCGGTTTAGGCATCGATCCAGTCCAATTTCCAAATACAAAAAAGGAGAGGAGGACTACTTGACTGGAGCAACCATCCAAAGAAGACGGATGTGGAAATACACTTGCAATCTTCTGTACTACTACCTTTGCAAGTTTTCACCTAGTTCTTTGTTAGATAATTTCACAACAAGTGATTATATTTTATTAATTTTAATAACTTATTAGTTAAATTACGCAATTTTGATTTGAATAAAGATAATAAAGTAGTCGCGATATAAGAAATTACAAAAAGAAGTTGACTATATCTTAATATGTAAATTCTAAAAAGTTGTCAAAAGATTCATACTCGTTTTAACTTTAAAAAAAAATATTTTTGCATTTCTTCATTATTTTTCTTTCACGTTAGATTTGAGATACGTAATTAAGTGCTTGTTTAGATGGGCTCATTTCAATAGAGTTTTTGTTAATAAAGTTTTTTTAAGAAAAGTTTTTCTAAGAAGTCAGATGACTATTTGGCTGTCATTTAAAAAAGAACTTTTTTGAAAGAGCTTCTTACAATAGATTGTTTGACAACATCAAAATAAAAAGTACTTTTAATTTTAATTATATTTTATTTTGTAATAAAAATTATT